>CM073773.1:71785111-72296416 GCA_037158775.1 Hetaerina titia | reverse complement strand
AAGTTGCAGCGGACGAACAAAGAACGCAATTTGCGCCCCGCAGACGCCTTGAGCATACCAGCGGCCCACTTTTAAAAGGCGCCTTAATTACCGGATGGATTCGTTGCGTCCCCAGCAACAATCTTGCCCTTGTCTCCATGACTACGGATCCCATTCTCATCCACCATTTGCTTCCCTGCCTACCCCTCGCATTTTAAAACCAAACCTCCTCCTTTTAAACATGCTCGACAAAGGAAAATTTTTACGAGCATGACTTTTGGCGTATTATCTTGCATTGCAACACTTAAGTACCTACATACACAACGATGTTATTTATTTGAAACCAAAAATGTTACGCATATGCATTTCTCAAAATATAGAAATAATATGTTAGGAAAGCAATCACAGTGGACTATTTTACAATATGAAAATTACAATTAAATATGCCTAAAAACCAGCTTTAGCTTGACCAATTTTTGCCATAATTTACGCAACTTATTGCTAATTGAAGGCACCAACTGAATGCCATTAAAAGTACCATTAAAATCTCTTTAACCAGTTTTCCATTCGTAGTGAAAGAAAAGAGAAAGAGATAGCAATTAAGTAAGACTTGCTTTATTTTTGTAACGAGACCAAGCATACCAGAAAAATTCGGGGCTTTGTAAAATTTCCATGAAAGACTTTAGTTGCCAAATTATCAGAGCACAATGATTTGATGCGACCTCATTATTGCGTATCATATATGGTCAGAGTGGACATAACTCAGAGGTGAAGGTGTCTGTTCAAAGAGACACCTACTTTTCAGCCGATTTGATGTTACAAAGCATCGCTAGAATCGTTGGGTTCCGACTGCCACCGCAAATATATGATGACCCACTTACCGTGAAATAATTTACCATGCCTGTTTGGTCGTCAAAGGTAAGTTAATAACATTTTCACCAGAGCTGTTAATTTAATATAAACGGTATATTAAATACAGTTACATTTAGCTACGGCAGAAAACCTTTGAAACATCGATTCTATCGTCCGATTGGCGCATGAAACCTCATGCATTTCCGGAAACACAAAAGTTCATTCAAAGAAAATCTAAATAAATCCATAAAAACGATCATGGCTTTATTGAAACGTATTGCTCTAAACTGAGAATTGATATAAAATTAGGTTATGTTCCTTCTGTTGCAAATAAATAAGCAATTGAATATTAAATATGATAAAAAATCTGAGTCAATCTCGCCATGGCCAAAAAATTATTAAGCCAAGTAAGTTCACCAAGTGTAAGTTATTAAACCAATACAACAATTCCAAGGTGCTGACACATTGTATAATCGATAACACTAATAATAACGATGCTTCATGAGTGCTCCTTATAAGGGCAACCCAATATTTATGATATCAGGTTTTACCCGCGTTTGTCGAAATGCAGCCTTCCATATCAGAGAAACACGAACATTCTTATATATAACGTATGAAAAAATTTTAAATGATTTCTGAGAATTCATTGGAGCAGTAATATCTACCTTATTCATTCAAAGACAAAATAATGAAAATACGAGATTCATTTTACTGGATGACGAGTTATTGGCAAATAAAATATTATCGTTCTCAACAGCAAAAACAGCGAATAAAAGTGCTCTGTACTTTGAGATTATATGGACCATTATGAATTCATATGATGGATTTGAAATTTTTTAATCGAAAGCTGGCTTCTCAATACAGAAAAATTATTTTGAAAACTATTATATGGCTGATATATGACCTCCTAAACAGCTTTATAATAAGGACAAAAATCAGTTTAAGTACTTTCAATGATCACTCCATGATGAAAGATCTTACCTCCGGCAGCCAAGAGCAACAAAAGGATGGAAGAAGCTCAAAGAATTTAAATCCGTCCTTCCAAATTTGAACTAATCTCCAAATAGACAAGGAGGACAGCATAATAATATCATCTTAATGTCGTCATAAAACACAGGCCACAGCAGCAGAACGAACGCTTAAGATATATTTATGAGGCATTGCGGTGGCCAGCATGTTTTTTTTTCGCGTTTCGCTGTCATTTTTTTTAATGGGACGGCTTTGTGCCGCTCTCCTTCAAAAACAAAAGATTCTCTTTTGGGGGTCAGCGGGATCCTTCTTGGAGGAATTTTTTACAATTTATTTAAGGGGAGTGAGCATTTATCCTCGGTTTTTTTCCAAGAATGAAAACACAAAATCAGGATGGAAGCAGCACTCTATGCGGAAGAGAATGAAATAAGAAACGGGGCCATGTAAAAGTGCTTGAGACAGTTGGCAGCTTTTCCACTACTTCTGCTTCTGGGAAGTAACAACCTAGGATTAAGGAAATGCTCGTTATTTGAAGTATTTCCACAGTCATACGCGCGTGGGGTACGAGAATTCTGCTTTTCTTTTTAGGGAAGATTAGAGGGACCAATAGGGTTTAAAACGCCGGAAATGGCTGCTGGATCGTGAAAGTAGTAGTGATGAACCCATTCCAATGAATTAGGTCGACCAGACATCTTTTACGACTTCAAAACAGGTTAGGAGTTCCTCTCTGAATCTATTGCTTCATTAAAATATGCCACGTACTCCTTTGCAAAATTTCTCCCTGTCCGTGATATAATTACGAAAACGAAAATTATGCTGATTATTTGAATTTCAAGAAACTGTAACAGTAACTTTAACGGAGTCACCCGCTATGTGTGCATTATAATGCAACAATTTCAGAAATTTCAGAAATCCCGGTCAAGGCGAATGATTTTTACTCTCTGAAATTGTTGCTGATTTTTTGAGGCAATGATGGCTAATGAAATACTTGGCCAAAAGAAGATGAGTTTTCTCTTCTGTAAAATACCCCAAAATGAGGAAAGTAGCTTTATGGGATTCAGTACAAGTGAAGTTTTTGAAAGAAAGAGTTTGCATTCCACACTTATTGGTTGAAAAGAGAAAAAAAGTACCTTGAAAAATGAATTAGTGGGTAAAAGATTCGCAAAAAAACGTTATAATTATAGCATCAAAAACTTTTCCTTTCAACTTTTACCTTCTAAAGTATAGTCAGGACAGTTCTAAAATTATACAGATTAAATTAGATTTTTAAACGTTTATGTAACTTTAATTTAACTGTAAGCACATAACTCCTCAAATTTAAGGATTCAGGGTCAGTTAATTCGTGATATTAATGAAAACTGTTAACAAAGCGGAAAATATCGGCAATGACAGTAAAAGAACTACAGCATAACCTTTTTTTAATTGTACTAGAAATCACAGCGAAAATTGTACCAAAACTTGCGCCAAACAGACAGAAACAGCCTAGACTGAAAAACCGGCAAATGCGTATAAGAGTTTAAGTGTTTCAGTTATTACCCACACTTTGTGATATTCGATGACATAAATCATATTCATTTTGCTTGCAAATATTTACTGAATTAAAAAGAATGGTATTATCTCTCTCTTAAACTCATCTCTGAGTTAAATAGGAAGGCATGATCTCAACCTCTCGTACCTGAATTATCACCATATGACATCACTTCCGTAACGTCCGCATCTGAAATAATGAATGTTAGGCAAAGAATTTGAGAATAATTGGCCGAATACAGCAAGATACATGGAGCATAGTGTTCCTACCAGGGAAAAATATTTTCAACCGAACTGCGCCACTATTAATACGTTGAAGCAATTCTTCATATTTTTCTTTATCTCTAGCTTAATTCCTTGAAATTTATAGGGATAAGAGATTTGATCAAGTAGAAATACAGTTCATAATAAATACAACAAATTATTGATGGAATCTATTTCGTCAACTTTAGTCAATGTCATCTTCTCAAGCCTGTTACTTCATGGCACTTCTTTTATAAACATTACAAGGATAAAAGAACGTCGCGAAATATTCCCTGAAACAGAGATGTGAGGATGGTACGTTCACTTAGGAGCAGCATTAACATAGTATGAAGCCATTGTCCGTTAATTTTGACACAAATAAATTTTGAATCTGTGAGGAGCTGTATTTAAATGATATTTTTCGTGACTGTTGCTATCCTCGTCACCGTAAACATAATAATCTCTCCGCTTCGATATTATTTTGGGAGAGTATCGGGCGCCTCGTATTTCTGTAGTTTTCTTTATTACTGTTCCAAGTCACCCCTCTCATGTGGGTCTCAGTTTTCTTCATCTATCTAACATTAGGCCATTTTGCAATTGTTGCGGTCTTTGATACAATTCTCCGATGAATTTAATCAGTCTGTTATTAGGCCTTCATTTTATATTAGTATTTTAAATTCTTTTTTTTTGACTCTGTGGAATTTCGTTTTTTCTTTGAGTTGATTATTTATTAACCATTTCAAATTTGTTTAAATTTTTCCTTAAAAAAGCTATTTTGGCTTTCCCTTCTTTAAATTGCTGATTTATTCACAGCATCTTGGAAATCCATTCTTTTTTGGTCATCTTTGACTTTTTTATGGTTTCAGCGAAATACATTGTACAGGTTTTCCACCAATTCTTATACTTTGTATTTTGTACTCTATTATAAAATATTTTACACACGTCATTATCCACGGGCAACTAACTTCTAGTCTCTTACTCATCTGCCTTTCGAGTTATTGTGTTCTACTGACCATCCATTTCCTTTCTGTTCTGGCTATGCTTCCTGTGTTAGAGACTAAATTGTTAATAAGGAATAGGAGACTCTTTTTTCGCTGACAAGCACTCCTTTTTTTCATGCCAACTAATCATCCGATTTTCGTACCCTACGTCTTTTAATAATGCGTTGAAGTAAGATGTATGAGTTTTTCATCTTTGTATGCAGGATTTCGTTCTTAAAAAAATCCATATCCTTAAATTAAAGCGCAACGAGGCATAAATATAATAACCTAGATTACATAAAAAATGTAAAAGTAAGTTCGGTTGACAGAAAGATTAAATTATTTATAAAAGCTCTTGTTCATTCTGAAGAGCTTAGGAACAAAATGAATCGATGAAGTTGGCATGAACAATCTTCTTTGGGCTGTCGGCACTTAACAATTTCAAAATTCAAGAAGATGACAAGAAAAGGTGAGTAGGAGGTCTAAAGTTCCTGCATTTGTCATTGGATTACGAAAATGAAGCAGTTATTTCGAGTCACGAAATTGCAGAATGCTTATTGCTGAACTCGAGTGTAAAGAGATTCTCTAAGAGAGTAATACCACTTTATGCCTTAATAACGCGTCTTGCTTTCCTTTACCATTAAAACACATCGTAAAAGCAGGTACAGGGATGTGGTACGCTACACATGGCCATTACAAAAATAGATCAGAAGCAGCTACTCAAAGTTCCCACTTAGAAGCTTTTCACAAAAGAAAGTTCGAAATGCAAATGCTTTCGTAATGTTTGCAAAATATGAGCAAGTGATGAATATTTTTAAAAAAGCTAAGTTTTCTAAATATTCAACGAAAATGTCTACAGCAACCTTCTATTGATATTTGCAAAATAGAAAGTGGAAACATGATGCAAAAAGTACGTTGCAAAACCTTGAAATGCTATGATTGTTTTCATTGATATGATTGTTGGCATTTTAGGGTCGCAAAGCACGTCGAACGAAAGTTTTTACTTCTGTATTACACTGATTGCATTCAAAATGTTTCTTAAATATCGGGAAAAATGTGCGAGATCGCGCATTTAATTATACATCATTTGTATAAAATGTATCGGGAACATTTTTTCCATGACGTGACTATGAGTTCGTCGCAACGCGCTCGCACCCCACAGGCTCGGTGGTGGAGGGTCGAACCTTTAACATACGCCAAGCGCCTGCGAGCGTTCGTTCAGATTGCAAGTAGTTCATGCTTTAGTTGACCCCTGTTGAGTGAATCGGGGGAAGCGCAAAATGCAGCGAACGATTGAAGAGCGGTACATCATCAAATTTTGTGCTGGACTGGAGAAATCTAGTACGGAGACTGGGATCATGATTTATTAAGTCTTCAACGATGAAAGCATGTCACAGACTGCAATTTATAAGGGGCACAAGCTCTTCAAAGATGGCCGAGATAGTATGGAGGACAAGTCCTGCGCTAGACTGCGGTAGACGTCAGGAACCGACAACGACGTGCAACGTGTGCGTGAAGTGCTATATTCAGACCGTGTGTGCATGAGGTCAGATCGTATTGATATTGATAAGATGACACTTCAAACCATTATCACTAATATTTGGCGATGCGAAAGATCTGCGCTAAACTCGTCCCGAGGGTTTTGACGGAGGACCATAATCAGAGCCGAGTCAAGCTTGAGTATATCTGTAACGCAATGGGACGATTTCCCACCCCCGTTACAGTCCCGACTTGGTATCAGCAGACTATATCCTATTTTCTGATGTGAGATTCTTCCTCAAATGACAACACCCGGCCTTCAAAATTCATGTACTAAGGGCCACCAATGGAGGTTGCACGTGTACCTTTAAGGACCTTCCGGAATCCGCCTATCAGGGAGCCTTCGAGTCATCGAAAAGCCGCTGAAAAAATTGTGACACCGCTCAAAGGATTTACTACTTTGAAGAATTTAGAGGTATGGTAGCAGTATCTGAAATAAATGTATTTTTCCGAAACTTTTCCTGATACTTTTTATGGAAACCTTGTATATTTATCTGCATCTAAGTATTAGAAATACCCTGGAAATAGGTTATTTATTAGTTTAAAGACAATCCAGGAATAACAAATGAAAGAAGGAAAAGAAAGTTCACTTAAATTCCCGTTATTCAATATAAATACTTTTCAATTTCACATTCATATTTGTGAAGTAGTTTTAAATAATACCACAGATAGCGCAATGATAGGTACCATTGCAATTTTTTTGATTGCTGTAAAAATATATAAATCAGAAATTGCTTGCATAAGATTTTTGTTATATTTACGATGGAAACAAGAATCCAGAAATATGCAATTTAGAGAAAACTTGAAACGAGGGTAACGTGTTTGTAATTTGCGAGCGAAAAGTAGTGTCAATTTATCTATTTTGTATCTTATTCAACACTATTGTCCCATTCACAAATTGAGAGTCCTTGCTTTCGAAATTCATGTGCCTGAAAATTTCCCACCCGGCATGCTTTTTCACCGTCATAGTTCAATATACACAGTAGTATTCAACCCGAAGGTCGGTTGGTTAGGTGATGGTGATTTCACCCTGTACTAAACCCGACGGCGTGTGAATATTCACACGCCGACACGTAATCAGTGTAGGGAGGGCAAGTTCCTTTCCCTGTGACGGTTATGGTTTCCCAGGAAGATCTGGTACCCGAAAAATCACATAGCTTGGGTGGAGCTGCAGGTGCCCAGAGTGCCTTGTCCGGGAATCGAACCCGGGAACCTCCAGTCAGTCCAACGTTCTACCCCCTGGTAACGCTCTACCACGACCCATATACTTCAATATGCAAGATATGAAATATCAATAGCATTAACGGCATTTATTTCAGGACATTACGTAAGAAACTCGACATTCATTTGCAGAACCACTCATTCATACGCCACTTCCTGCGAAGATCTAGTGGGAAAGTCGAATAAATTCTTGGAACGGATTGTGTCAAGTTTTAAAAACTTAAAACTTAACAAAACTTAACTTTTAAAACTTAAGTAGCTTAGTACGAGAGAGAGCAAAAGTATACGCATATCATATTGAGTTGCAAGTCAGTTGCCATGGCATCAATTATTCATTTTATCATTATAAGTTGCTACTTAAAAATCTAGTAAATATTTTGATTACATTCTACTCGTTCTACAATTTCATCTAAATTACGATATTCTATCTTTCTATCACACTCAATGAAATCAAACTAATAATATTACCCAAGAGTGAAATTTATTGCAAATGCTTCTTATTTCATTATAACCGCTATTGAAGACAATATATTTGAATTTGTTGGGCTCAAAGCTTACTCAAAGCATTATATATGGCCGTTAAGCAATCGTCCAGAACAGCTGAAGAAACACAGTGCTGCTATGATACATTCAGCCATCCATATAGTATATGTAGGTCGTATGAAATGATAACATAATTAAAAATGACATATGTTTCAACTGGACTTGGAAACCAACATTTGCAAAAGTTTCCACCGGACCTGGGCTTTTGAAATACCATCTCATCCTTCTGTGAAGGGTATATTAAGTAAAATGAGGCAACCACATGAAACGAGGCAACTGCCGCGCACTACTTTCTGCGTTTGAATTTCATCAGTCGAACATTGTCTCGGCTGCATTGAAAGAAGTTTTGGTGTGATGTTAATATTAAAAGAAATCCATTGTTTACCTTTACAGTGAAATTGTTTACCCCAGGAGCATATCATGTCGTTGAGATTCAATTAAAATCTTGGTAATGTTTATGATCGGAATATCGGATTGCTCAATAGTGTATGTAAACAAACTAACTCGAATACAATGGAAAGAATAGGTGCTATTATTGAATATTTTCCAAGTATGACGATGAATTTAACTAGAGTATGGCGAGTAGCACAATATGTATTCATATACGTGTAGTTCCAGACTACTATAATTCTACCGCTGAATGAATCTTCCCCATCATTGCTATTAATTTAACGGCATTAAGATATTTCACGCGTCAAGAAGAAAGAGCAATCCCATAGAATATGAATTGCTCTGAGGATAGGATGTACCATGGAATCAATCGAGAACAAGGATATAGTGGTAGCCGGTTTACCTTCAAGTTAACATTGAACGAATTTCAATAAATAAAACAGTTTCTGGCGTGACTTGGTGGAAAATCTTCATATTGAAATTGAAAAATAAACAACTTGGCTTTTTCACATAGAATTTTTGTTTTATTTTGCGCAATATTATTATTTTATTTGCGCAAGTATTATATTGCGGATTTTTGGCAGACCAAAAGAGCTGGGCACTGATGATTCATTTGTATTAGGTTGCGTTTCTCCCGGGGGCTTATTATCACTTCACATGAGTTCATGGAAGCTTTGCACACTTACTAATAATCGGGTGTGGGGTCCATAGTTAAAACTTCTCTGATTTGTTGCTCGAGATGAAATCTTCAGACTTCTTTATGTGGTCACTTCTCTCCAGGACAACTACTGCGTTACCTCCGCCTGCTTTGGGAATAATAAGGTGTTTTTTCGAATTCGTGTCTTTGATTGACAACAAGGCTTTGTAGTCCTTTATATGTTTTTAAATTTTATTCGATGACTACTTTTTGGTAACAAAGGATTGAATCTGTGAGATGGCGAGTTCTTTCGCACCGGAGACGTGGAAAAGCCAAGTTGCTTATTTTTAAATTTCGATAAATTTTAGCAAATATTTCATTATCTTTTTACTGTATTTATTATTTAACTATTAAAATCTTTTGAAATATTTCCCTACTTCCAGACAACCCTTGGGGATGCTACCTTCAATGAAGCCTTGCTAATTTTGAAAAGACCTAACCCCTTCACCCTCAATTAATGGTGAAATAATTTTTGGCACAATATCTTGCGAAGAAGAAGTTCATCACGCACGTGATCATTGTGGAAAAAATTTACCCAAAAAAATAACCAAGTCTTCTCGGTAGATTCTAAAGTACTTGAGAGGGAATCTTATTATTTTTTGTCCATCCATGGCTGAATAATTGATCGACCCAAGTTATCAAAATGGGAATTGGGAGACTCCAAATTCATTGAAAAATAGAAAGAGACGCAGACACTCTGGGCATATCGGGATCCTGTCAAATGAATTGAAAAACGCGCACAAACTTAACCAGGTGCACCACTGGAAGAGTCGAATAACAATGAATGGATCTCAGGGACTTTACCATTAGCATCCGTTATTATTTCTCGAGAGAAAAAGAAAGTCGGCAACCTCCTCATCTTTATGCACAAGGGGTCACCATATACCAACTACTGTAACGTTTTTCGTATTCAATCCTATCCTTTCAAAAAACCGAGAAAAGGAGGGAGAAAGAGTTAGAAAGACGTGCGACGACGACAATTTCTTTAGCACTTTCCACCTCTCCGATACTCCGCTAGTTTTATTTCCTTACTTGGCCCGCGAGAGTTTTCTAATGAGCTGTGTATTTTTAATAATGCAGAAACTCCCCATTGGAGAACCAAAAAAATGCTTAAGTTTCGATAAACTCTCCTCCTTTCCTATGTTTCCACTTTTATTAATGATATGGGACTCAGCGGCGTCGTCTGGTGCACGGCGCGCCAGAGTTTTCTTTCAAAGCTGCTACTTCCATCTTGGAATATCATAAGTGGAGGAAAGGGAAAGAAAGAAGAAATAGAGACAATTATTTTGGAAATATGGCGCATTAGCTACTGAATATTTGTTCAACGATTTGAAAATATTGTGAACCGAAGGGAATAGCCCAACTTCATTCTCTGAATCGACATGTTACTCCGCAAGCCACCATTACGACAAGGTGATTACACACCAGAATATATTTGACTCGTATTTCTTTTTCTCCATAGAACGATAAGATAATTTTACTCCGATCCCTTATGGTTCGGTGGGAAAATAATATCTTAAATCAATCTCTTCTACTCTTAATTTCTGTAATTTATTTACATAATCTCTCCTGATTTAGTATGAAGGGGTTCATGTTAATTTTTGAAAACCTTTCCTGCAAGTCATTGCTTCAAAATTTTTTGTCCCCCAGCACACTAGCAGAGAGTTCAATATTTCGCTTTTCAGCAAATGATATGAGAAAAGCTGTGGGTTTATGGTGGTTATGGTGTAACTCAGGTATTGGTACCCGCTGATTTAATGTTTTTATGTGTAACCCTTATTCAATTCTTCCGGTTTAACGAATATTTTAATCGCGAAAAAAAATATTTGAGTCCCCATATAAGTGAGTTTTATTAAATCCATTGCTTTAGACGATTCTAGTTAGCGATTTTGAAATAAAGATAGGTTAATTCAAATGGAAAGGGTTTATAGGTTGAAATCAAAGCAAGGAATTCCGACAGGGAGAAAGGAGAAATAAGGACATCAAAGCAAACGAACTAACCATGATGACTAAGATAGTCTCGTCATTTTGAGCTACGCTTCGATGAAATTCTGGATAGCGTCTGCGGGGATCAAATTCCATGTTACTCACATGAAAAGCTAAAGAAAGCAATGAGATACGAACACTTTTAGGATGACCTAGTTCAGATACAAATAAAATGAGAGACTACATGAAACAGAAGCAATGAGAAGGTAAAGAAAGAGATCTAAGAACATTAAAAGCTTAGACCAAGATTTTCCATGATAAAATTTACATCAAACTATAGTAACAATTTCCTTCTATTCTTAGATACTGAATTTTCTATTCATTCTTTAATATTTAATCTTTAATTGTTTTTAAAGTTTTTAAGGAAGAGATTTAAGGAAGTATGGGTTGGGCTTTGTTAACTACAAGTGGATTGTAGGCGGCAAAAAGTAGATTGAGCATTAAAATATAGGGGAGAAATTAAAATTAGATCTCAAACATGTGATTTATGACTGTTAATAAGAGTAAGCTTTCCACGAAAGTCATGCTATGTAGTTTTTCATAACGATGTATTTTTGCATGCCTACCCTTGTTTTAGTCGAGCAGAATATCGCCTACAAACCGTGATAAATTGCCATTATGCTACGTAGTGTTTTCCTTGACACTTTTCTCAATTGATATTCACATTGTAAAATCATACTTCACCTAAAAATGAGTAATAAAATTTTAATAGTAAACGCTCTAACATTTTATGCACTGTTAACCTAGATATCAAGTGTAATGTATTGATCATAATAAATATCATAGTATATGTATACCCGTTTTAGGCAGGAATGGCTATCCCTTCACATAATGGCTATAAAATATTTTCATTGCCGAAAGGATTCCAAGAAACTGCAGGAGATGTCGCGACAGTAACTTTTATCGGAGTGTTCCGCGAAATGTGGTCAAGGTGAAGGATTTTTTCACTCAGAAATTGTTACATTGTTATGCCGAAGGGATGTTGAAGACTGTGGTAGAGGAGAGAATGTTAGGCAAACAAGGAAGAAGTAGGATAGAAAAGGTTGGACAGAATGAAGAGGGGAAGGAAATATTCAGAATTTAAGAGTGGCTCATCGTAATTCTAGAGGTCAGGTTGTGTTTTCTTAAGGAAGAAAGGGTATTTTCGTTTTCCTGTTGGTAGCTTGTGCTCATCTAAAACCTACTATCAATAGTAGATTACCAATAATAATTATACTATCCGTTTTAAGCGGCAAAAACTGCTACTGAGTGAAGAAACATTTAAATAAAACAAATAAACGGATTGCGTTGAATTTTCAATATTTTTATTACCTTAAATTTACGTACAAGTACGAGTATGTATGTACTTGCGCCTAAATTTGAAGGTAATACAAATGTTGAATATTCAATTAATTTTAGATATTGAGGAAAATTGCTGAATCATTTTATAAAAATAAAAATTACGCTTAACAGAAAATGGTGGCTTAAAATTCGTGACAAGTATCCCTTAGATTAATGAGAGACCAATTTTTTTGGATAAAAATTCTTCTTACGCTATAAATTCAATTTTATAGAAATACACCACATGGCAGGAGTAGAATCTGAGCATGAATTTGGTTGCTGATAAAATAAGAGAAAAGTGATGGATACCATATCAAATTGAAAAATTAAAAAAGTAATGGGAAAGCGTATGATTCCAGTTTTTATTGCTCCTTACAAACAAATAAAAAGTCGCAGACTTTATGTTTGGGATAAAATATGTTTTGGTGAGATGGCAGAAAATTTTCTACTATTTCCTGCAAATTTATATCTTCATGAGTTTGATGTTAATGTCTAAAGAAAAGATTATACAATGTTGATATTAATAGATTTTAAACTTAACCAGAATTAATATTTTTAACTGAAATCACAATGTAGGTACTTTTGTGAGTACTTCATTTTAATATAAAAAGGATAGTCCCGGTTTTTAATAGACAATGCCTACTTTACCTCAAACCATTTAAAGAAAGAGTACCTCTTTACAGTAAAAGTCTAAAAAAAGGTGCGCCAGCATCCTCAAGGGAAGTTAGCGACCTTCGAGAATTTTAGCACGACGGAACTCGCATCTCTGCTGCATTTTATGGTGAGCAGATCCAGAACTTTCTTTTTCTCATTTAGCTGTCTGAAATTTGGAGCAACTATTTAAAAACTGGAGTCATGTGCAATATCTTTGGAGGAAATTCTTTTAGTGAATATTAATTTTCTCGTTCACAAGAAAAAGCATCCACTTGCCACATTGTAGGAATGGCTCTTTGCGTAAGTACAGCCATGGGGCTGTCTCAAGAATTTCTTAAACGTTAAGGCCGCCCGCCGCGAGCGAAATAGCATGACGAAATATATTTTGATGCCAGGAGCTAAAAGCGAAATAAAATTTCCCACCACGATTTAAAGAAGGACGTTCTAATTTTAAGGTATGCAATGAAATAATGTCTTATATTTCGAGAATAAAAGATTTCTTGAGAGATGACCTTGATATTCTTGATATGCTTTATATTATTTATCAAACTATTCGGACTGTCTTAATATTTAGTAAGCTATGAAAATAATGAAACTAATCAGATTTTCTTAAGAAGCGATTCGACTTACTAAAGACAATGAATTGAATTTTTAGTATTTCTTCGCACAAAAGTTCATTATAAGAATTTAATTTTGCGTGAACTAATCATAATTGACACTGAAAAGGAATATTTAATAAAAAAAGTCGACGTCTGTCTCTAGTCAACTAAAATAGGTACCATATTCTAAATAGACATTTCGCATTGGAAGGAGCATTGGAAATATCGTTGAAATGTTTGTAATTTAAGAAATCAAATGATAAGGATGTCACTTTCATGCTTACGCCCAAAGAATTCGGTTTTTTTCTTTCCTTGGTGCATATGAGGACTAGGTTGTAATGCACTCTAAGAATAGCAAATAATGACACTAATCGCAGAAAAAATATATTCTCTGTCGACCGCTTCGTGAATAGCAATGAGCACACGTTTCTTCAGTACGACGCTCAAACGGCTTCGGCAGTGTCTATTTCCATTAAAATTTTTCAAATCCTGCTCAAGTTCCGGCGGACAAGACAGGCATTTATGAGCTCCCCCCGTCGACCCAGTTTTACCCTTCCAAATTCAGTCCCGGCTCTTCCACGTAATATATACCTCGGGGAACAAAGGCGTAAGTACGCGCCACCTTGCGACGACGCCAAAAATATCACGACGAAATTTTTGCACGCGACACGCAATGCCGCAATAACGGCCATTATCTTACCCAAAAGGAGGCCTTGGGATGAATAGCAACTTAAAATTTTAGATCTTTCTTCGTATGCACATACATGGTCAAGCAAAATAAAATGGTACGGAAAACACTTTTCCCTTAAACAAAAGGAGAATTAATATCCTTTTGATTGAATTGACTTGGATAACTTTAAAATGTACCCTTCGCTTCCCGCTTAAAGGGACTTCCCATTATTATTTCAGGTAAGTGAGAAGAGGTGATTTTTGAAATTTATTCAGGTTAGATATCGTTTTGAATATCCCAATACTTTTAAAAGCGGATTATGAATTCTTAAGGTGACCTATACAATGTAACGTGCTGCGTACCCAGATGTGGAAAATTATTTAAATTTATCTGCTTTGAATGCACAATTTTTCCCATATAATTTGAATAAGTAGATAAATAAAAATGTAACAAATTTCCAATTTTTCACACATACAAATATTCCTCTTGAAATATATTCTTTACAGCTGTCCAAATCAATAATTACATTAAGTCATCACGGAATCCCGAATCTATTGTATCACTTAATACATGATAATAAAAATAAAATATAGCACAAAAGTACCATATTTATTATTATTTTCCTCTAGTAACCTCACGAGGTCTCATCAGAGAATTAATAGCTCTCACAAAATTCCTTTCTCCATAACCATGCTCTCATGTGATAGAAAAAAAAACATTCGATAATTATCGTTCTCATAATAAAGTGACTGTCGTCACTAATTACACATTATGATATCATTATTTCATATCTTGCGTTTGCCCAGTTACGTCACTCAGAAAAGAATATAATAACTTAATGCATATTCATTTTACACGAAACCATCAGCATCATCAGTATTTCAATCCTAAGATTGGTTTACTGCAGCCCTCCAACCTTCTCTATTTAGTGTTAATTCCCTGAATTCTCTGATAGGTGCCCTGTTTTATGTCCTTCTCAATTTGCCCTTTGTACTTGTCTCTTGGCTCTCCTCACGGGATCTTTCCTTCAGTTTTTTCTTCTATCATGTTTCTAACTAATCTATTGTGCCTCAAGGTATGTCCGATCTATGTAGTTCTTCTCCATATTGTCTTCTGCTCTTCTACGTATATACTTCATCATTCCTCACTTTCTGTCCATTTAATCTTCAGCATTCTCCTCCAGCACCATCTTTCAAATGCTTCAATTCTTCGTTGGTCCACTTTTCCAACATTCCAGGTCTCCGATCCGTAGAGTGTCATGCTGCAAAAGTACGTTTTGACGAACTGCTTCCTTGTTTGCAATCTTACATTCCTTGAACATAGTAGTTGCCTCTTCTCAATGAACACGTTCTTTGCTTGGGCTATTTTTCGCTTGGTGTGGGTTGAGTTTCTTCCATCCAACGTCATATTCCTGCCAAAGTACATGAAGGATTCCATTTACTCTAGTTTCACTCCTCGAATTGTGATATATGTATTCAGCTTCTCTCTTCCACACACAATGATTTTCGTTTTCTTCTTGTTGATGCTCATTATATTGCCCCAGTACTTTGTCCACATTATTCAAGTTTGCTTGCAGGTCCTCTCGCGTCTCTGCTACTACTGCGATGTCGTCTGCGAACCGCAGCATGTTAAATTTCTTCGCCATTCACCTTGACTTATTTGATGCTCAATTCTTGTGCTTCCTTTATTGCCTCTTCTAGATACACGTTTAATATATGCTGGCGAGAGTTTGCATCGTTGACAAACTCCTTTGTTTAATTAGGCTTCTATTTTCTTTCCGTTTTTCATTTGCATGGTTGTTACTGATTCTTGCAAAGGTGATGTATATTTCTTCTTTCGTTGCAATCCGTTCCAAGCGCTTCTAGCGTCTTGAACTTCATATTCCCTTCGAAATTTTCGAAGGCCTTCTCCAAGTCCACGAATGCCGCATATAATGGCTTGTTTACATGGATCAATTTTTCGGCCAGTATCCTCAAGCTATTGCCTCTCTTGCTCCTTGGTTTTTCCTGAATTCGAATTGGCTTTCCGAGAGGCTTTCTTCTAACTTTCCTTCTATTCGTCGCCTGATTATCCGAGCATGTGTTTCCGCCAATGCGTGAGAAGTTAGTCTCAATGTTCAGTGTTCTTCGCATTTAGCTGTTCTAGGTTTCTTCGGTATTACAATCATAACACTCTTCTCGTTGTCCTTAGATACTTCAAATAGGGGATCCTTTGCTTTGGCCTCGAGTGCTTTGATAATTTCTCCGTTTATTTTGTCAACTCCCGGCGCCTTGATCTTCAAGTATTTCACGGCTCGGTCGAATTCACCTCTCAGTATCTCCGGGGCCCGTTCGTCTTCTTCTATCACACTGCCTTCTTTAAGTAAGTCACCTTCAAGTGGATCGGGCCCTTCATAGAGATCTTCAATGTATTCGTTCCATCTCTTCCCTATGTCTTCATCTTCTGCCAGTATATTGCCATTCGCATCTCGGACGTTGTGGGATTTTGTTTTTCTTACTCCTAATTGTGTCCTCAACTGTTTTTAAGCATTTTCACTGTTTCCCTTCCTTACGATGTCATTGCTTTCCTTGCTTCTTTCCTTGCCTTTCCTTGCTTGATTCCTTCCTTCTATCCACTCTTCCTTGGCCTTCTTGCACTCTCGTATGATTTGGTTCCGCAACTTCTTGGAGGACTTCCTCAGTTTCGTTTCTTGGATTCTTGTATTTTCTTCCTTCCTCTATGAGGTATCTTATTTGAGCTGTTATCCATGGCCGTTTGGTTGGCGCCGTCTTACTAACGAGTTGCTCATCTGCTACTTCGGTTATGATATTCTTCATTTTCTTCCACCGTCCATCTGTGCTTGTCATTTCTATTCCTTCTATTTTTCTGCAATGGTCTAACACGAAATATCGGTTCGCCATTCAAACAGCAGGGATAACAATGCGTTTGCTTGCGGTCACTTAAAGCGATCACTTCAGGCAAGAATTTCGCAAGAAAACTCTTATTTGGAAACTAAAAAATACTATATTTTAAATTACCTATACCTAACTTGAAGGTGAATCCGAGATGAAATTAAATCCATTCATATCGAAGAGATAAGAATTAATGCAGCATGAGGTTTAAAGGAGTTTTTAAAACATGGCAGTTCATGAAGGGTATATCTCAATAGCCACTATTATATTATTACCATAGCCAATATTGAATATTTAAGAAGAGTACGTAAATCCTATGAGCCAACTACACAATTTAGAAATAATAGCCTAGCGGCAGAACGTTCAGTATTGCGGTGCAAGGTTATGTTCAGCGGGTTAAAGTTGAGCATTGGATTGACATATGAGCATTTGTGTATTTTACATTTTTGGTACAGCAACTTCTAATAACTAGTCCACCTACACGTTCTAATTACAATGCTTATACATAATAGTTTCAAAGCAATACCGGAAAAAATATCTGAACTGATGCAACAAATTTTATTATAACTAAAGATCACTAATTAATATTAAAGATCGCGATTAATAAAATATGAATTTCCTAAAATAAAATATCATATTGTAAACAAACAATAACGATTGAACGAATATTGAGCAGGCATTGTTTGTTATCAGTTTGTTGTCAGAGCTTGCGTGCGAGTTGTTTCTCGCTGGCAGTTTACTTTTGGGACGTTAAAACGGATCTCCCTACTTCAAAAGGTGTTGCCATTTGTTACAGAAATGTTTCCGTTAATAGTTGCCGTGCTTAAGTATTATTCTGAAATGTCCTTTGATAACTTTTTATGCCTCTAAAAAGTTTAATATACCTATACATATTGGCGCTCTGAAAAATTGATCAATATAAATATAAAAGAATATAGAAGTACTTGTATATGATAATGTAGATAAAATTTTCTTTAAAGATCGGTTCAATGAATTTGATCTCGTTAAATAATTTGAAATAGCTAAAGAAAACCACTTGCTATTTCTTTAACTGGAATATTAGACTTAAAATAATCGAAGGTAACATCCTGTGTTAATGAAGATGGGATACTAGAAAATTACAGTGAAAAAGGAATATTCTGAACCTCTCAACCAGGAAATAAATTGGCTTGATAATAATTATCTAGGACCTGCTTTGATAAAATCACAAACTTTGACCTTTGAACTATGCAGTGTTAATGAATTATTATCGCCACCTAGTTCAAAGTTTCTCTCTTCCGTTTGTATGGAGCTTGCTGGAACATTTTGGGGTTCTTATATGGTTTATCTATGTTTCAATTATCGGCGGAGGATTACATTTGTTCAACTGATAGTTAACCCCTCTCCAACGGCAGGGAATAATGTAGGGTGGGTGGTGTAGAGAACACAAAAGGGGCTTTATCTGGAAATCTTTCAGTGTAAGAGAACGGAGATCCGGTGTGCAATTCTCTTAACATTCAGTTTCGTATAAAATGTCTGACTTCGTACAAATAAGGATCAATATGAAAACGTACGTAGAGATTGTTCCTATGGGAAAAATGACAGATTTACGATTTTGTTTATTATTATAATATCCAGATATATATTTCTCCTCACACACAACAGATACCGATCGATAAAGTCATCATTAAGTTTCTTATGATAAACTTTAATTTTTGAAAAATGTTCCGTTTCCTCAAAATTCTTTCCATTGCGGAAAAAATACGGGTCTAATTTCTAATAATTTAAGCCAGGCGAGGGATGCAACTCAAACACTTAATTGGACAAAGAACTCCTTCCCAGGGGAGGAAAACAATCAGACAAACAAGCATCCATCCTGATTTATGTGAGTTTTACACATTTTCATAACCTGGGAAATAAACACTGAATCAAATAGAAATTTCCAGGTCTTCAATCGGAGGATCCTAATTAGAATGCCAGTTACATGATTACCTGACAAGTTCAGAAAAGTCCAGATAGCGCCAAGGAAAATCCGTGCTTATCCCTATCAAATAGGAATGCATTCTGCTGTTGAGGAATTCGCACAAAGGTGATAGGGAGGAAATGTGGGAAGGCATATTGAGAACGTAAGGAGAGCTTTTGTGGCTCGTGCTTGTCCAAGTGAAGGCAAGGGGAAAGGAATTAAAGAGGAGAGCGATGAAAAATTTGGCTGCAAATCATTCCCAAACAAGCGAGGCGCTCTAGCAAAAATGGCACACCAGAAATAACGCTCCATCGTTTACATTCCAACAAATACACCGCCGTCACGAGCCGTCACCCCCAAACCATTCTAATAGGAAGGATTGGGGCGGTGCCTACAAACCATCGGACGCTCTCGTTGTATTTATCAAGCAGAACAATTTGCATAACCAAAAAAAAGATGGAGGATGAATGGGAGGGAAATTTTCTTGCATTTAAGGGTTCGAGGTATTAAGATTCGCGGGAGCGTAGGATTAAAGAGCTGCTTTTGACGATTCCGATTTCCGCAAGCAATAATGAAATCTACAGACGCGGAGAGAAATTGGAGATTTCCGAGACGAGGGATCTATTAATTAGAGGGAAAATGAAAGCTTGCGAGGAAGGAAAAGATGAGGGAATGAAAATTTCAGTGGAAGAGCATAAAGATGAAAGGTTTTGGAGAGGAAATGGTGTGTGCAATATACGAAGAAAACCTTGATAACACATTGAAAATATCTCTTAAAAATTTCAGGAATCACGTACGAAGTCGTGAAAGTAGTGGTGATATTTTTATGGTACTCTAATGAACGCATATATTTTCATATTTTTGCAATGATTCAAGAGTGATGTTAAACCCACTAGAAATTAGTTTTTAAAGTAGAGCACGATGACGTAGAGTACCCGTCGTCTCGACCCGATGAAGTAGAGCCCGGCCGTCGAAACGTCAATACATGCACTGAGTGTCCTTCCTTTATGTTTCTCTGTGTTAAATATTTTGCATCCGTGCGTTTGTGTGTTTGTGCGTCGCCGGTGAGCGTCAATTTCAAAGATATATACATACACACAATGATATAGAGGTGTAAAGTCATGTATCTGCACATTTTCGGGCCAGTGATAACTAAATATTTTTACACATCGGCTCCCCTAGGTGCAAATCGAAAGTGGAAGTCTGTACGCAATCGGTTCCTTTAAATAAACTACTACTTTCCCCGTAAGACTTAAAGGAACACTTGACATAGACCTATTTTCTAGTTCGCGTCCAAACAAATCCCACGCACCTATTTGGCGACGCCTTTGTAACGCTGCATTGACGGAAGCCTTAGGGTGAGAGGGTTGTGGGAAGAGGTGAAGTACGAAAGGTATGGCAGATCGATTCGACGAGACTATCCATTTTGCATCCCCAATAACATAGGCAGGTACCTATTGGTCTCCTTCTCCTCCAATGCACCCCTCCTCCATTTTACCCCATTCATCCTCATCTCCCACTCCGCCCACCAGTTTATCCTCACTGAATCACAATCGTTCTTTAGCATTATTTTTTCGCATTCATGCTCATAAAATTCACATAACCTGACCCATGGGTGTTCAAGATGTCGATCGCTTACTCGGTACAGTCTAACCTACGGAGGTTTCAAGTCTGATAAACATACTACGACCTAAGTTTGCTTGTTTATTGAAATAGCTCTACTTTCATGTAAATGTTATTTTGATAATGATTACCTTTTGTCACAAAAAATAAAGAGACTCTTAATGAAATTGATTATTTCCTTTAAATGACACGTAAAAAATTTCTTCTAAAATTAGTAATATAAATTAGCATTTGCTAGATCTTAAATGACCCAGTGACTGACGTAACAATCCACTTCGAAACTATTTTATTTCATCACGATTAGTTACACTTAACTAACCTTAACATCTATTTACAATTATCAATCGTACATTTGGCAATACGTTTTTCTTTGAAATGACATGTGTGGCATTCGTAATGCTTTTCAGGTGAGTGGGTGACAGCCTACCAGAAGAATCTTCATATACAAAGAAAATGACGTGAAAGGTTTATTTCAAACTCGCTTGTGTTCTCGGGAGAAACGCATAAAATATCGGTTTAGAGCAATTTTAATATTATAGAAAGATAACTAGTTTCAATGTAGGTTTCAGTCTGGTAGAAATTATGACCAGTGAAAATTGCAATAAAGTATCTCATGTAAGCTAAATTTCTAAATAAGCCGTACAAAAGAAGATTTTATAAAAATATGAATTACGATAATGGAAATTCACCTAAACAGACCTTCTGACCAGTAACTTATTAATAAATTTCACTTTAACTCACATGTATGAAATGGGCAAATATTGTTACATTTTTAAAATTTTGCTTGTCAAATATTCTTCCTTCTTTCCTCTTCGTTATTTATGATAGTTCTCCAAAAGTAGGTGACACAACTGTTTCACTTCTTCTGGATTTTGGTTATACAATAAATTTTCTAGTTCCCTTATGTTTTTCTACCACAGGTACACTTGAATGACTCCTTGGAATTAATTTATTTTCCATCCTTATTTATATGAATTTTATAAGAATTTTTCGGCATGCGACTTAAGGTTGACTATTATAAAATTTCAAAAGCAGCTGTCATAGTTTTCAATACGCAAAACCAGTTATTGTCATGATTAACTTCACACTGGTGCTTCAAAACCTTTCAAAATTCTATTTTCCTATCTTCCGATTAACTCCCAAGAAGTCGATTATGTCTTTCTGGGACCTTATTTCTTGCAAATTATTAATCTTAACACGGAATATTTTGTGGAATTTATCGACGATGTATGTTATTTAACCGTCTTATTCTCTAAACTATTTTAAATGCCCAAGAGACATATTCCAGTACTGTTTACTCACAATGAAACAATTTCAGAGTGTAAAAGTCATTCGCCTTGACCGGGATCCCGGTCAAGGCGAATGATTTTTACACTCTAAAATTTTTGCATTGTAATTCTACACGTAGAGGATGACTCCGTTAAAAGTTACTGTTGCGGCATCTCCCGCAGTTTCTTGGAAACTGTTTACTCATTTTAATTTTCTTCTCCCTTAATTAATGCTTCTTGAAATGGTACATTTATTGTCTTTACCTACAGGTTATTTTTACTTTTCTCTCATAAAATATTTATCGATTTTTCTGGGTTTTTCAACTAATCTTTTCACCATAGTTTCCGTGTTATAATTTCATCTCCGTTGTCCTATTATAGCAGCTACGTATTTTATTTTTCCATTAGTTCAGTACTACTTTCGTTAAATGCTGCTTTTTTCTACCAACGATCATTTTTGAACCACTCAATTTTTTAATTTGACATCTCATGCTCATATCTGCTACTCCGTATTGCCTCTTTTTTCTTGGAATTTTACCAATATAGCTGTACAATCATAATTCTTAATTGTTTCCAAATAACTTTTAAATCGATAAAAAGTGTATACCATTATTTCGTCTTGGATTTTATAACATCAAATTTATTCATAATATTTTAAAAACATATTTAACGTAGATATTCTACCCTCAAGAGATAATACTGCTATGTTTTCCGAACTTCTCGAACTTCAAGAAAATCCTTTTATCTTTTTCCAATGTTTGCGGTCTCCATGACAAGGATGTCCATAAAGCGACTGCCATAGTGTCCACATATCTTATAAGGCTTCTTTTGCTGTCACGTTCCGTAGGTTATGAACTGAATAATACAGTGACGGATCTAAAGGATTAGGTTTTTCAAATGGAATCTGATCTAGTTTTTAAGAAAACCTGCCTTTCATTAAATAATGAAGTTCCTGCACTTTTTTAAAGTCCTCTCTATATAGGAAATTTATTTTAGAATTCCGGAAAACCCATGTGAATAAAATGGATTATCATGATAGTCGGTGCTATAGAAGTATTCACGAAAACGTTGGAGCATAATTCGTCTTTAAGAGAACCGCTACCGTAAAGAAGTCCTAAAAATACAGATAAGGATTTGACAACAATCATAATTCCCTTTTATCATGTTAAGAAAGGAATACAGTTCACTGAATCCGTAAATAAAATAAAAATCACGTCAACTATCCGAGCTGAATTCATTTTTCGGAAGTTAATATTAAGAGATCTAGTTTTAATTTTATTTCCATTTTCCTTTGTAGCTCCCGAGTTCTATGTAGTAAAATGTGGAGATTTCAGAATAAACGATCAAAAGCATATTCAGATATTTCAGCTCAAAATTAAATATCTTCAACATAAGTATATTCATAAGGAACACAAACTTAATGACCAATTTCAAAAATAGTCTCTAAGAAATGTGCCCCAAGATACCTCTTCAGACTTCTTAAAACAACTGGCGCGTATGTTTGCTAGAAATTTCATACGCTCCATCCTGAAAGTGGTAGCAATCTATCAGTAGTGTCATTATCGATGAATTATATTAGAAATTATAAGGTGTTAAGTTATCTCTAATGGTAGCATTGCTCGGAATATTCTAGAAGTATATCATATATTTATTTAGTAGCTTTCATACCCAAATAAGATTCTGTAGAGTACGGGGCAGCTAGGCTTGCAAAAAGATGCCAAGGAAAATTAAGCCATATGTCCATATTCCTGGAAAAAATGTTTGGGATGACTCTCAAACCAATGGTTAAAATCCAAATTTACTCCTTAATGTTGAGGTCGACTGCCTCCTCGAAGATCTTAAAGGCATAATGGATAACCATTAATCATAAACGTCTCATAGATAGGTGGGAAAGAGATATACTACAAGAAAAATCCCGTAAATATAAAATGAAGTTTGATTGAGATTTTCTGTGTTCTAAGATTATCTCGTCTTCGTTGGAAATTACTCCGTAAATCATTTAGGATTAGCCATCTCGCATTTTTTCTATGAGCAAGAAATGAGTCTTCATTAAACCTGAAAATAAGGAATGAGCCCTTATGTTGGATGGGGAAGCTACAAAATCTTGGAAGGTGATATAAAAATTTGGAAACACTCATTACATTTTAACGAAGAAAATGAAAGAAAATATGGTATGGAAATGGATGTTAATTTTTTTAAACTGTATCCAATAAGCTGTGTGAAAATTACTGATCATGGGGACGCTTGTCACTTTTACTAACTTTCTGACCGTCACATTTTGTCTTCCACGATGTTACTTTTAAGTTGCTTTAAAAAGTAAAGGAAGTTACAAATACTGGAAAATAAAACACCCGCGAAAGATTTTACATGTTTCAAAACAAATGCAATACTAACACATTTGCATATGCTAGCTACCATAGGAAATTTCTTAGGGAAGAAAAAAATCTTCAAAGCATACTTTCAAATTTGCCCAAAGTTGTACTGGTCACTGAGGAGATACCAGTATTGACCATCACTAAATTATCAAATCAGATCGTCAAATCCATCAACAACCGAAGACAAATGATGCAACCAAATACAAAACGTTGGAAATATCCAACCGTTCATTATCGTTTAATTTCCACTTCTTAGGAGAATTACGATGGATTATCCTGGGCAAAACAGTTCCATAGGTGAAACTTCCGATAAGTGCAAGTTTACAATGCGGAAAAACAACGACATCATTGGAATTTTGTGATTTGGGAACAACGTCAGTATTCAACGCGAAGGCTTTCCATATGTTCGTGCTAGCTCTGTGAGAATATTAATGCCTCAGTAAATTTACTAATGTTATCAAATTTATTCATATTATAAAGCTAAGCGAAATTGGGAAATGAACAGGAAACCTCCCACACAATTTCCCAATGAACTTGTTTTCACTATCTTGTTAGACTCAACGATGTATTTAGCTTGATATATACCGAAAAGTTACAGGTCGCTAACCCCTAAAGGATAAAATACGTTGGCAGTGTGTCATTAATTTATTTCAAATTTATTATTTTCATAATTTTGGAGAGTTTCACGATACTTTTAATATTAGGAATTTCAAGTAATATTTATAGGGGCACAATATGCATTTTTAAAGCTAATAAAGGGCTAATCAAACAAGGGCCACCGAACAATTATCGACAAATATCTTTCACAAATTAAACAGCTTAAAATATCAATTGCTAAAGCTCTCATTCCAAAAAATCGTGGTTGACGAATAAATTACGAAAATTCAAACAATTTCCATTAAATCATAAAGCTCACTTTCTCCGTACCGAGTGAATGCTTTTCGATTTCGCCGAGAACGCCTCCACAGCACCACTTCTCTTTCCTTTCCTCCTCTGCCGACACGACATCTCATTCCCACTCCCACGATCTTCCCCGTATCAGGCCTATTCGACCCCACTTCTCTCTCTCCCACACCTTTCTCGTCTCCCTCCTCATTTCAAGTGCAAATATTCTCTACCACTTTGTTGGAGTGAAAAAGTCAACAAATGAAGATAAACTCTGCGCGGAAAAGGGATTGGCTCAAGCACTTAGCGCTCCCTTTTATGTTTGCCGGTACTTCTAGAGGATTGAATCCGAATATCCGAGCGTTTTGTGAACCCTTCATCCGAATGACGGATATGTTACTCAGAGAAGGAAAATGACAATCTGTTTCCGGAAAAAAAACTTTCGACGCATTTTATTTGCAAGAAACTAACTCGTAGACGCAAATAATCACAGTTTAACCAATTTACTCATTATACAGTCTTACAACAACGTTATACAGTATTTTATTACGGTATACAATATTTTATTTTGAACAGAACGATTACTACATTTGTTATATTTTAACAGTATTAAAATTGGTTTTCTAGGAAGATCTCAAAAGTCGGAGGCTAACCCCAATAATCAACTGGATGGCTAGTTTTATATGTGGGGGTAGAGGTTACCTAGTACTAAGCAAGTTAATACCCGGTGCTATGGTGTGTGTGAAATTATTCATGTAGGTAGGTGAGCTTCCTTCCTCTTCCTGAGATTTTCATGGGCGGTGCTAAGAAAACAATACACCTATAATGAAGCTGAAAGTGACAAGAAACGTGAATTCCCTCGCAAACAAACCAGGACACCAAGTTGCTTTCCTAGCCCTCTCTTCATGTTAGTACCCAAACAACACACTTGGATTTTTCAAAATTCTTGGCTATGGAATCACAATGTAATGAGATCAAAAGAGCATCACGAGCAAAGAGCTTTGATATTTAAATTAAATGATAAAAATACTTCTGCCATCGACTCGCAGACTGGATTGATACGTGAGGGTAGAGATCACCTAGTACTATGCAAAGGTGCGGCCTGTAAAATTCACAAATGGGGGCAGGGGGGGCTAATGTCTTTTCATGTGTGGCCTGTGGTTTTCCAAGAAGACCTGGTACTCTGCTGTAGCTTGAATGAAGGTGAGAAGGCTCAGAGGTATCCCCGGGAATTAAACTGTACCCCTACGGTTAGTAGTACAACGCTCTAACCATTAGTACGTCGCCCAATTATGTTTTATTGAAATAATTTTTGCTTATAGAAGTTAATGGGTTCTTCAGGTAAAAAAAATCCCCCTAAGAAAGTCGTCGAGCCTCAAAGCCGATAAGGGTGCGTGCTTTGATGGCCTAAGCTGTACAAAGCAAAATCATAACTATGTCGGCTAGTAGAAGAATATTTTTATGTAAATATGCCACAGCTAAGTATATTGTCGGTCAGTCTCTATGAATTCCGGATAATCTCTTTTTGAATTAACCGGGGTCCGTTTGGTAAATCTAATTTTGGTAGCATAACTTTTTTCTAATCCTGTCAAATTAAACTACGCCCACTATCATCTTGAAACTTTTTATTTGTTTTATGATGCAAAGATACACTGTCTGTCTGCATTGATTTATTATATGTATTCAACATTTTAACTTAAAAAAATATAATGTTAGAAAAAACTAATATAAATGAATATTTTAAAGATTTATACTAAAATACATAAATATTACCGAGTTAATTTGACATTAAACTGGAGTTTTTGGAATTAAAAAATGACTTTTAAAACGCGCAATGAATAGATATTTTGTCTATTTGATTTTTTGCTTTCCATGAAAACTCGAATGGATGCTACAAATTTCAGCAATGTGTAGAAAGTCTGTGATATTGAAGCACGAAAACAAAAATACAGAAACATAACATTAGGCATTGCACCATTGTCAACATTTTGTCCTGATGACATTATTCCTTCTGCTCTCAAAAATATCACTAAAATGATTGATCCTAAGAATATGTCAAAATGCAAATTCATATTAAGAGTTTTCAAATTAGAATTCACCTATTATCTAGAAATCGAAGCCATTCACCATATACTGCCCATGAAAACGAACATTGAAAGAGTATATGGTAAACTGATTTTTGGACAGATTAATCAATAGACATCTAATACAAGCAAGCTATGAATTGAAAGGGTTCATACACTTGTTGAGCAAAATAACAAGATATAGTAAGAATTGCATATTTTTTTGTACATACTGAGTAGGTATTAAATTTGAAACATATTCATGCGGACACGCTCAACTGAAAACATGTTTTCCTGAATCCGGAATGAAAATAATCATTAATTTCATCCGTTTTTCCATTCCTTTTGTTAATCACACAATTAGAGGAATCGAGATGACGATACAATATTAACTATTTATCTCCATAAAATAATATGACTCCTAATAAAAGTATTTAATCTATCATAAAGTGTAAGTATGGAACACTGCGACATCGGCAAAAGAGAAATATAACCGCCAAAATTTGAAACTAAGAGTACCTTCTCCATTAAAACTAAAATAATTTCGAGACATCAAGAGGGAATATATTTTACAAACTATTTTCTAATAATATAACAATCAAATCTGATTATACAAACAATTCTATTTGGGCATTAGAGGAGTGAACCTGCGATGGATACTAAGCCAACACTTTATCCAGAAAAAAATAAATTAGCCCCTTTTAGGGCTCCTCCTCAAACTAAATATTGTCCCTTTTAAACTTGAAAATTTTGTGAAAAATAGTTTGGCGACTTAATATACGTACAAGCATTAACTAGAGAATTGAGCATTTGTCGCCTTTTTCCCCTCATTCTCTAGTGCTCATAGTCTAAACGCATGCAAACAACACGTATGGAGTGAATAACTCATGGGAAGATGTCTGGGGTATGAAGGAAATAAAAGAAACAAGACAGTAAAATACTAAATTTTGGTTCAGAATGGCGACAAGAGGAGATCAGGGTAAAAAATAATACAAAAGGAAGAAAAACGAATACAAACGGACATAATTCTTAACCTTGTGACCGGTATCAAATTGATATTGCGCTAGCTGATTCCACTCGGGAAATTAAAAAAATCAAGAAATCCCCTCATGAATTTATTAGGATAAGATAAATTATGGATAACGGAGGAGAGCAGGAAGAAGCGACACAAAACTGAAGGGAACACCACCTTGGCGCTTCTTCCAATTCTGTATAAAAAATTGGTCTTAATTCTCTACTCATTATCCTACCTTGTAAGAATCCTATACATTAGCAAGATGGGCAACTTCACTCTAGCAATCAATTAGAATAGCACCGCTAAATTATGATTAATTGTGAATAATAAAGAAGCCCCCGTGGGTCTTGCTTTTATTATGGTCGATAAATTTGTTTTTAAGTAATTGGGCAGATCTAAATTTGAGAAGATATTAATGTCGAAGTTTTTCAAATTTCGAATTTATCAGACACGCAAAATTATCTCAATTATTAAAGTTTCAAATTCATATTCGTAAACTACCTCCGATAAAATATAAGGACAAAAGAGAGATATCCAAAGACAAACATTTGAGTTTTCCAATAAACGTTAGTGAACGACCACGTTTGAAAGCGCTTGCACGAAAATCTCGGCTGAGTTTACCCTTTTACGCTGTGCCGAAAAGGTCCGGGGATAGAGGTGGAGTAAAAACCGAAGAGTGAGAGGAAGAGAGGGGAGGAACTGATGTTCTTTCCTTCCCTTCTCCAGGGGAGGGCGGATAAAAGGGCTGAATGATTTACAAGCCGAACTGGAATGTTATCCCGGGTGCTTTTCCATCATTCCGCCCTGTACGCGCATGCAGAAACCTGAATATTGACGCTGGAATCCCTCTGGAGATGGCACAGCCACAAGTGTCAGTCACACCATGGTTCCAGATTTGAAAGGGACCAAGGAAGCGGTAGAGGTTGAACTGGAGAGACGGGAAAACGGAGACGGAGAGGAGGTAAAGAAGTCAGCTGGAGATGAAATGGTGTGGGGGAATGATATTTTTCTGGCGGAAAAAAAGCACATCGGAGTGAAATGGTTCGTCGGCATTGCATATCTCATGAACCCTACCTCACCTGTTAATATTGGTTACTTACGTTTTTATATCTGGGTTGAGACTATATTAAACATATATATCCGAACTTTTATTAATTTTTATCAGCTGTTTGAAATTGAAAAGTTACCCGAAGCATGTATAATAAATGAACATCGCATCCATTGTAATGTCCAGTACGTAGTGAATGATCTACTTTTAAAGTTGTACAATAATCTGAATCTAATTAATTAGCTATATAATATATTTCACTGTCTGAAAATTTCTTTTTTTAGTAGAAATATAAAATAAAAATAATGGCTAGCTACGTTCTATAATTTTATTGAAGACGAATATTGACCAAGTCTTAGTAGTTTTTGCTGCTGTCCCTATGAAATATTTCCGAGTCGTTTTTTGATTTCTTGACATAGGTTCTTACAAAATGAACCAATGACTTACTAAATTACATTACCTTGCACATTCTGTACTCGATTCCTGTCAGTAGATGATCAATTCAGAATTTTAATTCCATTCGATCAACTGAATTTTCTAAACAAAGCCACAAATATTTAACAGTTTAGCAATTGTTTAATAATCCATCTGGCATATTAAATAGACTTAAACTGCGTTATTGACATAAATAGTGATCATAGGAATTTTAAAATAAATATTAAAAAAAAATACGATAGAGCCTCGATGTACGACATCGTTTCAAGGAGATTCTGAAACTAGGTCAAGCATAAAGAGGTTTCCTCGCAGAAATTTGTTTATCTTCTTTTTTAAACGGAACTTACACAGCAAATCGTGCATGGATACTTTTAATACACATCTACGTGATTGATGATGAATCTGGGAATAAACTTCACGCATTCCACAATAGTCAGCCTTCAATAATAATACTCAGGGAAATTCTCTCCTAGAAAAAGATTGAATTAGATTAAAGACTAATTTTGAAATGTTTTATAAGTTTGAGCCTTAAGCTTCCTTTCATTATGGAAATATCCATTGATACCCCACCGTATTATCATATATGTCAAAACTGCTTCAAGGAATCATATATTCCATTAAAAAATAATTTTGTTTTTGGTAGATTGGAATTATATGACGAATATTACACAGGAAATGTTTGCATCCATAATCCCAGTTCATCCTTAACAATCCATACCCGTAATACGACTTTGATATTCAAATTTACTTGGGTGAGATGGCAAAATATAGGGTGAAGTCTTTTTTTTTGCTTCCTTTTCGTATTTTCGGAAGTTTGAAATGAGTCAAGTATATTGCCATCCAAGTGATGCTGAAGCGTTCATAGTGTTTTGAGTTGATTACGTAAAAGAGAAAGAGATTATTTATGTGATTTAGGGGCGCGAAAGTAGCGTAATTCATAAAAAAATTTTTTGAATCCCTACTTTTTGTCATTCAATTTCATTCCAATAAATGGCAACATTTCAGAACAGAAAGGTTTAAGTTTAAAAAGACCTGTGAATGTTTTATTAGAAGCTACCTTCTACCGAATTTGTCTACACTTTTCTTATAGAAAGTTACGTTTCATTAAGTTCACTCAACACTTTGAAAATCGTAGGTAACTGGACAGAATGGGTAACGTATAAGGCTTCTACAACAACATTTAGAAAATAATACCCACTGGGGTATAGTATACACTATATGTTACTGGTAGCGTTAATACACATGTAAAATGTTAAAGGAATTAACATTACTGAAACCCGCCACACTTTACCATAAATACAACTGATAACGTAACAAGATTTTTGAAAATTAGGGATTAAGATCAGATCTCAGGAAGCTGAGGATATTAACCACGATTAAAGGCTATAGTTTGAGAAAAATGACTATTGCTGAACTACGTGAGTGAAATTGAATCATCCTCCATGATATATATTTCCATAGGCGAAACGAGATACGTGCATCTGAGTGAGATTTTCAATGTATTTAACACAACACGCCAATTTCCTCTCGGGTGAGTATCATTGAAAAGAAAAATTAAACGGCTTGCTTTCAAGCAAGAACTGAGTAAGAGGAATTCCTGAGATACGCGAGAGGGTGAAAGCCTCAAGCCCCGCTTACAAGTGAAGTGGGGATGGTATAACCAAGATCGGAAGAAGTAAGAGGTTGGATGGGAGGACGAAAATGATGAGTGTGAATGGATTTAGAGAATTCTGAGTTTGATTGGCGGGAAAACAAGGAAATAAAGGAATTTGGCAGAGGAAATCGAGGTCTACCTTCTCCCTTACGGAGGGAACTATCATGTAGTACTTTTGAATGAGATTGATACAAACACCTTGGACAATTAGATAAAAAGTTTCCACGGTGTAATATCACGGAATTACACCATGTAGAGGTAAATGCGACGAGATCTTAAAAACAATATTCTGAGAAGTATCTACATTGAAACCTATGAACTGTGTTAGAGTTTAACCCCATGAGTAACTGAAAAACTTAAACATGTTAAAACAACAAACATTTCAATCATTATTCAACTATGGAAGGAAATACTTAATACTTAAGGGACCGTTCAGGAGTCAGGGACAAAAAAAAATTAACCTCCTTTAAAAATGAAAAATAAAATACATTATAATTTATTTAAATTCTAGGGAGGTCAGTTTAAGTGTTTGGACATACCATAAAAAGGCCACTTTAATTATTGACTGGATAAAACTTTGATTAATTATCAATATAATCATGCATGCATGTATTTGTTATTTCCCTTAAATATGTATAAGGCAGAAAAGAAATTTTAAAAAAGCTAAAAATGGCTTATCTTCATCTCTCACTCCCGTTTTATGAAAAGCTTTCAAATAGTAACAGGTTATTCCAGGGTGTTACAAAAATATACTTCAATTAAGTAAGTATGCAATTCTCTGTCCATATAAATTTTGTTTCAGGCATCATTTATTTTTTAATGTATTTAATTTTAATGCGAAAATTCCTGTTAATGTTTGCACATCTTTATACATTGAAAAGTATAAATAAAATCGTATGAACTCATGCTCGAAGCTATAATATTTTATAATTATTTAGAATTATTTTCTAATATTAGATGTTATTTTAGATTATTTGTGGCGGGGTCTTGAAATAAACTATGCGGTACACCACCTGGACGTGATCGATTTTAAAATGGTGGAGAATAGTAATACATTCTTATTCGCGCCATTATATTTATAAGACTTTTTGTACATGAGAATGAATACACAGTATGAAATGCCAATAAAGGGAAGCCAAGGAATTCGTGAGAATATTGAGTGGCATGCGTGAAATCTTTTTCATGTGGTGAGATTTGCAGTTTGAAGGTGTACGAGTACAAGCCAAGAAAGGAATGCTAACGAACCAAAATGGAAGTGCTAAATGGAAGTATCTTATACTAGTGTATACCATCGTAAAATAATATTGAGAAATTGTGTTTTTTCATATCCTAGTCTATACTAGGACTTCGCATAATAAGTATCACATTTGAAAGCATGGGCTTTCAGGCAATGTTTTTGGGGAAGCATTTAATGAAACATTTCAACAAGCTCAGAATTTCAAATATTTAATGGATAGTGACATTGATTTTAAATATATATTTTGAAGATCATCAAATAAAATGTTGAAAATGTCATAAACAATTATTGAAAGTAATATCTTTATTTGATTTGACGAATAAGATTTTTTAAGCTGATGATTCATGAAGTCAGTTTCGTAAGTTCAGTAGACACAGAGAAGGATTTTCCACAAAGTATCTCCCTTGATGTAGAAGGCGATTGTAGACCCAAGAAAAAATTCTGACGAATCCGAAGAGGCCAAGAAAGTCTAGAAACAAACGCTAAGCATTCAATCTTCCTAGGGCCTTTAACAGACTCCATCGAAATGATTTCCGAAAGGCAGGAGATAACGTTTTACGTCCGACAGTAAAAACAGGGAATATAAAGGCAGAAAAAGAAAGGACCAAAACCTTGGGACCGGGGCATAAAACGCGAGCTATGCCTTCTTCCTTGGATCCTTTCGCTTGGAGTCATTAGGCGTTAAGAATGGACTCGAGAGATCGGTTCATTGCAAGGACCAAAGAGAAGGAGGGATGAAAAGGGGGTTGATGTCGGGGGGGGGGAGGATTGGACCGGGGGTTGTTGACGCGAAGAGTGGAAGAGCGAGCTTCCAGCGGAGAGACGGACACGACGGCGTTGCCGGAGAGGCGACTTCGAGATCCGAATCCTATTCACTCCTCGGGCGAAAGAACGGCGAGAGGGATCGATTCTGTGCGAGCGAGAAGAGAAATGCGTGCCCGCACGTAAAAACGGAAATGAGAATGGGTGGACGCGTGGAGGGAGTAAGGCAAGAAGAATGGGAGGGAGAGAGCGAGAGACAAGAATAGGGAAATGAGTATGGAAAACAGAAGCGAGATTTTCCATATGAAGATAACATTCGTCACGTGACGCCTCCAGCCACTCCACTCTATATGGAGACCGTTTCCATGACGACGAGGCAGGGGCGGAGGACGAGGCGTCACCAAATCTCCTCCAGAGGAGCACAAGCATACCACCACAAAATTCCACTCGAAGACGGATACGCTTCCGCCTGAAATACATCTGCCGCTAAGTCGTACATTTTGTGTCGGAAGGAATGCGGTCAATATAGTATGTCTTGCGTGCGCTAAAAGAAAGTGAGAGGCACGTCAGTACAAGTATATGGATGCCAAGATGAATTCTTCATTACCGCTGCACACATCGAATTTGATTTTGGGGTCACACACTGTCTTAAGTATAGACAAGGAATCAAATGACTATGATGATATTTAAATTAGACTTATTATAAGCATCACTATAATATTAGATATAAAGAATCATGCAAAATTAAAAACGTGGGCATTACTACAGAAGATACGAGATATGCTAAGGGGTGCAGCTCACATTATGTAGAACTCCAATACCCGAAACAATTATTTGAGGAAAGAGACAATATTTTATTACCTTTTTATTTAATTTTTTTCAGATAAACTTCTACTGGGGTCTTGGAATGGTGTTCAAATGCATCAACAGGACTGGAACACGTTTTATCCTTCATTGAAAACTCTACCCAATGGACTCCAACCTTACCTTTTCCAGAAGTAGTCCGAGTATGTGGCAAATCCCCAAGGGTAGAACATACTCCAGTATAAAAAAATGATCATATACACACTCCTTCGTAAAAATGTTACTGACGGTACCAAAAGTAATTGTCAATCTTTCTGAAGAATGGCCAAGTACAAACAATTTTCATTCTCAGTGGATTAATATGGATCTTAGTGAGAAAATATCTAATGAGAAAATAAAATATTGACACTTGATAGGCGAAAAAAGAAATAACTTCTATTTATTGGAAACTCATCAAGAGTTCACCTTTTCTCTTCACGAGTTCCTCTTGAAAGGACTCCATTCAATAGTTACCGTAAACTGCGGCTCATGCCGCCTCAGAGTTGGAACTGAATTTTCGATAATCCACTAATCAATCAATCCTCGGACGCTCAAGTAAATCTAATCGGGAAATGGTTGATGTCAGAAACAGATGCCTAAGAAAAATTCTAGAAAATTCTAGAAAAAGATTTTTCTTCATGGCAAGAGGAATCTGCACCGGAAGTTCTCAGTAAATATTAAAATAACACTTCATACGCATCACATTTCGAAGCATAAAATCATTTTTAGATAACCAGAAGTGCTTATTCAAATTAAATACTTAATTCTCTCGAAGAATATTGAATACTCAATTCTTCTTCTCCCAAAGAGAAGACAAATAAGACCAGATTACCATTGTCATAAACAGTGATGAAATTAAAGGCTGTATATTAAAATCCATAGGTCATCAATAAAACGTTCAAATCTTTCGTTTTAATGAAGATTTAAAGGTTACCTTAAAGCTGGGCGGCTAACATAAACTTATGTTTTGAGGAAGGGCTTTGTGAGATTTCCATTAACGCAAAAGAATCTAGGATATGTTGGATTGATTGGAATGTAAAAACGGCGCCAGAGCATGCGGTGACGGATGACACTAAATATTAGTATTGCGACGGTATTATCAATTGTTTCAATCCCAGCAAGTGGCACTACCTATATTCTATACAATAAATGAGGATAATTTTCTTAGGTACCATGAAATGGTTTTCCGAAGAAGTGGATGAACTCTCGCGCTGATTCAAATTATTCACATGAAGAAACAATAACAAAAATTTGAGTCCTCTTTACATTACTTCCCGGAAATAAAGTGGTTGAAACTTTTTTAAAAAGCCTCGGAAAAAATCAGCTGTCAGATGAAACTTTCTTTAGCTTATATGCTAAAGTAAATAAATTAAATGTTAATTTTGTCTTGTGGTGACTAGTATGCTTAATTAACTCCCAAAAAAACTTGCTTCTTCCTTTCTAGGGCAACATTGAGGAGCACTGGTTTTAGAGGATCATTACTCATTTAAAAAAATGTTCATAAATCTGCAGTTAATAAAACAGTGTTAAGTCATTTTGAATAAGTAGATAATAAACATTTAAATAAACTCATAATTATTAAAGAATACTCTAGTAATTGACATGGAAACCTGTTCTGAAAAGCGATTGGACGATCTACGCCAGTGCTGATGATGCTGATAAAATACTGATGAAATCTTAATTATGCAAGTGATTGAACAGTAGCAGTGTAATAAAAAAGAGCTGATGTCCTTTAATATTGTTTATTTTTTGACTAATCCAGCAAATTTAGAGAACTGAGTATTGAATATCCTCTCCTGTCATTACGACCAAAACGGAGAATTTGCGTTTCTGTATTATTTCTAGACTGATGTCGCACCGAACAAGAAACAATATCTATGACAAGAAATATAAAAATGTAGTTAATTATATATTGTGATTTTATCAGCAATGAATAATTATTATATCATTATTTCACATGGCTTTTATGCTCGTAATTTATTTAAAATTTTATCCCGTCCAAATTATTATTTTATCTGAAGTCATATTTATTCTCATTTTATTCTGTATTTTATGATAAAAATATGATTAATATTAATTAATGAGACATAATATGATGAAAAATTAAAGTAACTTTAAAATTCATCTCAGAAAAACTATTTTTAGGTCTCAAATTTCGCCTTAAACCAATGGCAACATTGATGTCTTAAAAATATTTTTCACCAACACTATTAAGTTATGGTGATGGTGTAAGATCATTCTTCAAAAATCGACAATATTACGTAACATAATAAATTATGTATAGGGGTCACAGTAAGTTATCATATTCTATCTCTTAATGTGAACTTAAAATTAGTATCTATTTCATAGGGCGATCACTCCACCAAATACATTCACTTATACATGCCAAAATTATAGTAGATGTAAAATTAACGAAGGCATACAAATCCCCATAAGGAGGATTAATATGGTTTTATTAGCTATCATGGCTACCTCCGACATTCGTATTATCCATCCGGGAGGAAAATATTTCTAAGTAAAAAAGCAAAACAGGATCCAATAAAGGAATCTGAGGGAATGATATCTTCCGGATAATAAGAGTATCGTCATTTCCATCAACCATTGGATGAAATAGGAAATGAAATCAGATTCTCTGACTTCCTCTCTCCCTCGCTGTAAAGCTTTTTTCACTTATTAAAAAACAAAATTGGTTTTCTGGTCGAAGAATAATTCCGAAAAGGAAAAATGTTCACAATGGTTGAAGAAAGAAGCAAGGAAATTGGTAAAAATAAAACATCAACGCTACCTTATGACTACATATCTTTATCAACTTTATTTACTTTTGTTTTCAATAGTATGAAGCGGTTTTTTGTGCGTATACATGCATATATTTGATGGCACGATTAAAATTGGAAAAGTGCGGGTTTTAAAGAATCTAGCATCAAATACGAAATGGCATAAAAAAATATTGACCTATAGGAACATTATAACCAATTCATGGGGTTACCCAATAGTATTTCTGGCATATTTTAGTCTCTAATGCACTGATCATAAAAATATTTACCATATTACGGCCTTTTTAAATGCTCTTCTTCCAAATAATTTTTACGTAATTTTTACCAAATTATCTGAATGTTTACATAGAATAAGCAAACTTTTGAAACTAATGAAATGAAAGTAGAAAATGCATGGCATATGAAGGGAATAGACGAAAGCAATGTTGAGACGAACGGGAAAACACCAAAAAGCCTGCTTGAATGAGCGACAAGAAAAATGACTCCCAATCTCAGATTCAAGAAAGCAATCAAAAAATGGCTGGGAGAATGGAAAGAGATATGAAGGCTGGCTAACAGAGAAAAACAGGAAGGACGCACGATAGCAAAAATATACCATAAAAGGTCAACAGGTATTTCTATTCCTTCATAAGGATCGTCTTGGCGGCATAAAACACAGGATAAGGAAATGGAGATCTGATGCGAGGTGAGCCATATTTTGCAAACAAGAGATTAATAAAACTGAGAGAAACAACAGTGATTATTACAGTGAGAAACACATTCTAGGAAATATTAATAGCAATTTTTCTCAAGTCTATTCACAATTCCACATTAATATCCAGTTAAAAATTAGGCTCTTATTGATAGTACCTTAGAACTAGGATTATGAATAGGTAACATAAAATTAGATATTCAATATTGTACCATTAAATTCATTGGAAAATTATTCCTAATTCTAACTTGTGCCTACACATATATTTCTTTTTACATTGTCGTTCTAGTAGGTGCGAACTAACATATTTTTGACCCGCCTTCATTCCAAGACGAATGAAACAGATGTTAAGGATTCAGCAATGTATGGTACAAAAATATTTATCACACATATCCATATGTACTATATACCTCATACGTTAAAATCCTTAAATTATAAGTTTGATAGCTTTGTCACCCAAGCGTCCCAATCGCGTTTCCATTTTTTTCAAAATTGATTAGTGAACGAAATTCTTCAAGTTTCTTTTAAAAGATAGCTTTTTCAGTCCACGTCATTGCCAAAATGACGGCAGGGCAGATATACGTTGCTGTTCCACTTTCTATTACGAAACCCTCACAGCTCGAATGTGGGGGAGAGGATGGACTGCTTTACGTCTCTGGGCACAGGTGGGGCAGCGATGGGAAAAAATTTCGAGGAACTCATCTTTCCACACGGCTTCAATCTCTCTCCTCGAAAGATACTCACACATCACCCGCCCTTATCATTCATGCATTCTTCCATCCTCATACTTTATCCCTTATTCCTCCTGTCTCCGGCTCCTTATGCAGACTGACAGGACCTATTCCAACATTCCCTATTTTCCCTCGGCCCACCTACCCCTCTTCCATCCCGTTCCACTTCGACTCTCCCCTTCCCACCTACCTAAGTCCTCCGCCCCTTGAAAACAAGAGCATCAACCCCACCGAAACTCTCTCCCAAAGTCCCCGTCCTCCCTGCTTAACGAACCGAGAGATTGAATGTGATGGGCCCAGGACCCCTTAGAGGGACTTTTAACCCCAACCCACCACACTTCCCGTCTCACCATTGAGGAAAGGCATTCCATTCTCTCAAACCACCGTCGACCTTATGCTTCGTATTAATTCCCTTTCTACATGCCCCCGTACATCCGATGTATACCCATTTTGCTTCCATCCCTTTCACCCATCTTCCTCAGAAAAGTCTTAGGTATTTTGGGCTCCATTCGCTCCGAAAATTCCGACCTCTTGCAGCAAACAATAATCGGGAGCTGGTATTTTGTGTTCCGCGGATTGTTTCCGAAGCCACCCCACCTTTACTAAATTCCCCGTTGGTTTACCTTGGGGATTTTGGGGATTTTAAATCAAACGACTTCGGAATATAATAAGAGCTCTCAGCAAGAAAAGCGCCAAAGAACAAAGATGTTCTTCTGAAGAAGACGTATGAACTTCCCTGAACTTTCTGCGACCTGAGAGAAATATTAACTACTACCATTTTACTTATCGGTTGCAGTCATAAATCTAATATTTTTTAAAAATCTAATAACATTTTATTTTATACTCAGGGCGGGCGATGTTGATCCAGAGCATTTATTACTATCTGACTTAAAAACTGCACAATCTTTTTTAATAAATGCAGTTACTGTCTTCTGATCCAAAAAGTACCCAAATTTGACTTTATTGGAAGCCCTATGCAAAGATCAAGTGCAAAGTATTTCATAACTGAACTAGACTAATCGCTAATTTGAGAAAACTTCCAGTTTTAATCAGTAACTTTGTTGAAATCTCCTATAGAAAAATATGCGCGTGCAAAGTGTTGAATTTACCCAGTATTTGAGCTCTACTACAACATACTTTCACAGAGCTGTCCAGATTCAATTTGTATTACCTGCATTTGCGTATAACTGTTGATGCTATATCTAATGGAACAAACTATTAAGCATGGGATTAGGGAAAGGTAAAATAAATTTACCCAGAAATTAAGGATCACCTTACATCTGCTTTTATGTTCCTTTTATATGTGCCTCCGTTTAGCTCCAGGTAGTTTATTTTTAATTAAAATTAACACTCTTTAGGTCGTCAATTTCTTACTTCTTTGTTATAAAATATTATTAAATTTTCAACAACACGTTGTGGTACGTGTATCATCATTTTAAACCATACCTATTTAATCTGAAAAAGTGTTCGTAAAAGATAGCCAATCGTAGTCTCGTGACCTCTTCCATAAAAATGTACAAAGCCAGCTATTATGGAGAGACTATACACGTATGATAGACAAATTTCATACGTCCGTAAATAAATTATTACTTCAAAAAGATATAATAATGAAAAAAAAACATGTGGATGTAGCACTAGATAGCGGATGAATGGAAAAACAAACGGTTAAGAATAGGAGTCTACGAAACCGAGCATTGAAGGAATGTGTTGAAAATTAATGAACAGGGAAAATACAAAATGAGGAACAAGTTATCTATAATACAAGAGCAAAAGCCTTTGTCTCTCCCAATGCAGAAAATGAAAAAATATGTATTTTGTCACACTTTAGATACAATTGATAACTCCAAATATATGAACAAATAAATGTCATGATAATATCTCCCAAAGGAGTTGTAAAAGAAAGCTCAATGATTTTTCAGGATGCGGCAACATAACCTCCTTTTTTAAAGGCGTTTTTCTTTATAGAAAAAGTAAGTGTTGAAATGTTGCAGCACCCTGTTTAAGTATATTGACATTAAAAAATCAATAATCACTGAAATCAATTACTAGAATTAACAAATTGAACTGTTAAAGGAGGTTAAGCTTTAAAAATTCAATTTCTTAGCATTCATAATAACTATTCAAGAAATATACCGCGCATATGGCAGAAATCGTACCTTTTGAATTAATAAGAGAGCCAATTGATTTTTATATTTTTACTTCAATTGAATTTTACTTTCACCTGTCTGCAACCGTCGTATCGAAGTAGTATTCCGTTATTAATCACTGTTTTATTGATATCTAGCTTATCATCTCAGAGATGGTTAGTCTTAAAGAAAACAAAATAATGCCAATTGTGTTCAACAACCACATTATTTTTTCACGTTTCATTGAGTATCTGTGAATATCATTACCATTTTTATGTTAATTTACATATTGCATCTGTTGTGCATGAACTGTCTAGTCATATTTACTATCGGTAGCTATCTGGGTCTGTCGTCGTCAGTTAATAGTTAATTCACACGGAGTTCATGCTATAAAAAAGAAATAATCGTCGATTAATTTTTTTCAATTATCAATGAATAAATGTACTCTATATTTTAAAATGCAGAGATATTCCAAGAAAAACATCAAATAAAAATAGTTTTAATAATAAAGAACTGAATTTGAAAGCCAAACGTTCAAAGCAGATAATTAGATAATTATGTTGACGCACACGTCTTTCTTAAAAACATGGGCCATACTTTTTTATTTTAAAAATGTTCATTCTTTTACGAGAGGCATACTGCGGTACCATAACTCATTGTTGTACACATCTTGTGCCCAAAGTAGGAAAATTATTTTCCAAAAACAACATCAAGGTGCCTGCAGTCTTCGACCGACTGCCAAAACCCAAGCGTCTGAGAGTTATATAATCGGGGTCGTACGCATCCCTTTGGCACATTTGGCCTACATTCTTCCTTGTGGAGTTCTCCAAGAGCATCCCTCACCCAAGCTATAATGAAAATTTACGCGGAATACCAAAGACAGAGCGAGAGGATGGAAAACTGAAAGAATGTTTCCTGAGAACGGAGGAAAAGGAGCACGAATTGAGGAAGTGGAGGAGAGGAAGAGTAAGCCAAAGGCATTGTCCCTTTCTGAGCAGGGGCATGGGCCAGGGGAAGGGATTGAGGAGGTGAATTTGCCGCAAAGAGGCGTCCTCGGCCGCGCTTCCATATTAGACGGCTGACTGAGAGAGGCGGCTGCCAGATACATCCACGAATATTCGCATCCTCCTCGATGCGCAGCCCGGATTGAAGTTTTGAGATGATGAATTTAGCAACGTGGGGAATCGAAATGCTTTGCTCAAGGGTGGAAAGACATCCTTAATAATTATCCTCTGATTAGTCTTTTTATCAAAAAATTCAAATCAAATTTGCTTGATTTCCTCTCGGCAACCTCTGCCAAAATCATCCACCACTCCCTCCTTACCGGATTAGCCCGTTCCTTTTTCCATATGGTTGTTACCTTTCCTTATTTAAGCTCATTTTCCTGGATAGAAATTAATTGCAGTCTTCTTGCTAAGTAGTCCTTTGATAATGAAAGTCATAGTCGTCAATATTTGAACAAAATCAAGGTATTTACGCATGGTGAGTTTCAATTTCGCCTATCGACTTTTTCCGTCTTGGGCAAAATAGTACGCCTCTTGTTTCTGAATGTGAGAATTAAAAAAAATAACTGAATTTTACATTAACCATCTAGCCATTGTTAAAAACCTTTTAAATATAATCTATACATATTTCCTAAGATTCTATATCCGAAAACGTAATTGCTTAGCTGACCATTAATTAATTGGACATTTTTATTTATAATGGAAAAACATATTATTTTATAAATACAATAGAGTACTCAAGTACAGCTCCATAGTCATAGAATATGCTCATATCATTCGTATTTTGTGAATAATTCTATCTGATTAATGTGGAGGTTGTCCCTATATTGATTTTTTCGTTTACGAAAATGCATACAATTTGAGGCCTTTTGACATTCAAAAGGCGTAATTTTCAATATTATCAAGATTTATGAAACTAGAAAGGAATTTCCACGAGGGTTCTTTTATATTCTCCTTAAAACCTCCACATTCATCCTTTTTCCTGTCATCGAACACCTACTTTACCTTTCCCAATCCCACCCGACATCTTCACCCGATCACTGCACAAAGAGCTCTAAAATACGATCAAATGTGAGGGACCTATTCGCCTTTTCTTATAAAATTTGTTTCAAGGTGCGGAGAATAATTGGGTCACCGAGATTCTATGCAACCCCGTCACCTCTCTGGAATTTACTTACCCTGTCCCTTTGTGGCAATGCCCATCCTTACTCAGGGGAGATACTCTTCGTGGGAGAGAAGAAAAATAAGTTTCATAGCATTATATTAAACCCTCGAACCACTTCGAGTCTTTAGACTGCTCATAAAATTAAAGTCAACATTTCTTCATTGATTTCTCACCGCGCAGGCGATATCATCAATTCTATGCAAGGTGCGCACTTATTGGAGTCAAATAAGTCGAGTATTTCGGGAATTTAACTGAAAAAAATACACGGAGACAACAATCTATTATTTCATTATATCTACACTGGGCTCCACACCATGACGTTTTTGGGTATACCTTCCACAGAATACATTAGTACGAAAAGACCTCTTCCTCCTGGCATGAATTTTAAGTGAACCATTTATCAAAAATTGCAAATAATTGAGTGAAGATGAATTTCGATTAGTTTTATGCTGCAATGCTAATTCTAATTTTTGGATCGTATATCGTTTACCCCACTATAAAAGTTTCTTTAGTAAACTAAATGTAACTTTTTATGAATTGGAAAAGAGATATTGAGACAAAAATATATTATACCAGTAGCATTTGTTAATGGAGCGTCCTTTTAATGCTCACTTTGGCTTGGAAATCAAATATTTCAAGCTCATTTTTCACTCGTTTATATAAAACCAAAAAATTGAATTAAAAAATTCAAAAACCTTTATCTGTGGAAAAATGTTTTGTACCATCTCCATTGTGACTATTAATTCGTAATAATACCCATTATTAGACAAAAACAACAAATAAAATTACATCATTTGTTATTTATCTAGTATGTCTACTAGAATATTTGAAACTCGTATTTGAGCTAAAGTCTTTTAGCTACTATCTATAAAACAGTAGATAACGCATATGAAATCAGTGTTTCAAAAGTAAGTTCTTCAAAGAAAAGAAACAATTGTGAAAGCTAGTCATCACTCTTTTCACCCGAATTTTTTTATTAACTGTAACAAGTCGTCGTACTGAGAAAAAGAAAAGCGTTCCTCATTATGAATAAAACGCCGTACGTGAATTCAACTTCATTACGTACCATTACAGAGAATATTTGCAGGAAAGAGAAAGGTTAAAACTCCCAAACCGATAATTTGCCGTCCCTTATGGGAGCGTACAGTGACAGAAAGGGAAAAATGGAGATAAAAATCTCTTACGTAAAAATTTTAATGAAAGCACTTATGGGCTATGAGGAGTAATAATATCGCGACAGCAAATGAGTTTGCAGTGACCCAAATTGCACGCAGTCACTGCCTCAAAAAATTTCCACGTGGAGACATTATGTTTTGACAAACCACTGGACAAGAACCACATTTAATGAACTTCCAGTGATAAAATTTGGTGGTTTCAACTCATTTAGACATATAAATTTAATCCAATGCCTATGAACCTAGCTTCACATTTTAATTTGATAATAATAGCATAAGTATTTCAATTACCCTCGTAGTGTTGACACCAAGGGGTAAAGATCAATATTCCTTCTGAAAAACACTGCTTTTGTTTAACTCTAGATGATAAATATTTCCACTAGAAGTTGCATTAATAATAATTAGTAGAGCCTTTCAAACTAACAATATAAAAATAAAAACAATAAAAAACAATGATAGAATATGGACAAAATTAATGTACAAGCATAATTTATTTGCAACGCACAATATTTTCAATATTCACGGTATCTTTGTGATTGAGAAAAATAATAAAGTTTAGTAAAAAGAAGCGATAATACCTTCATAAAGCAGAGAAAAAAATAAAATTGCTGAAACAGTTACATCAAAGGCCGCCCGCAGTGAATGTACGAATGATGTTTATGACTGAATCTAATGGATTACCCCACCAAGGCTGAATACATTGACGCCATATCCCACGGGGTCAAAACGTCGGCCATTTTTTCATTAAAATATCGTCCATCCCCGAGTAGTTTCGTTAATATTTTATTACCGTAGCCTTTCAGTTCAAATGCAAATCACTCTCAATATACTTAGTAAGTCATTTAGATGAATGCGGATAAAATTTCATGGATATGATGTTTTTTGCTTTCCTCATGTACCTATCTATTCCCCTGTGACCACGATAAGACTCTTTTGACCGTTCATGAAATGCCCCTGGTAACGAACTACGAGTATGCATGGGGCTACGTGTGAGTTACGTACAACACAACCTTATAAGCTATGCAGTTGGCTTTCCATTTTTCATGATTACTCGTGCATGATATATCTCTCTGTTAATACGGTTAAAAACATAGTGGGAGGAAAAATTGCAACTGTTTTGATTCAACTTAATGTATCACTAAAAATTTAATGAAATCAAAAAAGCTATAGTTTTTCTTTCTGTTACAGATAAGTTCCGCAAAGGCAGGCCTGAAATTATTTATTTTAAAAATACTAGTGATGACAAGAGTTACTTCCCGCGCCCCTAAGTGAATCAGGATTTTTCATCCCAGAATTCTATCATAGCCGCAATATTTTGACGATTTAAGTCCTTGCCAATGATTTTTAAATATTCAGAATGCATAAGTAACGTTCATAATTAAATTATCGTTAGTGATTAGAGTACGTCAGCGGACAAATTAATAAAAACCTCATGATAACTCTATAAGCAGAAATTCAATAAACTGGAATCGCGTTTATTTTTGCATGCGCGATTAAAAAGAGAGTGGTTGCCTTCCACAACATTTAAACGCCCCACTATCTTCGGCCCATCCACCGTGCTTGGCGCTTGAAATCTCGCATTTTCACTTTGCGCAATCGCCCTTCCCCGCAAAAATCTCCATCTCCCCTCCTTTTTCCCTCTCGCCTCCCCTTTCGCTGCCCTTTTGCCCTTCCACACTATTCCCAGTGGAATCGCCAGGCTCCTCACCTATGAATCCCAACGACCCCTTAACATGTGAGGCACGCAAGCATATTAAGGGCTCTCTGCATATCAAACCTCGGCTGCCGGCAATGCCGGAAATATAAGACTTTACATTTACTGTCATTTCGAATCATTCATCACAATATTTTATTTCCTTCAACAAATTATTCTCTGGGACAAAAATTCTTTTTAAATGCATACATGTTGAAATTCCCACGAGTCCGAACTTGATTTCTTTCTGTTGATGCCGAGAGGAAATTAATTTGTGGGTATGATTTGCTTGAGCATAGGTGAAAAAAGAGGAAAAATAAAGTTAAATAAATTAACACAAAATTCGAGGGGAATAAAAACAGGCATGACGTTAATATAAAAGATACCAAAATTTTCCAAAATTTGGTGTGACGAGGTCGATTATTACAAAATGTCCCCCATTCGTTTTTCCCCGGGAAGCCAACAGCTAGAATGAGATATTATTTCCCCACAAAGACTCACTTCCTATCTCTAATGAAAATATTTTCCTTCTCCGTGCAACAAGAGTACCAATCATCGCGAGAATCACTTGCTGCTTCAGCAGCAATTCAATTAGTATATGCTAGATCATTTACTACGCCAAATATTTTAAATGGCTATTTCAATGCCTAAATTACTACCTAAAGAACCCCTACATTTTATGGATGGTTATTCGTAAAATGAGCAAAGTATATAAACGGTAGTGTCATTAGCATTACGGGTTATCAATCAGAGGATCGACCGCAGTAGATCTTCAAGCTCCTCTGTTATCTCCAAATCTCTTCATTACTTAATAGTTAATGGAACTGACATCTCTCATCCTTTATCTCTCGTGATTAGTGTATAAGATCATTAGTAAATGAAACCGTTGGCGGAAAATTTAGTTATCAAAACAAAGTGACCACAATATAGCGCGTTGCTTTAGAGTAATTTTGTACTAGAGAATGTTATTAATGTATAATGAATAGCGTAATATCATTAACGAATAAACTAATCTCATGTGATAGGAAGTATTAAACAACAGCAACGGTCTTAAACCAAAACGTATTAAATTATTTTTAATGAAAGTATTTTATCTCGAAGTAACATTTTACGCTTACGCTTCCTTTCTTCAAATTTATATTACAGATAGTTAGTGATATAGAATTTTTCTTATTGAAATTAGGATATCTCAAGAATTTAATCTTGACACCGTCCATACATGAAAACAAGGGTGATTTTAATTGAGTTTGAATAATTAAAACAGTGTAATCATAATGTGAGTCTCAACAGAGTTCCCGATCATTTTGTGGAGTCACATTACCAAACTTAGGCATTCTTTCATTATGCGTGACACTTAATACTCTTTCAACAACAACAGTGGAACATTTGATGTCATATCGACAGACTAAACCGTGACTTTCAGATACCAAAACCAAAACAAAAATCCCTTTGAAACAAGTGACATTAAATAGAATTTATGACTGAGTTTATCTGCTTGAAGTAGTATAAATCGATCTCTGCACAATAAATAAGTACCTCAGGGTATAAATTTTCCCGAATCCATTCGGAGAAGAGGTTCAACGACTTTACACTCAACCGCTCTAAACCCACTCGTGCGAAATAAAGCACCGAATCCTAATGGCTAAACCTCTGGGCATTACCGTATTTCACTCATTCCTAAAGTCCCTTCAAATGTGATACTGTATTTAAAATCATCCAAGTACATCCACAGGTTACAGAAATTATACGACGATATATTTCCAATATTTATATCCCGATATTTACCTACTGAATTAAGATTAATATTTCCTCGTATATGTGGTGCAATACATAATTTATTAGCATTATTTTGTAAAATATCGCAATTATACAAATCGCATGCAATTAAAAAAATCCGTTGATCATAATGATCCAGTTCCTGTTTTCTCAGAGAAATTTTTTAAGCCATTAAGTTCAGTAAGCACGAGTACATTGAATGACGATATTGTAACTATTCTTAAATAAGATTCCACTGTGGCATATATACTTGCCCTTTTTAACTAATACAATCTAAAACTCATTGGATTTTAGTATTAGTATCACAAGCACGACGACAGATATGCTAATTGTGAGATTGCTAATCATTTATCAGCCTTAAGGGCCACTGTAATATAACGTTGCACACACGAAAGTCTGGGAAAAGTAAAAGTTAACATTGAAGTTTATGAAGGATCCATGCTGTTTCTGGGCATTACCATCGCGTAGGTGTGTTGATGGACACTGTTTCGCCCCAGCCCACTTCGACCTGAAAACTCCTCTAGGACTGGGGACGAAACAGTTGTCCTACAACACTCCTACGCGACCATAATTCCCGGAATCAGCATGGACCCTTCATCAGATATACATCGTGGAAACCTAAGGATTATGTGAAGTAATGCTTTGTACAGCGTGTTTTTCAAAACCTAGGGCTGTTTGTTAAGAAAGAAAAATGTGAGCTAATGAGGTTCACGACTCGCCATTTTGGTATAAAATGTCGGCAGTTGCAGCCGTTTTTCTACTCTGTACATTCACAGATGAATTTTCTAGGAAAACGAGCACTGACTCAACAAGCAGAATTTTTCTCAACTGTTGTTCGACCGTTTGCATAATGTATGTAGTTACTACTACTATTCTCAAAGTTTCATCCGCAGATCAGAATTAGTATCTGAAACAACAAGAACAGCTCATACAGACATTGAATTGAATTCGGCTAGCTTGGTAGCCAAGTGGGACTTAGCCAAGGGACCTGGATTAAACTCCTGGTTGACTCCGAGCTCTATGAAAGATCCAAAGTTTGATTTTATGGAAAATTTTCAAGAAACTGCTGACTGATCTTACCACGAAAACATGAGTTTGGTGGGTCGTAGCGCCTCTGCCTTCGAATAGTACTCACAGTAGCACTGCGGTAGCGGTGAATGAGTTTGATGGTGAAAGACTGAAACCACATTTGGTCACTTCACTGACGCACTGTTACGGGAATTAATGTTACCATTTGTCATAATTTTCCTTTTAAATATACAAGGAACGTAGCTACGGTCGTGAATCAATGTAAACAAAAAATACCGGGACCGTATTTTCGGTCCTGGTATTTTTTGTTTACATAATTTTCCTTGTTCAAATGATCTGGTTTAAGTACGTCCATGTCGTACTGCGTAGTGAGCATTTGCATTAATAACGGTAAACTGATGAAATTTAGTGCACCCAAGTGAAACTTAGTCAAGTAAATAGAAGTAGTAGAATAGTTTACCTAACATAGTATATGTTTATTCCAGAAAATCGAAAGGAGCATTTGACGCCGACCAATTTTCCCGCCCGTGGCTTTTCAGTTTTCTAGCCTACTTTACGTTATCACACTAATTCACGGAAATCAATTTCATTTCATGATTTTATGTGAGGAAATGTGAATAGAAATTTTTGGGAAGTTCACCTCTGACAAGTAGTGGTAACTATGACGATTTATACATTTTCACCTTAAGAAAACAATAAATGAAATAAACAGAGAGCGCTCACCAGAGTGAGAATATCGATGACGGCGTTGTGGTCCTGGATGAGGAAGCGGACGAGGTGTGTAAACCCGTAGGTGGCGGCCATGTGCAGGGCCGTCAATCCGACCCTCGACTTGGAGTTGATGAAAGCTTTGTGGGTGAGCAGGGCGTCGCACACCTCGAGGAATCCCCGCTCTGAGGCAAGGTGGAGCGCGGATCGACCCTCGTTGTCGAATACGTCCACCCTGGCGTGCGCCTGCAGCAGAGTGTTGCAGATGTCAAGGTGGCCCTTGTTGGCGGCGATGAGCAGCGGAGTCCACCCGATGTTGTTCTGTTTGTTGATGGCTTTCTGGGACTCCGTTGAGGTGAGACCCAACAGGAGCTCCTGGAGCACGTCGTTGTTCCCCACCAATGCGCAGTAGTGGAAGGCTGTCTCCAGCGTCTGCAATAGTTCAGAGGAAACTTAAGCAATTGTGGATTTACACACCGAGAATGATTACATTTACTAAAGAATGACTATCTCTTTCACAACAACTAATGATCATACCTCCTCAGAAAGAAACATTTAACATTGCAAATTAATAAATTAAATCATATAGTAAATAAAACACCAAATGTATAGTATAATTCTATTTTAATATTTGGCAAATTTCTACAAAAAAGCGTTCATTTCAAAGAAAAGAGTTAATTTGCATATTCCAGCTCAGTTAGCCAGCATGATGTCTTGCGTCACACGTAATTTTGGTTGAATGTTTTCATATCCTCGCAAACCTCTACGAAGAAGGATACGAAAGATATTGTTTTTTACCGATTGTATTTTCGGTTAAAATCTCTTTGGGTCAAATATCTTTTATGCCTTAGCAACTCGACAGAACTACCCTCGACAGATTTTTCAAATAAAATTAAGTTTATGCGTTTAAATGCACAATAAATAAAAATTAAAATATAAATACCATTCATGCCTTTCCATTTCGCTAAATGCAAAGTTACAAAATCCTTATTTTATATTTTACCCTTTTTAACGCTTTTCTTTCTTATTAATTTCACCCATTCTATTTTATCGTAACTTCTTCCGCCTGCAAAATTCACACAGAGTTTTATATCATTTTCTCTACTCCAGGGACTATATATTTATTAATAAGATTTCATAGTAAGAAGGAATACAATGTGTAAATTTGTAATTATTAAGTTAACTTGTAATATGTTTGAAGGTTTTCTTTGTTAAAAAACCAATAGCACCAATATCCGTAAATTTACAGTTAATAACATCGCTACATGCCCAAACAATAGCACTAATACTTTCATTAAACCAATTATATTTTTAAATATCCCGTTATTTAAAGAGTAATGACTTCGGCCAAAGCTAGAAAATGAGAAGAGGTCATTACATTTTTTTGTGTGAGGTGGAAAATATTTATATTTGCCAGACGTCACTCGTACTTGCGATGTTTATGCATAGTATACGTATATACGATATTTATCAAAGATTTTCCGATATTTTCAATCAACTAATGACCATAGTACAATAATATTTACAGTAAAACTCAGCAAAATATAATGTATTTATGATCAGCGCCACAAAATATATTAACATGACCAGATGTTAATATATTTTATATTATTTTATTATTACCTGTATTATTTTACCAAGGTAATTTATTTTGCACCAAAAATATTTTGATAGCATTGACTGCAGAAATTTGTCAAGTTTGCAGGGTACACATCTGATTGCGTTTCACTGAAAATCTTATGCTTTATTACTGGGCAAGTTTTAATTTTTAAAATAAAAATGAAGCATTTATTTTTCTTCTCTGTTACTGTGCCATTTAGTTTGCTTTTAACTGTCACAAGGAAAAGGAAGACAACCAAGAGGCTCAACAATTTACTTGGATATAATCATTATTTTTCTACCTGTGTCCAATTACTTTTTTTTGCCTGTAAAATGGTGCTTTAGTAACAACCAACAAAATACCGGTTGGCGAAGAATTAAAAAAATCGATGTTAATTTACATATGACCCTTTTTTTTCTCTATTAAAATGTTTTCACTTGCACATGGTTTAAAAAAAATTATCCGCAAGAGATACAATGTGTATTCACCGTTTTTGTGAAGAGAGACTGGTCCACTCCAGCACCGTATAAGAGCTTCACCACCTCCTTGTCTTCCAGCGGTCGTTCAGTATTGACCTCGTGCTTCGCCACTTGACTTATGCAGTGCAGTGCGCTGTGTCCTTCCCTGTCGACGGCGTTGACGTAGGATTTCAATATTTCGGGCCCTTTACGATCCGAAACGAATGTCAGGAGATGTTGCACAACGTCCGCGTGACAGCCTCGACATGCCAAGTGTAGTGGTGTCTCCCCAATCTGTGCGAAAGCATCGAAGACGAAGTGAGGAAAGAATATTCTTACGTTAATATGCATTTAATTAAGAGTTTTGACACTATTTTGACCCGTCACCTCTTATTAAGCAGTCATTGAATAATTATAGAATCAGTAAAATTTAGTAGCAATATTGTAACTGGCAATTTAAAGAAATACTTTTGAAATGAGAAAACAATACTTTTAAAAGTTATAGAAATTGATGGAACGCACCAACTTAAATTTTAAAGCTAAGGAATAGACATGAATACCAATTGAAGATAACTACGATTTTATTTTAAATCAAAATGTAGAATTATCCCTGGAAAAATTTAGTCTAATAAAAAATAAAGTAATCTTTGGGTAATGTAAACTCTTCGGATAATATTCGAAACATGGTCTTTAAAAATGTGCTAATTTTCGTATGATTCATCCATCTTTCGGTAATAATCAATTATATGTTTGCATTAATGTTACATATATATTTTTGAAATGGTGAGAAAACTTGTATTGATCACTCATTGATTGGAAAAAACTTATTTTTCTCTGTAAAAAAATACGTTTTTAACTGTTGAATAATTGACTAACCCAAGGAGGGTGAGATTTTTAAATCAAATAATAGAATGCAATTAATGCAAAAAGAGACACCCAAAACTGCCAGGCATTCGCCAGGAATGTCTAAATCCAAGATCCATCTAACGGCGCTGTGAAACCTTATTTTACCGGTTTAACACTTTCACTGATGTGACAAGTATTAGCACGATTTGGCGAGAGATTAATCTCTATTTGAAATTTAAGAAATATTGTTGTTGCCATTAAAAATTGATATCAGATACTTCTGAAGTACATCAGAAAGGCATCCCAAAATTTAACCCTTTCGTTTCTGTGGGGCTGCTTCAAGCCATTTCCCCACTGTCTACCCACGCCCATTCATTTTTTTCTCCCCTGTCTTATCATTTCCTCCCTACCCCTCGTGGTACTGACGTTGGATTTGTAGAGGGGGTCACCGCCATCCTCCATAAGCAGGATGAGCGTGTCCAGGTTGCCGTGCTTGGCCGCCACGTGCACCGGTGTCCGTCCGTCCTCCGTGCTGATATTTGAGTCGGCACCCGACTTGAGGAGCATGAGTGCACATCGGTCCCCACTGCTCACCCTTGCCGCGATATGCAGAGGCGTCTCCTTCAACTTCCCCCCTGTAGGAACAAAAGGGAAGAAAATGAATAAATGAGCCCACTGTCCAAGAAAGTGCTCATCCTTTAACTCGGCTTGCTCACCATACAGAAAATCTATTTTATCCAACAAAATAAGAACGAAAGTGATGTGAAAGAGACCAACCATGACTTCAACCCAAGTCCATTCTCCGGATACACGCCTCGGCCAACATGATTCGAACAAAATAATGTCTTACGTCCCGTATGAAAATGAGAAGTAAAGAAATACAACTGGATACTCTAGAACCCCGTTCATACTTTTTTAAACTAACAATTAGATTGGCATAAATTCACTTTAAATTTAAAAAATTCACTTTAAATTCAATTTAAATTCAATTTAAATTTAAATTAAATGGATTAATAAAATCTTACACAGATTGTTACATAAAGAAAACATTATTATTTTCATTTTCCCGGGAACTCCTCAGGCCATTCTCAGCTTTTATCAAGGTTCGTAATTTTTCAGTTATATCCTCTTGGGATACCAAAAGTGGCACAGGGATGGCCACCCTGCCCTTAAGTGTGAGTCTCACACGCCATTGGACAAGCCGCGTTCACCCCTTGCCTATCAAACCAATATTAATCTTTGGGTTTATAACTGTAGTTCTATAGTTGGGGTATATACAACTATATACAGGTGTATTGGTGTAGATAGATGTAGATTTGGATCATATCAACTTTATGTACACCGAAAAATAAAATGTAAGCCCGAACAATATTCTTAGCACCAAATGTGCATCTTACGTTTAATTAAAACTATTTCGAAGTTCACCTCCGTTTCATCAATTATAAGAATATTGGGGTGTGTCTTCAAAAAGAATTTTGGAGATTGGGATATGGAGTAGTACATAAGAACAGATTCAAGGATGGTGAGCGTCACCGTGCGCAATTATTTGATATTAATTTCAGACTAGGGAAATGCATGCTGATATGTACTCTTTTTAAAAGTCACAGAAATACCTTCGCAAAGGCCAAAAGTCACCTATCAAGTGACAAAACAGTTCTCCAAAAGAAGGGCACGCTCAAGTCACTGACGCTTTCTCATTCAAAGCATAAGGAAAAACTTACAAATATACATTCCCAAACAGTTCTTTCCAAATACGGCCGAGAAGTTTACGAGAGAAAGAAACAGTCATTCACACTTGGTAGAACCCAAGAGTGGAAGAATGTGTACCCAAAATGTATTCATACCGTTAATCTCAGAACTAAGGGCTTTTTAAGGGCATTTAATGCATTTGCAAAATATAATATAAAAAGTGAAATTTTGAGAAAACTTAAATTAAAACCTGATAATTTGAGAAAAATATTTTAATTTTCTCTATTTTAAAAAATTGATAATTTCAGCTTTTGAATAATGGACCAGCCATAGAAGAGTGATTTAAAGCATAAAAATAGAATGAAATTTATGGAAAAAAGAGGCACCATAAATATGACTCAGCAGCTATTTACTCGCAAAAATATATTCTGCTTTGTAAAAAAAATGTACTCTCGTATTTATTTCCCATTTTCCAGAGTGGACATATTTTAATTCATTATTACTGACTAAAAAAAGAATTTCATCGACATGCATTGAAAAAGTAAATTTACTTGTCAGAGAAACCATTCATTTTTGTTTCTAAATCTGTCTCAATTTTCATAGCTATTAATGCCGAATTCCTGAAAAATTAAATTTTAACCTCCTAAAAAAAATCAAATTTTAACTTCAAAAAAATTCTAAATTTCCTAAAAGAATTTTACTGAGGTGTTGACTAAACTTAAGTCACATTCCTTTTTCAATCGATAACCACAAAATGAAAAGCTTGGTAAAATAATTAACTCTTGGAGTTCATAAAATAATCCATTCTTGTCATTGCAATAGAACTCAAGTTTTCCATTATCTCCTACCAGACAGAATTTTTCGAAGCACTGCTCTTGATTAATTAAAATGCTTGGTGTAGTTGAGGATGTTCAAAAGCACACATTTTTTTGGAAGTACGTATTAGGGAGTAGACACAACGTAACTGAATGCGATATAATTATTGATAGATATACAATGAGAATTCATTTGATTGTTTCTTAGGGTGTGAACATTAATAGGAATCATATTCGCGTGAAGCTAATTCATAAAAATTTTAAATTATCATGGTAAATTTAGTGTAACAAAACGTGTAGCCAATGCGCCTTATTCTTCTCAACTGGTTATTAGTTATTTTATTTGACTATTCATAAGCATATACTTCAAAATTCTTCCTTGTTTTTAATTTTTCATTGCCCCGAGGAACGTAAGCATTGCTTTTAAAAAATAATATAGACCCAAATTAAATATAATATGTAGTATATAGTAAAATGCAGTATAATAGTCGGGTGTAGAGAAGTACATAGGAAAAGTAGAATGGAGGAAATTAACGAAATTAAGAAAGACTATGGAAGTAGATTGGTAGTATATACACATGCTATTCGAAATCTTAACGTAAATAAGAATAAGGAAACCTAATGTAGTGAATTGCGGTAACAATGATCTGCATTATTTGAAAATTGAACGTACTTAAAAGTATTTTAACTAAAAATTAACGGAAACTTAATTTTTAAGGTTGCAAGCCTGAAGAGTCTCCCCCCCCCCTGATAAACACCCAATATTGGCTTTCAGAGTACCATCTAAATAGATATTTGAAGAGGGCCAGCGGCAAGCAGCAGAGTGAGACAGGTTTCTTCCATTTTGGCCTCTAATTTATAACTTATATGCTCAATTAACAATTACATAGGCATAATTAGAATGCTGGGAAAGAGTGGACATGACAAAGAAGAATTTGCGGTAAATGAATTATGTTTTTATTTAATTGGCCACTCCGAAAAAGATTTGCAGCAATTTTAAAATTCTATTCTGATCCTACGTGAGAGAGATATATCATTTCAAGAGATTTTCAGCAAGAATATCAACTTTTTTATGCATGTAACTGAGGAATTATAATAATGCTGTAAAACAATTGTAGCTGTACGGCGGTATACGTTCATGAATTTTCACATTAAACATATCTTTTAAAAGCGTAATACAATAAAATTTGGCATCTTTTGTAACTGGCGAGAGAAATTCCAATTACAAAGAGAAAGAATGATTTGATGTAAATGTAGGCAATATTCACCAGATATGAAAGGGCAAATATTGTAGGAATCAGGACAGATGGTTGAAAAGATTTAAGGCTCTCGTATGGAGGGCATGAAAGAACATTTTTCTGCTTCTCATTCATAAAAGAACCGGAAAGAGTGGACTTTTCTTGTGAACCAAATCATGCATATAGTCGTAGGATGCGCCTTATCTTGCGAGTGAAATATGAGTGACACACTCGGGAGGATACGAGCACATATGAAAAGTTTGTGGTCTTCGACCTGGGAAGCAGCCCCTCTCCCTTAAAGCGCTCATTCCTCGCTCTGGGAGTCCCTCCCTCTTCTTCCTCTTTACCCCAATTCGTTTTCTCATGTCGTGAGACCTGTCCTTGGTTGGCACTCCAGTCAGGTTTCGGGCCCCCGATGCTCTATCTAATTAGAGGGGAATGTGACGACACCGGATAATCCGTGAATGGATTACATCATTTGGAGAAAAATACATTCCAGACGTGACAAAAAGATGTGAAGAGTTTCATTTTTATTCCATATCTACATATTAAGATATATTTACCTATTATATTGATATTTTTTGCAATGCATGTCAGATAAATATGTACATGTACACGGATACGCTCGGCCGACAATCAATAAATAGTTCGCGATAGCGAGGTCTACGTTCCCAATACTCTCGTCTTGACTACTAAGTAAGTTTTGGTAGGATCGTAAACAGAGACATTTGAGGTAGAATTGCAAGTGAAGGGTGCATTTTTCGAATAATTGGATTATTAAAGTGCTCTGGCGGCTGAGACCGTATTGAAATTTAAAATTAACTCTAGCACCTCCTTTACGATTTACATAACAGTACAACGCTCACATTCCGACGATGGCTTCATTTCAAATTCAATCTGATTTGCAAACAAGAGCTCTACTGCACTAAAAAGGTAGCTTTTTAAATTTACAAGCTTCACAATAAAACAATTGTAAACATCCCGAGCAATAACACTGTGATAAATATTGGTAGTATTTAAACACACCTATGATCATCGCGCGGCTTTCCGTCAGTAAACTAACAGAACTTCAAAATTGACTTGTAACTTTGGCAGAAGGGCCCCAGGTCAAAAAGAAGGAAAGTTTAAACTCGGGTGCGGGGAAGAACTACTCACCTCTGACGTGCACCTCGGCTCCGTACCCCAACAGCGTCTCCACCACGGCTGGTTTGGTGGACTCGACAGCAATGTGCAGAGCGGTGTAGTTGTCCTATAATAAGGATTTAAGGTGATCAATGTGGACACTTTTGAAGAGATCAAATTTGTAGCAGGATAAAAAATATTGATATAGAGATACGTTTAAGTCTAATTTGAATCACTTTCCGGGCCTTAGGGGCTTCGATAAACTTGGAGGAAAATTAATTATAGTATTTCCTCGTAAAGTAATCGAAGAGTCTAGGCAATAAGTAGACACATAAATAATTGAAACCTAAACAGAAATCAATTCGGTGTCACGAAAGCTACGAAAGTCAAAAATAAATGGTGCAAGCGAAGGACATCTCTTTTATAGCGAGGAAGTAATACAAAGGACATGAATAAAGGGTAGGTAATAATCGGTTATCGTTTCATAATGAGGTGACTGTTAACAATTTCCTGATTGCAAAAAAATTAAGGTTAAAATAAGTTCAGACTGTCAGCAATCTGACCTGAAGAAGGCCTCAGAGAAGGCTGGAAGCTTATACCTTTTGAAATCCGAGTGTCTTTTTACGTAGTTTCTATTTATATGTTCGTGTTCTATTCTGCCTTCCAAATGTTATATTGCTATCGCAAGTAGGTTATATATATATATATATATATATATAAAACCTAGACAGTAACACACTCATATGAATCATATCTTATCTTCCGAAGAAGACGGAGCTCGAGTCCGTCGAAATTATCAAGATATTATTGTGAGTGTTCTTTTTATGTGTTCTCGTGATATATATAGTCACTTTCTTGGAAAACCCACGAACGTGCACAATAATGTGAATTCACTAAATAGTCTTAACAAACACAGGAACTAAAACATATAAAAGAGGGACTCACTAGTTTTTCGAATTTCTCTCCCACTAGTTCTTCTTTCTTTCTCACTAGTTCTGTTCCTAATTCCTCTTGAGAAAGGTGGTTGCACCACCGAAAATTCGAGAACTAGTGAGTCCCTCTTTTACATGTTTTAGTTTCTGTGTTTGCTATGACTATTTAGTGAATTCACATTATATATATATATATATGTATATAGATATTTATTATATGGCTGTATACAAAGAACAAACAAGAGTCACGGGAGTTGGATAACTTATTGAGTTCAATTCATGTTCAAAGGTTCCAGTCAGTTAGATTGATTATTTTGTTATGTTTAGTCCCAACTTCAATGGATGAGCTGGTTTTTACAAAACTTGCTTCCTTTGCACACTTTTACAAGTAAAGAAGGATGTTCGTCAAAATGAAAGAAGTAATTTTGGGGAAGAAAAAAATACATGGGAGGGAAAGTAACTGATGAGAAAGGTTGATGAAAGGGAACTTTTCTGAAGCGGGCAATCGTCCAGAACACATCCTCGGAAAAAACATATCTAGGCAAGCTGCGGAAATGGAGTCGAAAAATTTCATCTCGTCAACCATTAAACAAGACTCTCAAATGTATCTATTTAAATGTTCATTTGCCTTTCCGGATGCAAGCAAGTGTCCTTTGGCGTATCGTTAAAAGTTGTAATGTCATCTACATATTTAATTCCAAAAAATACAGATAAAATTGGTAATATAGGTATTGATTTTTCGATTTTGAAAAATCACTGTGGTTGAGAAAATTCAATGATTTTACTTGGATTAACAAAATAATATTGAAACAGAATCGCGGTAAATTATTTTTTAGTGGAAATGACAAAAAATTGTTTAATTCTAAGTGCAGCCATGTTTGATGAACTGTCAACAGATACAGAACATTCTAACACTCATGGTCGAAGGTTGTTTTCAACTTTGGTATGAAACATTCCTTCTGGTCGCTGGTTTTGGCTATTCTTTTTATTAATATCAGCCAAGGAAAGAGTTGTTAAGAAATATGAAAGGAGACATCAAAAGCCATGTCCCAGTGTTTGGTTGCAAGATTCTCTTTTCATCTCCACGGTGGAGGGGATTATGCTGTAGAGGATTAATTTATATTTGAACTTGGTGGAAGGGGTGGGGCACCCTGCAATAATAAATCTAGAAACGGCCGTCGGGTCATACATGGATATACGTACGTGGGTCGTGACGTCAACCTTCTCTCCCTTCTGGATAAGCGTGCTGATTATTCCGACGTGGCCATATCTCGCAGCTGTATGGATACTTCGCGCTCCTCCCTATGCGAATCATCAAAGAGATAAGTCGAATGAAGAAAAAATTTTAAACACATGGCATTTTATCATCTAGGTTTCAAGTAATATCACAGAAAATTGCTGCTAAATTTTGAAGATGTAATCTTCGAAGAGACTGATAGGGAATAAAAGAGTTTTGAGCGGAATAATATGGATGTTTTCAGGAAAAAATCCAAGAAACGTCAAATAAGCTCAGTTACAGTGTCGAATCATGTGTTGACACTTGAACGTAGATAGTAAAAAAAGTAGAGGAAGAAACAATTGGTCAGAAAACATAATAATTTTTTTAAAGACTATAGTAATATACATGAATATGCACGAATTGTTAAGATTATTATCATTACAAATGGACGCAACATGCTTTCAGAACTCGTTATTATTTATTTCCACTTGAATAATAGATAAAAGTGCAGAATATTCTCAGTTCTTTTATGGCAAGTCATAGTTTTCATTGATCTATCAACAATAAGTCTGTCTATGACTGGAGAATTCTTATTTAAAAGTTCTATGGACCTTATTTGGCATGTGGAGGTAAACCCCTTTCTTGAACAGCATCATCGCACAGTCCGCATGGCCGTTGAGTGACGCGATGTGCATGAGTGTGCTGCCATCTTTAGTCCGCTCGTATATGGACGCCTTAAATTTGTCCGCGAGCAATTCAATGACCGAGGCATGTCCCCTCTCCGCTGCCAAGTGCATCGGCGTCCGATCTGTGGAAAATCAAGCACCAAATATAAAAATATTCTAGCAATATGCATTATAAATTTTTGCACTGCCTCACATTGCCAAAAAAATTTAGCTTTGGCAATAGGCACATTGACATTATCATCAGGAAAACCATTCCGTTTCTATCTAGTCTGAAGAAGAACAATATTTTTTCCATCGTTAGAAGTACCCATTGGATGGAGTGATAAGGTTACTAACTATAAACGGAAGAAAACTACAAATGAATACACTGCACAGTTTATTTTGAACACTTATCATGTGTAGTGAGCAAAGACTAATGAAACGTTCATCACGCACTGTAATATGATATGATATTTTGATTTCTCTTAACTCATTTTCCCTAAAACGGTCGTTATTTATGCTCTCACACATATTGTAAGCCATTTCAAATGATTTTAATACATATTGACCACGAATACTTATAATATTCTAGCTTAAAACGATATGTAGACATTGGCTTTGGGGAGAAAATTGTTATTACAGGTTCCTTGTTTTTATAATTAACAATTACAATGGCATGATAAGAATTTACTGCCAAAAAATACACTCCGTGGCTTCCTTTGCGCGGAAAGTTTTCCATTTTAAATTGAAGAAACATCCGTTTTCGCTATAAAAATTGCACTAAATATGCTCCTTACATGCAATGACTTCACTGAAATCCTGGACAAACGAAAATTATAAAAATACCCAACACTTTTTTTAAAAGAGAAACAAATAATTGGTTAAATATAGGAAATAACATTAGCTAGCTAATGCTATTTCCTATATTTAGCTAGCTAGTAGTAACAACAAGGCATTCTATTGATGAAATTCGATGCTGTTCAATCATGAATTTCCCAATCAGATTGTTTTGTAGGAAGTGTATGCAAAAGATTTCAATTATTCATTTATAACATATTTTTTTTGATTATAGGTTAAAATATGGGGACGGTTTCTTGAATTATCATATTTGCATTAATATACTATAATTCAGAGGCTGTAATGAGAACAAAAATATCTATGGAAATATTTCCCCTTTGGTAAAGTGATTCCGAGACGTTTTTGATGAGAATACAACAAGGTTGGTTAAAGAGAAGTACAACAGTTTTCGTTCAAAATGCTCTGAGTGTTGAGGATTTCCTCCAAGATTGCACGTTTCAGGGGGTTACGCAAAGCTTAGCCAATCTAACCTCGACCAAGTTAATTTCTGAGTATCAGCCAGAGCGTGATATCTCATCTCGTCGACGGAGGAGCATAGGTATGTGCCAAACTCTTAATCCCATTGATAAGACAAAAAAAACAGTCGACTGATTAGTGTGTCAGTCGTCTTAGTCACGCGATATCTCTCTCTCTCTCTCTCTCTCTCTCTCTCTCTCCATTGGGAAGAAGTTTCCTCACATTAATTAACATGTGAAAATAAAAATAGGGGGAGAGGATAGAAATGCGATTACATTGTGTAAACTTTTGGTGACAACGTTAGGAACCCAAATGAGGGTGCTGTGATAAAACTCTTAAATAAAAAATTCGTAAAAATAATTCAATGTTTGATTTTGGGCGTTTTTCCAATAATGTTACCCCTTTAATTTATCACACGCCATAAAATATCCATCACGTGGATCCCGATTATGACGCGTCTCAATATGGGAAGAGATAATCGATAAAAAAAACGGAGAATTATCCGATCTTTTCTCCACGTGCAAAGTTCAAATCTCATAGTCAGTCATGCAAACTGATGCATCAAAGGTCGCTGTCTGTCATTACAAATTGGATTAGCAATATAGAACATTGAATCGACCGTTTATCGCATTTTAAAGGTTTCTACAAGTCAGGAATGGGTACGTATTAATGACTCATTTTATTCAGTTCCAAATAAAGACAGAACCATTGGATGATATTGATCCAGTTAACAGCAGTCAGATAGGTAATTCCACAGAAAATGATAATCACGCAAAAGTGTTTATTATGCTCTGTGGCCAAAAGTTGAACAAATAATATACAATTGCAGCTTTCATTTATTCAAGACGGCAGAATAAATGATTTTATAAACACTAAATTCATACAAAAGTGTATGTAAAAGAAAATGTTTGAAGGATAGCATGGACTTGGAGAACAGCTTTATTGACAGCAAATGTTGTATATGTGAACATCGGCTTAACAATGCACTGCATAGCATGCTGATGAACGTATGATTTACAAATTAAATAAGCAAATGAAGTAAATCAAAATTACCTTACAAATTTCAATACTGAAATAAATGAGTCTTTGAGTCCTCATCGGTAAAGTCAAAATTGCATTAAAAAGAACTGCTCTTGAAAAATAACATGAAAAAAGTTATGAACACCGGTGAATATTAGCACCAGAAGTTATTGATACTTTATTGGCCTGTTTGTGAACGATTTCTCCTTCAATAACTTAAGCTACCCAATTTGGAAAAGATAGAAAATTACGTTTATCTTCAAGAATTTCATAAATGGCATTATCCTTTTACATGAGTTGTTGAGTCGCTGGGATTTTATCTTCGATAGATGCCATTGGCTGCGAGGATAAAAACACTAAGGTCATATGCGGTATTAGGGATAGGTAGGCATTTTTTTAGAGGTAGAATTTACAGAAAATGCGGGAAGGGAGGAAAGAAACTCGTTGTCTTCATTCGCCGTCAATATTTTGGTCACAAACAATGGTTTTAGGGAAAATATAGTATTTGGAACATAATAGTTTCTCATTAGCAATGTATCCACTCTCATGGCTTCATTTTTATTACTATTTAATTGACGCTATTTATGTCTACCAAAGGATTTAAATACAATATAAGTACGCCACTTACTGGGGTAGATGTCGTGCTCCGTATCTAATGGCCATGTAAAGGAGGACCCCGTTTGGAGGCTAGCTCCTCATGCTAATATTTGGATGCACCAATATACCGTTTGGTGCCACCATATAGTATACTACCTCGACCCCTAAAAACGGCCCTAAAACCGGAAAGGAATTAAGTCGCTGCATACGGTAAACTCATATTTACACGAAACAGAAGGGGTACTGCTTATTCATAACATAGCACATCGTTCAGTAAAGCTTAAAGCTTATCAATTTATTTCCCTGGGAATTCTCAGTGTACGAAAAATATTACTGTGGCCACGGGACAATGACGCCACGACATCATCGTGAGAACATCTATGGTTCTTGATTGAAAAATAAAATTATGTCAAAGTTGATAATACTTAAGCAAACCAAAAAAAAAAGCTTACCTACGGTGAGTACAATTTCATTGAAGACGATTCCCGTGAAAGGCATATTTCAAAGTGTATCCCGCAGGTATTCGTTTTATTTCATGGAATATAATCTTGGTATATCACATTTAATCTTTAACACACTGAACATTGACTCTTATGATATAACTATTGATTCACAATTATTTATCGGGTCCAATGTTTTTTTTGAAGAGTAGAAATAAGATAACGTGAGTTAGAAGACCTATATGAGCCTGATAATTCAAAAAAAGTAGTCGTTTGAAGGCCATAAACACGAAGTTAGCTCATTTTTCCTGCCTTGGGCCAGATTGCTTAAACATAAATGCTACGAATTAGTCCATTTAGACTCTTCCTCCCACATTTTCCTAAACTTTAAAGTAGTGCCGCAGGAATTTTGTCCACCCCAAGGCCCTACATTATTTCAACTCCCTTAATATTCTTTCTATATCATTACCGAGTATGCCTGCACTTAAGCAATCTTCATCTAAGTCATGTTACTTTTCTATGTCTAACCTTGGTGACCTAAGTTCTTTACCTTACAGTTATTCTATGTATTCCTTCCATCTCTCTTGGATCTTTTTTGTGTTAACTATTATTTTGCACGAATTACCTCTAATTGTTAACACAGATTTTCTTGTATAGCTGACTTATTTAACTCTGCTAACTTTTCATTTCCTCCCATTGAGCCTTCCGCCACGCTTCTTTTGCTCCATGTGATACCCGATTCAACTTATCATATTACTCTTTGCTCTTCCTTCTACCTAACTCTATATTTACATTCTTACATTTACTTCTCTCATCTATCTTTCTAATCATCTCATCCGTGATCCATGGTTGCCTGTCCTATTATTAATAGTTCCTATAGTTTCATTTCCTCCTTTCGATATCCCTTTTTTGATATGTTCCCAGCCTTCCTCGATAGTACTCAGCTCCTTTCCTTTATTAATGATTTTATTTAAAGACTAAATATACTTCTTCCTTGTGAATCCAGGCAATGTTTTATATTCCATTTCCTCAACCACCATACCTTATCTTTTTGAATCGACCACTACACTTCATCATTACTTTTCACTGCGATCACTGTCCGATTCTGCCCCCGAAAAACTGTGCGACTATATCACGATTTTCCTAAATCTGTATCTAACCATAGTATGATCTAACTGATAACTTTCTGGGTTCCCCGACATTTTCCATGTGTAACTACGTCTTTTGTATTTTATAAATCAAGGGTTAGTGATCATTAACCCCTGTCTTCTCTATTGCTTTCTCTCTGCGGTCATTTCGTAGCATAACATCACAATAACTATAACTATAATTTTTTTCCCTTCAGAAACATCCGCAATTATTGATCTAACTTAACATAAACCCTATCCATTTCTTCCTCTCTATGATTTCCTGGTGGCATTGATACCTGAATAATTACCCAGTTCGTTGGCTTCTCTTTTACTTCTATTAATCAGTCGCTTACTCTATGTATATTATCATTCTACATACCCTTTTGTTCAGCACTACAGGTAACCCTCGATGACTTTCTTCCCCTCTGCTGTATATTACTCAACAACCATCACTCCATTAATCCCCGCTTCCATCTTATCTCATCTGGCCGTAAAACATCTACATTTCCTTTCTCCATATCTCGTTTTATATTCTCTAATTTTCCTGCCATGATAACATTCTAAAACTTCTTAACATTCTAAACTTCTAGTCTAAGTCGGTCTTTTTCTGTGTCCTTCGCGCTCCTACTGTCACTGTTCTTTTTGCTTTGCAAGGATGTTGTGATATAACCACGGAAGCCTTGCCTCTCCCGCTGCCCGGCACGACGTCCGGGTTGTTTCCCATAGTTGCCAGGACTAACTTTCTCTATACTGCGTATCATAAAAGTCTAGGGAAAAATAACATTGGCGGTTTCCCGTTGCCTTCCTTAATAGTGTATTTAACGTGACACGATCACTCAATAGCCGCCCCACTGGGGTCAGACGCCTTTGTAGCTGCCTCACTGAGGAACAGACTACCTATTGTATAGCTCCTACCCCCGACCTATCTGGCATGAGTGACCCTACCAGGGTAAAAATAGTTGCTCCCATCAGCGCGGCTCTTGGGGTCATCAGAACACACAAGCCTAATAATAACAATAATCAATAAATTAAATATAGTGTAATAAATAAATGTATTTAATCGCTGATACCATCTAAAAGTGAGTTATTTTTATTTTCAATAATTGTTTAAAAAAATATTTTTACGATTGTGTTTGTGTGTACATATATATGTGTGTGTGTGGGTTACTATCCATTTTCCAAATATCTATTTCCATGTGAATAAATATTTGTTGGGTTTATTTGGGGGGTTTTCATGTTCAAATGTGCATTTGGCCAATGTGGCCTGTCGCCTTCTTCTGGGTATGCGTACCACGAAACTCACTGTTCCTATCCTTTATGACGTATGATTCCTTTCCCTACTATCCTTTCCCCTTGTGTCCTCATTCATTTCTCCTTTGGTGGATGAAATATCTACCCAACGTCATCTCTTGGCCAAAGAATCGGGACAATTGGCTGCATAAAGTCCTGCAGATTTCAGGGTAAATTACGTTTCCTCGATAGCTCACGTGGTTACAGTCGAAAGATCCGGCGTTCAAGTTCCGGTCAAGAAAATATTTTTGAACTTGTGATCTGCTCGATTCCGCCTTCCCCACTTCTCCTGTGTTCGCCCTTTAAATTTGTTCCTATCCCTTTTCCTAAATTCTATTCCCATGTGAATATATATATATATATATATATATATACACTCTTAAAGATGACGCACTCCGGCGACGCACAAACACACAAACACTAGGTTAATAAATATTAAACATACAGAAACATAAAAGAAGGACACTTACGGTAGATATTTACGTTTCGACGGCACGGCCGTCGTCATCAAGAGTATATATATATATATATATATATATATATATATATATATATATATATATATATATATATATATATATATATATATATACACATATATACATACATATATATATACATATATATATGTATGTATATACATTTATATATACATATATATACATATACATACATACATACATATATTTTTAAAATGGAACGCTCTTCGATGACGCACAGATGTAGAAACACAAAAAAAGGACACTCACATATGCGAGTGTCCTTTCTTTGTATATAGAGAGAGCAACCAACTAGATACCTACCTTCGTTATCAGTAATGGAAGCACTGGCTCGAACACTGTAAAAGTACTTGACAAGGGAGTCATCTCCTTCGGCGGAAGCAATATGTAGAGCTGTTTGACCGTCATTCTAGAAAATAAAGGTGGAGATTATTTTCTGATGTTAATGACGAGTATATGATTTTTAAAATATAAGACATCGGATTCAAAATATTTTCCTCTGAATAGTACTTATTTCTTACTTTAGCACTCAGGAATTACTGCGAGCCACCAGCTAAGAGAATACAGGTTACAATATGCAATTCACGTTTGTTTACCCAATTCTAATTAATGGCATACAATTTAAAATACCCGCTAAAGTCAATATATTAAGAATAGTACTGGTATATTTTACAAATAATTAAGTTAGATATTCAAATTTTCTAAACGGATAAACATTGCCATTTTGTATAGTAATATGAATCGTCTATTACGTTATTCACCAATTTCTTACAACATAATTACCACTTAACATGCAACAATCAGGTAGTACACCAATATTAATTTTATTTAAACAATAGTGCAGGATTAAGATCATTACTAAAAGCTTAGTTTTTTTATGACTAAATTTTTAAAAAATTACTTGGCAATTTATTCTCGAGGTCTTTTCGAAGCCTATCCCCATTGGATAGGTATCATAAATGATGTGACACCCCGGATTGATTAATAGTATCATTTTATGAGTTTAAAAAATGAAACAATTTCGTCTAAAATGGCTAGGCGGCAACAAATTAGACATACTCTAAACGAAGGGGGGTTAGAAATGCCCAGACAATGTACTTATTCACTCATCAAAAGATGAAAATTTCATCAATGGGAATGACGTCCAGACATTGATTTCTTTTGCCAAGGCCAAGAGATTCCAGGATTTAGAGCTCGTCTTATTCTACTGCACGCTCGATTGATAACTAGCGGGAGTAAGAGGTATTTCTGAGACGGGGGAGTTTTTGATTAGTCTTTTCAGGTCCTCTTCCATGGCATTTGAAAGTAGAAACATGTGATCTGTTAGGAGTATAGATAAGATAAGGCGACACAGGAGAAGAGAGGATGGAGCGATGGAAAGGATGAGACTGATAGGACGAGTTTTTTTATCACTCACTTCCGATAAAGCAGACTGGGAAGGACCTTTGTTAAAAAGAACGCGAAAAGAGAAAATTGGAGAATGGAATGGGTGGAAGACTGCCTGCTGTTTTGAAAATGAAATTCTCCTGGGGGGATCTTTCGGGAGAAAATAAAAATATTTGTCTTCGAATGAACACGGGAGCATGACCTTCAAAGGAGAAAACGGCTGGCAGAATCCTGATTGTATATATCTGGAGTATATTTTTTAATTTGAGACGAGCTAAGATTGAATTAATTGCTCTAGAGAAATTTCAAGTTGAATTTGTCATTTTAAAAGACTGGGAGATAGCAAATGATATCCGTATCGTGCTTTTTACGAGTGAATGTAAGAGAAAAACCTCATGAGCTTTCACACAAGTGTTAGGTAATAGATATATGCAATGGGTATTATTAAGCCGAAAGACATTAAAGAATAGGATGAAAAAATTTAATAGTTTATTTTTATTCCATTTAGAATGTCACCATGTGTGAAAGAGAATTGGTAAAAAATAACGAGTACCACGCTAAGATAGGTGGTAATGTATTTTAACGTTTTTTAATGTATCAAATTTGGATGTTAGAATTTTCGGTCTCATTGCTCAAACAACCTTGAAAAATATATTACTAAACAATTGCATGTTATAATCCAGGGGTGGTATTGAAATATAGACTCAGAAATATATCAAAATGAAATATAATGCTATGCTAGTTGCCATGCTATAGTAGAACCGGAAAATTCAAAGAAATGCTGGGTATCTTTTCGACCCAGTAATCAATATTTCGAAATACATATGGATACTCGCGGGCTCGTGTAGGAACATTATCCGTCCTTGGATTATTGATTGCTTGATTTTCTTGGATTGGATTGATATTTACTATCAAAGCCATAACCGGTAAAGAGAATATTGTCCCATCGCTTTGCAAACGAAGGGACAAACACCCTCGCTGATATCTTAAGGGTGCTTGCGTATCTTCGACGAGCTCCAAGGACTCTGGAGGACTAATTGTTTCTGATACCCGACATAATCATTTACAAATTTTCCAAGTCGCCTTATTTGGTTAATTTTCTGGACAAAACCCGTTAGGACATAAATAGTAAGAGCTACAAGCAATCACAAAGTATGATTGTCGTCGATAAATTCCATTATATTCAAACCAATTATTTAAAATTGATACGGAATGGAATTTTTATTATTTGAATGTTAATGTTAGAAGTTGCTTCAATAGTTAAAAGTACCGTTTCGAGGACATTTATGTAATACCATATGTTATGGCAAATAATTGAAACCATTGACTTCGCCAAACCGGAAATGAAAGCTGAAAAATAAAAGTGTAAGATATGATATTTTAGATCAAAGGCTATTCAATCGAATTTTCCACTCAAGGATACTATTCCTCGTACTTAATGGAAGTTAATGTGAAGCAGACAAATATAAAAAATCACATTCTGCAGAAATTATTGATCTCAGACAATTTGAAAGTACCAAGGAATTATAATGCGGAAACTTGTTGGAAAATTATTAAAAAATTATCTATTCACAAAAAACGAAGTTAAAGGTAATAATAAACGAAATCACTATGGATCGACAAAAATAAATAAAATTCATCACAGTCAGAGAAAGAATCTCTGGCTGTTTGACGAAAGTATTGCCATTGAAGCACGAGGGGGTAGAAGTGGAATCTGTAGAATTGGATACTGGCAAATGTTGGGGGAATGCCAGCTCCGGTAGGATGGTTGCGAATACAGTGTTTACAAAACCCGAGCCTAGTGTTACTACTCGGGAGAGGGAAGCATACTGCTTCCCTTGGGAACTACTCATGAAGGGAATAGGATGGTGAAACCTGGTGAGATTCCTGACATATATTTACGTTTTGCATGTCCACGTTGGCTCCATAGTCGACGAGTATTCGCAGCATGTCCACGTCTCTCCTTCTGGCCGCCAGGTGTAGTGCGGTGTCGCCTTTCACCTCCGTCAGAGTCTTCAGCTGCTCCTGAGTGAGGGAGCCCAGGAGCTCCCTCACCATCGACTGGTTGCCAGACTCCACTGCTAATTGTAACGGAATCTTTCCAGACTATGGTGAGAAAAAATAAAGGAAGCAACCATCAAAAAAAAGTTACAATAAACACGTTACGCATCAAAATATTCAAAGAAAACATTCTCGTATTTGTACGTAAAGTCATACTCATCGTAAAGATGTAAATCATATCTACTCAGGATTACGCGGTCTCTCTCACGTGATATTCGGCCAAGGAATGGATAAACGATAACACAATCCATGTTATTCTGCATTTTTTTCAGTTCAAAGAAACTGCAGGAAATTTCACAGCAGTAACTTTTCAGAGTCATCCGCTAATGCGAATTGCAATGCAGAAATTTTCGAAGTGTAAAAGTCGTCCCGGTCAATCCGATTGATTTTTATACTTTGAAAAGATTGCATTGATTTCCTCCAGTATTTGAGTTGCCTAGAAAAAAAATATTCTTTTCTGACTGGACTGGTCATCAAAGATAAACAGAAACTGCAAAACCGAGAGGTTTCCAAAAAAGAGAATACTAAATATTACTCAACAGAAATCTTTTGTCATAAAAGAAAGTTGGTGAGTTGATGATTCACAGAACAAATTTAAGAGTAACATCCGGCAGAATAAAGGCTTATGTAATGTTAGGGGAAGGGGTTATTCTGTATCGGCAATTCAAGCGTTGGTGTAGGAAATTTGGCATAGAAAAACTAATATAGATGTAAAAAGTCAATAGCTGATTGGCTGTAGCAGTGACTGATTCAATAGCAAGAATAGTTTGACTCAGTTATAGAGGGAGAGGATAAAAACTTCTCATGAATGAAGTCGACCCATAAAAACCTGATCTTTCCGTTGTTTGACGTTCGCCTCCGATGATAGGATATTTCGTTGGATGATATGATTTGAAGAATAGAATCTGGAGAGTGGATTCAAAGATTATCAAGTAGTGAGTAAAATGTTTCAATGGTTTTTTAAACTAGTGATTCCTCGTCCGTATCTCAAGTGTATTAGTTTAACTGCATTTTTCACTGCTAAATCCTTACACTCTGCTCGGAATTACAGCGAAGAAACTCAGCAGAACCCAAGCGCGCACCGGGTGACTTAAGCTTTAGGCTGAATGTTAGTTGGAGGACTATTTATCTTCATACTTTAGTAGAGCGGTATTTCGCAATTTATTCCAGGTCTCAAACCGTACAAGTATTTTTCTCGGGTTAACTAACGTGAGCTCAATTCAAACTGAAAATATTGCGATCACTCTGGTATTCAGATATACTAATAGAATTTCTAAAGGAAATTAGCCCTCATTTTTTATTCCTGTGTAATGTTATTGATGTATAACTAAGAGTTGATTATAATATGCATAAAACAATAATCAATTTAAATACATTTATTCTTAAACCCATACTAATTTCCTCACCTGTGCGTACTTTGAATTTAAATCCACGGAAGCGTCATATTACAGTTTCCACCGAGGCCTTACCTCGTTCCAAGCCTGTGGAGTCACAAATTTTAAAATAGTAATCGCTTCATTTTCCTACGTTCTGTGAAGCTTGGACAGCAGTCGTAAGGTAGATACCATATACATACACCATTTACGCCGTTAAATTAAAATCGCCAACCAAAATTTCCTCTTTGTGACAAGATGTGACAAGTGTGACGAGATAGGTGAAAACATACGACTGAGGTGAATCATCACTGTCATGTTTAAAACAGAGCTTTGGAAAGCGTATAATTAAAAAATATCTGAAATGGTAATAGTACTATATACCCCTTAATGCATGCATCTTCTTAGGGAATGGTTAAAAAAATATTTTTAATTAAATGCCTAAAGATTTAAGAATAATACGGTAAATGCTATGAAAGGGAGAATGAAAGACTTGCTATTATGCAGAATGGATTAGGACTTGGATCCCAACTTGACACAATATATGTAGTTTATATTTGCAACACTTTAAGCTATCCTTTTTGTTTGTGTAGTGCCTGCTGTCAAGCCAGAACTGAGTGGCTCAGAATGACCAGAATGAGTATTCCATTTATAAATGTTTGAATTATACTACTATTGTGTATAACGAAGATCATACCATCATTGTACATGATAAAGATTGTCTGTAATTGTATGTTGCATTGATTGTCTCTAATTCTGTTATATATCATATTTGATGAAGGTTATACTACTATTGTCTATGAAAAAAAATAAATAGTTGAAGTTAACAGAAATTAATATAATCTGCCCTTAAAAATTTAGGAATCGGAAAGTAATCAATATTTATTCAGTGTCAATAATAAATTTTTCGTTGCATGTTTTGTACCTCACCTAACTCCAATATGCGTTCCTTGAGAATATGGTAAACGTACTCCAGTACTCTCTACTACATACTGTGCAAGATTTCATTCCAAAACAATAAATCAGTTAATATTTGGTACCATATATACGTTAGGAATAGTTGATTTAAAAGTTTAATTTAACGAGAACTAATTTTTCATAATGTAATGAAAACTTCCATTTAGTAACATCAACTTCAGATTTTTTTATCATATAGTCTGCCGAAAGGAGCCACGATGCAGAACTGTAGTACTACTATTCCGAGATAATCTTTAACTATTAAACTGATCAGTTATGCCATCTCTTATCGTTGACTGAAATTGTTACCTACTTCCATCCCCGCAAGCATGTGTACGATTTCAATCTTAAGAGATAACATCACCGTATCTCCAACAACGTAAGTCTGTATTAACGCAGATGTATTAATATCAATTTAATGAAGTCTTCCGATTTGTAAAAGCCACTTTATATCATTTTGTCAATCTAATTTCTAAGAAATAGCGTTCGAAGGACCATTGATTTTTTTTAGGTCATCTGTATGCTTTCACAGAGAGTTTCTGCACCTATGTATACATGCGTTTGTTCATGGCTAGTAGATTTTATCAATTTAACCATTCCGTTTTTGCAGTGCAAAGGCAAAATGGCACATGGCCATTGGGTCGACCTTGATAAAATTAATTTTTTGCACAATGAAGCCGCAATGCAGTAAGAATGAAAATAATGAAGTATAGAGAGGGCTAACCAAGTCGCAGAAGAAAAAATAAAGTAAGAGGGCTGTAAACTAAGTATGAAGGCGAAGCCATTCTAAACAAATTCTGCTAAAGATGTTTGAGGAAGATGGGTGCTGTGGAATATCCAGGAAGTATTTTATTATATTAAAATAATTGGCATTGAAATACTATAACATTTTACTAACAAAGAGCGATATAAAGATGAATGTTGGAATGCATTACATTATAATACTTATGATTAGATGGATATGAAAACTGCTGTTTTAGTTTTGTAAAATGTTTGCTTATATTGTTATTAGGGCTAATAAACGGGCACATCTCTGGAAGTTGAACTTGATATTAATTTGTCACAGTTATGCACCTAATTTTTCCAGCTGTTAAACTTTTCTTGCCCGCTCGTATTTCTTCTCGTTGACGTCTGCCGTTATTTCTTCCACTAATCTCACCCAAAGTCTTCACCACAGATATTCTCTTTCACATTTTATTTGATTACTGACTTGACTGCCTTATGAACTCGTACACCAAAATACACTTGATTGGGTTATACCGTTTCTGACAGAAATATTCTGCTAATTGTTTTCAAATTTCACTATGTATCATATCGCTTTTTTGAATTTTAGTTGACTGTAATTTCGAAATAACATAATTCTGACAATAAAAAATAAAACATCTCCTAATACATAAAACAATAAAAAAATCTCCTATGACCGTAATAAATTAGCATCAACTTTATTGTGGGCAAAGGAGATTTTTTAAATTTGTTATTTCACGAGGACTTAAGAACTCGTTCCCTAAATTTTATAGCTTTGACAGTTCTAGGCTTCGAATGTTCAATTAAATATTTGACTTTCTTCTTGTTCAAATTATTCTATGAAGATAGAATCATTGAAATGGCCCAACGTACAAAAATAGTCTTAAAAAATGGGAAAGGGTGCTCGAAATGTTCCCCAGAGTGTCAAATCAGTTTTATTGGCAACACTTCGGTATTCCGGCATAAAGGTGTTGCAGCAATGTATATACCAAATTTTTGGAAGTCAATTCTCTTAAATTTTAGCGCTGTTCACTTAAGTGGTATTGAAATCACAGAGTTGAAAATATACTCATGAATATTTTCACGTAAAAAGAATTCAAATTATTTCCCGTAATTAGTTCCATCCGTGAAGGCATCGTTAAGGATAACTTTAAAGGGAGTATTTGAAAGTAGGCTATTAGTTGGTAATAAACTGGGGCTGAATTCTGATCTAGTGTTTTAAATTTATTGCTTGTATTAAAAATGTTGAGTCCTTTGTTCATCTATAAGAATGGGAAACCCAATTAGCTAATACGAACTAAGAAGAGAGATTGAATGAATTTTCCGCATTTTATGCAAACAATTAATAATTTACTTATAACATAAAAAATGGGGGTTAGATTTATGAAACTATATATGAGCCTGGATTCAAGTTAAAGCTGAGATAGTAATGCTTTATATAACATTTGAATTAAGCCACTTAATTCAACTTACTCCAATACTCAAGATTGTGCTAATGTATGTTTTTCACACACGATTGGTAAAAAATGCTATTATGTTCATAATATCAAATATTTAAATGATTTAGTTTCAAAATTTAGAGTGGCCAAAAACAAAATTTACCGTAAATATCATCCTGAGTTTTTGTCATTTCCTGGGTGTTCTCCATACAGAAGAGAAGAGAGACTGATAAACTGAAACTAATATGCATTTAATATGAAAGGAAAATTATCAAAGATGAAAAGGCAAAGGAAATAACGTTTCAGGAATGTAATGAAAGGCGAAATACGAACAAGGAGAAAAGGTAGCAACTTAACTGTACGAATTTCCTAAATTTTCATTTCAAACAACCTTTTTCGGATAACACAGAGGAATAAAGTTATTGATTCAATTTCTATTCACACCTAGAAGAGTATTTATGCACGTCCCGCGCTAATATAATTTACAAAATGGAGCAAATTGAGAGAGAGTCATTAAATTTATGTATATATTATATTTAGTTTAGCTTATTTAATATCGTATAGGAAAGCGGGGGGTACTTTTTAACAATAGGATTCTGATCAGACATCCATTAATTCATCCTCATTATGATATGAATACAATCCCAAATCAGCAGGCAGCATAGTAAAACAACTAAAAGTTTTTATTGGTATTTTACTAAGTATATATTTCCGTTGCTATGAATTACGGATTTTTAAAGTCACTAAAATATGCATAGTATATTTTGCTTAAACAAAGTTATAAATTATGATTACTTCTGTTTTTTAAGGCAGATTTGATATTTTTTAGCACACTTAAACTATATTTTCCTCGAAAAAAAACGGATATCTCACCAATAATTGATTATTTTCACGCATATATTTTTGTTGAAAAATGTATCGTAATATGTCAATGTGATTACACAAAGTTTTTACAATTTACTGCTGAGTTATTTATGAGTAGTGTACTAGATTTTTTTAAAGGGTTCCTTTTCATTAAGTGTCGATTTCCTGATCTGATAGATAAACACTATATAGGAGTAGAGGCGGATGGAGTACCGAAAAAATACAGAATTCATGGGCATAAAATATTCCGAATGTTATTGGGTTTATGACAACTAGTATATGCATTTGAAAGCAAATTAATTTAGCAAAAGATAAGTAAGCTATAATGAAAAAACTAAGTCCAAAAACAATTCTTTTAAGTCATTCCTATCCTATCTTATGCAAGAGCAGTATAACATACGGTGTGCTGACATCTCTTAATCTTGTATATTTATTGGTATGGTGACTGTTAAGATTGTCATCTCTAAAATAGTAATTAAATTATTTACGAGGTTAACCTGGCATTAAACATAAATAAATATTCCTATATATATATATAAAGTGTGTTCAAAATGGCCGTCACTACAAAATATCGTTCCGCCATTTTAAAACAGTGGCATAACGGTTTTTATTGAGTCCATTTCCATTCTTCATTCCCCGAGGTCTGAGAGCAACACCATTATATTCCATCCCGCAAACAGGCCATAACTTTTTGTAGTATCCATTGCCCGAGAGAGATAAGTCACGTAGTACGAGGAAACTCAAGGAAGCATTCACACCACGTGTTTGATAAGACACCGTCATTACTCCACGAGATATGTGTTACAAACTTGCATAGCCGCCACTGGTTAGCACGCAAAATTTAGAAAAAATATGCCTTACCTTTGAAATTAGGACAATCGCGCGGCCAAGGTGCAACAGAGGCACCTTCACGGAATACAGAGCTCCCGCGCCGTCAACCTGCTGGCAGGCTGAATCACCGCCGTAGGGAAAAACCATAACCTTTTCACCGGAGAGCCCTCAACTACACCCGTGGACTCCAAAAACCCGTATAACTCCTCCACCGCAAAAACCCAAAGGTGCACGCGACCCTCTGAGGATCGACGTTCGATTTGTTCGAATGTTCTCCCTCATCCCTCCACAGCCGTCAACTCTGCGCTCGCTCCACTAGTCTCCGCACTGGGCTTCTCAGCCACACTTCCTCAAAACTATCCTTTCTCTCTCTATTTCACATTCCTCTCTTCTCTATACCCCTCCTTCTGGGCACGTACCTACACTGGGATGTGCATCATTCCGATAGCCAAAACAGTAACTCGAAAAATTTTCCCCTCCTGCCCACAGCAGGTTTGAAGAAAAGCGACCCTCCACATGCGATGATATTTTGGTGGATTGTTAAGGTTCCTTCGGAGAACGGGTTGCTTATCCTCCCCCACCCCTTCCGTTTCCCCCGCAACTGAAAATTTTTTTCTCGGCCTCACCCTACGGGAGGGGTGGGGTCGAGAAGAAATTTCAGCCCCTACTTCAGCTAAAGCCATTTATCCTCGCCCCTGTCTTATACCATTTTATTTGTGCGTCTCCTTCCGTCCTCGAAGAAGGTATTTATTTACTAACTAAAACATGCATACTTTAAAAAAATCGATCCTGCAGGGCACCAGACTGGGTCTCCTCCCGTTCCACAAAATTTTCCCCACAGATTTTCTCCTGTCTTTCACTTCCTCTCTTCCCTCATCCAAAGCCCTCATTCTCTTTATATTCGCCGATTTCTCACTCCGATTACTGATTTCCCCCCGTAAACTCTGGGGATATCCCCCTTTTCCTCCATAGCTTCGAAATCCTTTCTGCCCTTCTGCACGTGTCTAAGTCGGCGTGGACTTGGGAATCACAGCTTGTGCAGTTTATCGTGCTCCCCTTATCCACCCATTATCCTCTTCCCGTCCCTTCCCTTAACCCTACCTTTCGGGTTTGCATGACTAGCCTCAAAATCCATCTGAAGAGTGATTTCTGTTTGAGGTGTGCCCTCCGAGTGATTTTCTATGAATTTCTTGTCAGAAATTCCCACCGATACCTTCCCTTTCCTCTTACAATCTTCCTCGTGTTCTTTCTTCTTCCCGAACTTTTCTCTTGTTTATTTTTTCTTCAATTTAAGCAACTCATACGTTTCCAGTGATTCAACAAAGTTTTCCCCCTCCTCTCAGTTTCCACTGGTACTTGGAAAATGCCTTAATACCTTTATCCGTGCGTGTGATGAGGGAATAGGGGTAAGGGTCATCGAAGGTGGGGGCGGAGAAAGACCACGAGCGATTGTTTCAGTAGGAATTGGCCGTGAGAAAATGATTGCGGTACGTAATAGAGATGGAAACGCCGAAGGAATTAGAGTTGGCGGTTTTCAAACGTTTTGCCTTTTCCTCCGCATAATTTCGGTTGGTACTTCCAGTCGCTGAGGTAATTTCTAAACGCTTCCAGTGCAATCTTTTTCACCGGTAGAGTATTAGGCCCATTCCATTTTCATTACTGGGTGGGGTAATTTAACCTCAAATTATCATCAAAGTACATGCTTCTGTGCATCGCCTTTGTACAAGTCCTCAATATGTGTAAGATGGATTCCAATTCAATCAAACTAGGGTTTGTGGTACGCACTGACGCGCTTACCCTAACTTAGGTGAAACGGTAGCTTGAGGTTTAATTCATATGATAACTTATATATCTTATATCGAGATAACGACTTGTTCTGTCATATAAATGATACAATTATTTGCGTGAATCAAATAATTTAGCTAATTTAGTGAAACTTGTTAGCCTCCTTTACACGGGTTTTAACATATTTCCGATTTAAATTTTTAGAATTTCGTCGTTTTAAATTTACTAATCACATAAACTAAAAACCATTACACATGAAAGAATTTGATATAAATCAGTAAATATTGATTATTGACACTAATCAATTTGCCTGCAATTTTGTTATGGCAATTTACTTCAAAGCAAATAACATATCACGAGACCGTATCGACTTTATGGCACAATTTTTGGCAGTGAAGACTAGCTGAACTAATTTGAACGATTTATTATTGCTTCTAAAATAGCTTCAGACCCTACGCATTAAAAAATTAACTCTTTCCTATCATTCAAAATTTAGCATTAGCAATGATTATGTTCAAAAGGTAATCATAGCATAAAGACACTTGGAAAGGACAAAGTTAATGAGCTATTCTGATCCAGAATTTCTTCTTATTCTCCACCGCACGTCTTCACTGAACAACAGGGTAAATAACAGACACTTATATTTTTTCCTATGAAAATTTATCTCGAAATAATTTGGTTAGGAGCGATTATTATTCGTGAATAACCGCTAATTAGAAGCCAATATTTCATGACGTCGACAACCAGCATGCTTTCACTTACCCTGTCATTCAATTTAATGGTCTTAGATAGGATATAAACGGCAGTTAGAGAAGTTGAATGAAACAAAAGGAGGCAGAGTTGGAAGTCCTGTTCTTCCTCATAATTAAATCCCTTTCCTTTGCCAATTTTTTATCGCAATTAGTATGAAAATACATTAATACTGTTAAATTAAGCCATCCTATTAAGTCTTTTCTTCTGTGGTGCACAAAGTGGAACTAAATCTGGAGATTAATTACCATTTGAAGAAATATTTGACAAATCGCTTAATTCCAACTACCCTTTATCATCATTATAAATATTACCCAAGAGTAATACGTCAACCAGAGTCAGATGCAGGACTTTCTAAAGAGGGACAAGTGGTATTTCTGTGTGGGTTAAGAGCCTAATATGTGTGAGTGTGTGTTTATGTGAGAGAAAAGCGAGTGCATGTTCTATGAGCAAGTGCTGGTACGCTATTTTCTCAGAGGAAAATTCAGCAACAATTATTGACATGAATTTATAAAACAATAATTTATAACTTGGCCTGACAGAACAGATACAGACAAACATCGCTTAAAGATCAATTCTATTCAATAAGGCTTGGTTTGTAAACATTTTAAAATATAATAATTATTTATTTTTTACTACTGTTTATCTTTAATGGTATGAGTCACGGTAGTCCAGGGGGTAGAGCGTTGGACTACTGACCAGAGGGTCCCGGGTTCGATTCCCGGGCAAGGCACTCTGGGCACCTAAAGCTCCACCCAAGCTTTGTGATTTTTCGGGTACCAGATCTTCCTTCGGAAACCATAACCGGCACAGGGAAAGGAACGGGCCCCCCTACCCTGATGTGTGAATATTCACACGCCGTCGGGCTTAGTACATGGGTGAGCCCTACCATCACCTACTAAAGAGACATTCGGGTTGATTACTGTGTTTATGGTTTTTTTTATCTTTAATGATGTGGGTCGTGGTACCGTTGGACTACTGACTGGAGGGTCCGGTTTCGATTCCCAAGCAAGCCTCCCTGTGCACCTGAAGTTCCACCAATAGTACCAGGCCTTCCTGGGAAATCATAACCGGCACAGGGAAAGGAACTGGTTCCCATAACCTAACTAATGTGTGAATTTCACACGTCCTATAGGGTTTAGAACGGGATGAATTCTACCAATACCTACCAAACCGACTTTCCGGGTTGATTACTGTGTTTTTTATCTTAAATAGTGTACAATACAAGTATGTTTCAGAAGTGGTTAATAATATTCATAAAAAATTATCATTTACTCTAGCCTTGTTGCATGACTGATCTTAATAAGCTTATGAATCAGTTTTTTACGCCATTTATTATTACTTTAAAAATTAAAATGAATAATAATTTAACTCTGCCCGAAAAAATGAGGACTTAAAAGAATGAAGGACAAATCGGAAAACTGGAGTTTTCGCCATGCTATAATTTGTTGAGCGTACCAATGTGCCAATCGTTCATATCCCCAGAAACATTACATATTTTCCTTAAAAAAATCGCAATTGGTCTGCCTAACAGAGGAAAATATTCGTTTTAACCTCATATATAAATATTTAATTAATGAGTAGGTTATACGTAAAGGAACACTTTCACTTAAGACCTCACCTTGAAATGGAACAAATCATAAGCTTTCTCACTAGAATTATCAAGTCAAGTAAAACTAGAATTTCAATTACAGAAATAGTGACAAAATTGAAGTCAGAGAAGTTATAGAAGACGATTCAATTTTATCAGATCGTAAGTTAACAAGGCGCTCCCTAGGAATCAATTTTCAAAATACTGTTATTGAACATAGGTTCCCCTGCAAAAATAAATTATAACTATCTTAATGAAGTCCTGTTTCAGTCGGACGGGACTGATTTTTATCTCTAAAAGATGGTCTATCGGCTAATTACCCATTTATAAATAAACTTAATACTTACATTGATTTCTCTATTCTTAATTTGAATAAAAAATAATTTTAAGGAGTCATGTTTTACTAAAGGCCTCGGTAAGCGGAATTGAAAGAAAATTATTAACTAAAATGGTTGAGCAACATAAACAAAACCACAAAATTTATTACAATATTGGAAATTGTATGAACTGCAATTCAACAAGAGGGCCTTTATTAGAAGAGAAAAACGATTCTATCGTATTTTTGAAATAATAGAAAGATACATCCAAGTATTGACAAATCTGTTATGTTATAAAGAGAATCAATGGTTGCGAGAAATAATACCGACAGAAATTAATCTATTAAAAGCAGCAATTTCTCATTATGTTCGAATGTGATCTAGTTAATTCATTAATTTTTTTGTAGCATTAAACGTATAGCTTAAAACTCTTAAGCCTATAACTATTAGCCTATAACGTATAGCCTATAACTCTTAACTTAAAAGCAATTCAAATGTACATTAATTGGAAAAAGCATAATTGCCGTATGTTTCCCATACGTCATATATATATATATATATATATATATATATATATATATATATATATATATATATATATATATATATATATATAAATTCACTGATAGTCATAACAAACACAGAAACCAAAACACACAAAGAGGGAAAACTCACTGGTTCTCGAAATTTCGGTGGTCCAACCACCTTTCTCAAGAGGAATTATTCCTCTTGAGAAAGGTATATATATAAATATTTATTATGTAATCTACCGGTTAAGGTAGGTTTTTGGATGTACAAAACTATTAAATAAATATTTTGTAACTCCAAACAAAACCCAATCCAGCAACCAAACTACATCAGGTCCCTCTTCATCTCTGTGTACTTCTTTCCTCCCTTCATCCATTCCAAAATCCCTATCCTGTTCCTACCCTTTCCTCGCTTGCCCAACATTTTCCCCTCTATTACTTTCTTCAACATTCCACTACCGCTCAATACCCCTTTCATCCATTTTTCCTGCCTCCATAGGATTTCTCTCAACAAACCCCTCTCCTCACCCACCATCTCCAGTACTTCCTCATTTGTTTTCCTTTCGGTGCATTTCACCTTCTCCATTCTTCTCCACACCCACATTTCAAAAGATATATATATATATATATATATATATATATATATATATATATATATATATATAGATGATGCGGGAGTACTCACGAGAGCAATATAACTTTTGGACGGCACAATAGAACACAGAATAAAACATTATAGAATAAAGAATAAAAGATTACACAGAATAAAATATTATCTCTCTTTTGTCGCGCAAACAATGCACCTCATTCTACATAGGCGAATGCATTACCCCCTTATCCATCCGAATGAACAATCACCGCTACTCATGTAATTCTGCTTCACTCTCTTCTCTTCCTATCCCTTTACACGCAAGTTCACACAACCTATCATTTGACGAATGCTTTTCCCTAACAGTTCTAGAATCCCTACCCGATTCAGCCACCAACATAGAGGTGAGAACTCACGAATCCGCATATATCCTATATTTCCGATCCTTTAAAATTCCCACCCTTAACCGCCATCTTTAATTTCTTTCCCAACAGTCCCTAAATCTTCCGCCCCCCCTCCCCTCCCCAGGCACTCTTCCCTCAAAACCTCTCAGTCTGACCTGAAGAAGGCCTCAGAGTAGGCCGAAAGCTTAAATCATCCACAGTGTGAGTGTCCTTTTACGTGTTATCTGTTTTATTCTGTGTTCTATTGTGCCGTTCAAAAGTTATATCTATATATATATGTATATATATATATATATATATATATATATATATATATATATATAAGATTATTATATATATATATATATATATATATAATCATAAACACAGTAATCAACCCGAAGGTCGGTTTAGTAGGTGATGGTAGAGCTCACCCATGTACCAAGCCCGACGGCGTGTGAATATTCACACATCAGGGTAGGGGGGCCAGTTCCTTGAGACCCACTAGACCACAGCGACCCGGTCATATACTATATATATATATAGCAATCACCTTTTTCTTCTAATATCTCCAAAATGTTGCCATAAAAGAACTAAATTCATCGTTTTCAGAAACAAATTGCACAAGAACTGTCGCTGTCAAACTGTAAAGCTAGTAAAAAACTTGCTTCCATATTATGTATACTCGACAGCAAAAAGAGGAACTTCCTGGGTTGAGTAAATATCTTGGTGGTGACATTATTCTTTAAAAAGATAATGGGACGTAAAAAGTTATGTATTTATGCAATTTATATATATCGTATCTTGGTTGACCGATGAAAAACGTTAATGCTGAGAAATATGCTATCAGGTGTAACAGATAAGGTAATGAATTCATTCAGAGCTGCGTAAAAGCAAGCGTGAGAAAGACGATTAGTGTCGTTGAAAATGTTTTTGATGGTAAAAACATTAATGCATTGCGAGAATCATTAAGTAAGAATCAAGACAATATTTTTAAATGGTCTAATGAAAAATATTAAATGCCGCTTTTCCATGCCTACCTGGTGAATCGGGTAAAGAAAACTGTCCCAACATTGTGATATTTATCTTTACAAAATAGTAAAAGAATGAAGACTAACTTTGCATATTTCACTGGGCTTTTCATTTTTACGCTCAATGTTTCGTTATGAGGCAACATCATTAGGTGATATTACGGGGATTTAGCCTTTATTCTTTTACCATGAAAGACCTCTACCAATTAACTCCTGAGACAATGTTTTCGCAAAATAGTTAATTAACTTAATAGTTAAAAAACTCAATAAAACGGATTTCTTAAGCATAAAATAAAAATAATACTCGCCGATCATTACTTATTTTATCCAAGAAACGTTTTACTGAAATCCGGTCGCACGGTCAAATGGCTTAATAAAGGCGCAGGTTCTATACGATGGTTAAAAGTGTCAAATTTGAGTCAAATTTCTGTGATAAATTTATTTTAAACAAGCTTATACATAATACTTTCGGCATTCAATTATTATGACCACGTTTAATGGCAGTTGTAAGTTAATCAAAGATAAAGAAATTAAATGAAGGCAATAAAACCCTCTTACCAAACTTAATGGAAAAGTCTTTGTGGGGTGTATTGTATGTTTGAAACAGAAAGGTTTTAAAGTTTCTTTGACAAATGTAACCAAGCTTTTTCAAAATATTTAACTAGGGTTTTTCGTGAAAAATGATAAAAAGGTTGGAAATATTATTAAATTTAATGTAAATACTAAAGGTAGATTTATTCAAATATACATCGAGTTTGAAGCTGGCATTATTCCTCTGTTTTTTTTCTAGCTTTATATAGCTGTAATATCGCTAAGGAGACGATAGCGTGATTTTACAAAGCATTGACTCTCGCCTGTTTTATAAAACCCCATAATCCATTTCATTACACTGATGCCTTACAATCTGTCTCCGGAGAGGAGACACCCATATGCCTGAACGCATCCGGCCGATATCTGTTGACAGGATTAACATCACCAACTTATGTCATGTACACATAACCTCAGATCCTTGTGGATTCCATACCGTCATCTAAAAACAGCGATCTATCAGCTCCAATGCACTATACCGCTCCCTTTGTTTGAAATTTGAACGATCGTAAGGACACAAAACATTAACCGACTGCTGAAGCGCTTAAAGACGAACTAACTGAGGTATCTTGGGAGATAAAATAGGCGCGAAGTACTATTAACGAAGAGGCACGGCGAAGAAAACACACAAATTTAAGACAATACGTAAGCACAAGAGGACATTCAAGAGGGAAAACGGTTTTCTTAAACGGAAAGCGAAGAAAGGGAAGATGGATGGTAAGGTTCGCGCGCGTGATAGATGAGGGAGGGTATAAATTAGGGAGACAAAGGGAGAGGTTCGCACGCTGAGAGAGATAGTGTACGTATAGTGCCCTCCCCAGTGCACAGGTTGCCAATGGTAATGCTTTCTATTTCCTTCTTTCTTTTCGTACATCCCAGTAGAAGTGGACCTGTTTATAATTGTATTTAATTTTTTATTTTCGCTGATGCTAACCCAATGTGTACGGATACAAATCTTTGGCTGGAGAATTGAAGGTCTTGATAAATATCATTTTCAGAAAAACAATATTGAGATATTTGAAAAACAATTTAAAGTATGATAAATTACATTTAACCGTGCGATCACAAAAATGTTTCTTTAAGTACGTGTAACTCGCATTTAAAGATCATGGCTAGGAAATTTCAAGTATAGGTTTTATTTGGACAAAACATTTAGGAAAAAAATTCATTCAATGTCTCGGAATTTTTTAATATTTTATAATTACATGAATAAGGCGCAGTTTTACAACATTTTGTTTCTCCTCATTCACTTTATTTACAAAAAAATATACGTAATTATTATAATATTATTCAAAAGTAGTCATCATAGTCACTGATAATTACGGATTTATGCTCGTACATTGGATGGATTGTTGAATTGAACTGTTGAATTGAAGTTGAATTGAATTGAGCTGATGTTATTATTAAGCTAAAATTTTGTTAGTAATAACTGTTTATTTGCTGTGGAGAAACTCATACTATGCCAATATCAGTAAATAATCGGCGAAGAAGCAGTGATTATTATTGGTGAAAGAGAGCATTAAATACGTATTAGCATTCGTAAGGTTGGAGACTTATGAAAAGAGAGCTTAGAAATGATTGAAACAAATGAAGAGGCTGATACGATGCTGCTCTTCCGCACATTAACTTATCATTTTCATCTCTTCATGCAGCTTAATTTGTTTCATTTACCTATCCTTAATTTTCTCCCAATTGCCCGTATTTCTCCACCGTCATTTTCCCCCCCTCTTCCCCTCTATCCTGTTCGTCCGCATAGGATTCCAACACGAATGGCCCGCATTTTAGCTTCCACCTTTCCTGTTCCTTTTCCATTCCAGGGTTTCAGTTCCCCATTAGATTCCCCCTAGTGGTACGAAAGGATCCCGCGCGATTCATGTAAAGGAGGAGTCGGAACGACTTTCTCTCCCAAGGATTTCAATCGTCTTCGTTTCCCACGAGTCTCCATGTCCTTCTTTCTCACCGTACTTCTTAGATAAAACCATTAAGAATCTATGATATTCATCCGCTCCGTAATTTTCTCATTTTCAATCATGCCGTAGCCATAAAAGAACTCGGATGAATTTAAAACATCGATTTCATCAGTCTCTCAGTAATGTCATTTAAATTATAAGAGGAATCATTATGTGTGGATTTAGAGAGATGGGGCAAACCTCTCCCCAAAATAAGTCTTAAATAGACCTATGGTCACGAATTCTAGAAAGAGGTTAAAATTATGTGACAAAAAAAGATTACGTTATTTCCAAAAATTATTTTTCCAGTTCCGTAGCATTTAAGATAACTTTTGCTTTCATCGCGTTCACTCCTGTGTGAATTGGGTCTGCTCTACATTTTTATCCCAAATGTTCATTCATCATGGTATAATTAATGACTTCAACATTTTTATTATATTGTTTTTTCCGGTCCGGCATTGAATTTTCAAATGTTTTTACGAAATTCAATTGAAATATGTGATTTAATTCTTCTTATCATCATAATAGTGTAATCAAGATAGTGACTTAGAAAATATGTATATACGAGTATACATAATTTTCATTGCATATAAAACAGTAATTTTTTAATTTAGATCATATATCTGATGCGGAATTATTCAACAAATCATATGATTGAGATCATTATAAATAATTTATGCCAAAGCACGCTGGAAATTCTTTAGGGATGCGTTGGTTTGGGTCTTCAGAAAGAAAGAGTTTCACGGTTAAGGATATCCATTACATCGCTAAGGATATTTCATTCGTACCAATATTCTCTACGTAAGACCTTTGGGTTATAATAATTGAATGGTAAAATAAATAATTTAAGATAAATGTAACAAATGTGAAATTTAAGAACCAATCATAAGTATATTTAATTTCTGAATTGATACCTGTCGTTACACAGAAGTAATTACCTGTAAGAAATAATATTAGGACAGCAATGCGACAGAGGTAACTTCTATAAAACGCATTTTAAGTTTTTTAATGCCAATATTTGGGGATCGATGCACGTTATAGTGATAGAACGATCATTTCTTGCCAATAAATAACTGAAAAAAGAAAAAAAATCGGCTGAGTTGGTGTATTTCAGGTTCTCCTTAGATTCATAAGAAGCTCCTATTTTACTTGCCCCCATAATTATCTTCAACGTCTCTACTAGAAAAATTAAAAAATATACAACTTGAATTAGTTCAAAGAGAAATTCATTCCTTTTTTGTTCCCACATTGAGTTGCATGATGTTTGTATCGCCTTGGAACTTTGACTATCCACTTTCCCTTAATTTAGTTGAATTCAAAGAGTCACAAAGTGTATAAAATTGGAAATTTTCGATACTTTATTAATTAATATTTCCCATAAATATTATTATAACAGCCGAGGTCTCTGGAAACTGACATAGCAAATGAGAATGTATACTCTATGAAAAGTAGTGACCCAGAATGCAGCAAGTGCTTAATACAGTTGGGTAAACGAATCCAATGTTGCGTATAGGTATGTGGGAGCCCAATCTGATTTTACTCTCTTTAATGGCTCCTCTGTGTTATATGTCCAATGGTTTTGAGAAACATTAGTAAATGAATCAATGCCAGACTAACCTCATGAGAGGACTTTAGCAGTGATGTCTAATGGAAGGGTAAAATTAGAAAAAATATAATCAATATCAAGAGAATCAAATACGATGCATGGATTCCTTTTGCCAAGGGTGAGAATGTTAATAGCAACTGAATCGATGCTGGATCTGTTCAACTGCACCTGAATTTTTTGTGACGCATGTCTGCTCGATAGGCACAGTAGAACTGTGAGAAGAGCGTTTGGCTATTCCAGATTAATGCTGTAACCAGAAAATTGAGAAACCGAATAGTGGCGAAAGAAAAGGAATTGATTCCAGAACGCAAAATGCAGGAATGTTTCAAGTCTTAATCATTTACACGTAAATTCTTTTACAATGTATCCATCGACCCAATATTTTTAATATGTTGGTGTGATTTAATGTAATTCTTTTGTCCCGCTATCCACGTTAATTCAGTCCACTACCTACTTATCTTCTCCTAGTTGTTTCTTAATAATCTTGCCTTCCCTCAAACAAGCCATTTATCCCATCGCCTATATTTCCATATCTCTTCAACCTTCTGTCTCCTTTCATTTATGATTTTATCTAAACAAATATAAACAAAAATTGTTTAATGAATTTGAATGCATTAAACTCTTACCCCACCATTTGAATAAATCTGACAGAAAATAATATTCCCAAAGGCAAATATCTCTCCTCCATTTTTCCGATGTTTTGTTATGTCACATGCCACTGACAAAATGGAAGGTTTTACATCTAATTACAGAGCTTTTTTCTTTCTTAGTCGACGTATTTTTCAAAATATGTCGACACAGAGAGAGAAAGCGGAGGAGAAAAATATTTTTTTGGAAAAATTGCAACTCGTTAAGAAAATGAATATACAAGAGCCACCCTCAAGGGCTGTATATATCCTTTCGAGAGGAATCTCGATTTATAAATTACAGCCTCACTACTCTAAATGCAAATGGATGATGGGGGAGGGGGTAGGCTGATGAAAGGACTCCGAAATGGGATAAAAATCTATCAGCGAACTAAAACAAACCACAGAAGGCCGCAGAGACGGCCAGAAAGGGCGCTCGTTCCTAATCCCCTAGTTGATGCCACCTCATCCCCTTTCATTTAATCCCCCAGTTTCTTATCTCTGAGGAAACCTATCCCTTCAGCAGCCCTCCATCAACCCCCGCTCACACGTCCATTCCCTTCCTCCCTTGCTTTCGAACCCTTTCAAACATGTCCGAACCATAAGGGTCCTTCCTTCTCCGGAATATTTTTTTTGCGTCTGCCTCCAATTCGCTTTCGAAAGCAGGCCCCTCGACTCCCTCCCACTTTCTCTTCTTCCCATTCCTGCTCTTATCTTCAGTCGCTCGTCCGAGGCCTAATCCAACCTTCCGAACCCGCATTAGCTCATGCTCGCCTGCGAGAAGTTTGTGTGCCCACGATTTCATTTTTAATTCGTTGTTCGGTTGACCCTTCTGCTTGAGAGGCAACTACATACCGGCCCAGGCAATGGAATCGGGTGATAGCGGGTGGATTCCTGGAAAGACATCTTGGACCCGCCATAGAGACAGATTCATCACGGAATTAGAGGAAGTGAGGTTTACTGGTCATAGAATGGCTGAATACGGAAATAAAATATCCGTTTCTCGAATTAGTATCTCTTAATCATGGATCCTTATTTATTCATCGAATGGTACATCAATATTTATAATCATTGCAGTTTGAAAAAGTCTAGGACGTAATGAAATGTGAAATAATAACAAGGACATTTAGTAAAAAGCCATCCTACTCTAAGCGTGTATACAACTTGGTTACAACGGTGGTAGCATGAAGGTGATGGTTTACTAGCGTCACGCTAAATAAGGGTATACATACCAATTAATTTAAATCATGCTTCAAATACTTGCTACAATTTTCTTATAATTACTCATTTGACTGCATGTATTCCAAAAATGTTTTTATGTTGAGTCCTGAATGGATAATAAATGTTACTGAACGCGCTGAAAAGATGCCTGAAATGAAAAGACGCTTCCTACTAAATTAAATAAACGGTAGTTCCAATCTTTCTGCGCGTATAAATATCCACATTTAATGCATGTCATTTTTTTGAGTTTGTAAGCACTTAATGAAATATTTATAACAGAAAATTCAATAACACATTTCCTCATTTACAGCAGAGTATTAGTAGCATTTATTGATAATTTAAAAAATCCACTGCTGCAAAGCGTAGCATCAGAGTCTATAAAAGAAGGTGCAAACATTTAAAAAGATATACCTTATTACTTGAAAAAAATAAAAGGCTGTTATTCCACCAAAAATCAGCTAAGTTTTCAGAAAAATACTTAGAAAATCGTAAGCTAGGACGGGCACAAAATAAGGAAGTTTAGTAAAAGTTCATCAAAGTATACGTTTACCTAGTCTGCTTAAGATTGACTCCTTGAGAAGTATTTTCCAGCAGGGGCTCAATGCAGCCCAAAAAATTCAATGGCACACATGTGTGAATATATTTTAGGACACGGAAATTTTTGTTCTATTTTAATGGCATTTGCATCAAAGACGAAGGGAGAATGTGAGATGATTTTCGATGAGAGGCATGATATTTAAAAGAAAAACTGAGACAGCTCCAAGAAATATTTTAATCAATAATCTCGAGTTTGAAAATATATTTAACTAATAATATGAAATGCCTTACTTTTAACCAAATCCTTCGTTACAAAACTTTCACCTTGACCTGCAACTGTTTAAAAAATAATGAAATACCAACATAAGCATTTTTATTTTTAATCTAGCATAAAATCATATTCTTGCATCACGTTGAATTAAATATAACAGATAATTTTGCACCATTAAAATATTTTTTCACATTTACGAGATTGTGATAACCTTGCCAATAGTCTATATAAAAATATAGTTCTATCCGTTTCCTTTATTTGTTGTTATAATACTTTCCTAATATTTCCATTTCGCTTAATACGATGTTTCTCTTCAACGCGGAAAATATAACAATAAGATGTTTACAATAGCTGAACACTGATTTTGTGCCCGAGATATTACATGGTTTAAGTAAATTAAATGATACGTAGATTTGGATAAACTTTTGTTGTTTACTTCTGAAGGGACCGAAATTTACGGCTCTATCGTCTGTTTTGCAGAGCAACTGTAAATCTTCGTGAAATAAAGAGCATGCCAACGGTCTCATAATGTACGATCTCTGGTATTTATTTAGTATCTATATAAAAGAGCAGCACCTACAATGCCTCTAAGAGGGTACTGCAAAGAGCAGACAGACATTAGGGGAAAGGGTTGCTTACCCTCTGACCTTCCATTCCCTATTCCTCCCAATCCATACTTCCAGTTACGTTTCTATTCAACTCTATCGGACACTACATCAAACCTTGCTTTTTATCGTTTCCCGTTTCCGGTGGAAACAACAATAAGGAGAAATGTATTTTATTTTCCACTTCCTTCCTCCCCTCCGTCTCATTTCGCGATATATCTTCATACTAAACCTTGGAACCTTTCTTCTTTCACCACTCTCGACTATCCCAGATCCTCGACCTCGTATATTTTTTCCACTAGGGAAAACCAACCATCCTCTATGTACCATGCGCCTGCAGCCACCTCCTTCCTTCCCCGGCTTTTCTATTCACCCACTTCCGAAACCTTCTCGTCCACCCCTATTCCACCCCCAAAACTTTTAACTCCGTCTCGCATATCCCTTCCTTCTCAGAATCACTTTCCCTTTTGCTCCCGCAGGGTAAGCGGTAACCCATAAGGATGGGTCACGCCTTTGTGAGCGTCTTATTTTTTTTACTAGAGTTATCCCTCTCAGCCCTCCCCACGTCTCAACACCTCCTCTCACTTCCCTTTTACCACTCTATTTCCCTGGCAAAACCTTCGACATATCCGGAGAGTCGAACATTTTTTTTTCGGAGCGTGGCAAACAGAAGAAGGGGTCGAGAGCTTAGGGATTATGCGCCCGCGGCCCTTGGAGGACGTCGATCTGTCTCACTCTCTCTCCCTGTTGTTTTCCTGGAAGGGCGAAGATTGGCGTGAGAAGGAGAGAGGGTGTGGAAGGAACAGGAAAGTCGACAGTATAAAGCGGTGCACATTTAAAGGTCGGGGAAGGCTAAAAAGCGAAGTGGATGGAGATTAGCAGATATTCTATTATTTCTCTTCATCTAATGTCCTTCTTCAAATACACACCTCACTCGATTTCCGGAAACGGTAAGTCGTCTTCAATTTGACTTTGAGCGTAAAAAAAATTTAATCTAAAGAATATCACGGCGTTACAATAATAATTCTGGAAACAAATTATTTTAGCTGGGCAAATAAATGAATGTGCTATCACTTTCATGAACGATTTTAAAAAGTAGTCGTATCGATGGCGTAACCAAAAATAAAATAAACATTTCGAATTCCATATCACTTTAAGATATGAAATTTTCTGGGCTTCTACGATTAGTTATATAGCATAGTATATTCGTGATTTTTCAAGAAATGGCCTTCAATCTACGTCTGCAAATGCAATACGTCCAGATTGTATTCTATATTCCTCTCGATTAGTGATCTCATTACTGCAATGGCATCACGCGCACCTCTTTCCTTCCTAAACCTGAACTGATCATCCCCTAAGTAATCATTTGCCTTACTCTCTATCCTTTTGTTGATGATCCTGAGAATAACTTTAGCTGCGTGGGATAACAAACTTCTTGTTCTGTAGTCCTCACATGCTGTAGCCTTTACCTGTTTCGGAATAGGAACTAACACTGATCTCAAAAAATCTTCCGGCCAGATTTCTTCCTCATAGATACTACGAATCAGTCCATATAGGGCCTTCTTCCCGCATTTTCCTAAACATTTCAACAGTTCTACAGGCATGTTGTCCACCTCCACGGTCTTATTTGCTTTAATCTCCTTTAATGCCCTTTCTATTTCATTGTCGAGTATGCCTGGACCTAAGCTATCTTCTTCTACGTCATGTTCCTTTTCTATGTCTAACTTTGTCGGCCTAAGTTCTTTACCATACAGTGTTTCTATATATTCCTTCCATCTCTCTTGGATTTTTCCTGGTTCAACTACTATTATATTACCCCACTTATCTTTAACTGTTGGCACAGATCTTGCCTCCCTATTTCCTGATATTAACTTAACCTTGCTGTATAGAGCAGATATACCTTTCTGAGTCACCTGGCATTTTCCATGTATACCTACGCCTTTTTTGGTGTCTAAACCATGTGTTGGTGATGACTAGCCCCTGTCTCCTGCAGAACTCAATTGCTTTCTCCCCGCGTTCATTCCTCGTGCCTAACCCATAGTCCCCCACTTCACCACCCTCTCTTCCTTCGCCTACCGTCGCATTCCAATCACCCTTCACTATCAAATGTTTCCCTGCAGGAACACACGCGATTATATCCTCTAACTCATCCTACATCCTATCAACTTTTTCTTCCTTGTGCTTACTCGGCGGCATGCATAACTGAAAAATCACCAAGGTCGTCGGTTCTGCTTTAATCTCTACCACTAATATTCTATCTATTGCTAGCTCTATGTTGGCAACGCTTCTTCCTACCTCTTTATTTAATATTACGGCAACCCCTCGTTGGCTCTCGTCCCCGCTGCTGTATATTATTCTGTAATTATCACTCTAGTAATCCCCGTAATCCTTTCATCTCACTTCGCATAGACCTAAAACATCTGTATTAACTCTTTCCATCTCTCGCTTAATATTCTATAATTCTTCATTACATATGTTTGATAAGTTCCTCTTTACTACGAACACTTTTACACAAATTTTTGGAGATCGCGGATTACTTTCAGAAATCGAGAATTTCGTTTTTTAAGCAAGATGCTCATAGGCCCTAATGTATGATCCTCTATTCCATTAATTGTGTATATTTACGCGTTGAAATCAGTTTTATTAACCAGAAGGTGACATTATTCACCGTTATGGTGCCATTTTCTTTTGTAAGATCCTTTCTTTTATCCAGTTTCATTTTTTCTCAACACTAAGAAGTCTGCGGCTCTAATTATTTTTACTTGTGCCTTAATTCTTCCACCATTTTCCATATATAAATGTTTTTCAATTAACGTGCGTATTTGCATTGGTTATTTTAGAAGATAACAATATTTTTTATAAAGAGATAAATATTTGGCAACTATGAATAAGTTTCCAAAAAAAATAAATCTGAAGTGCTTTAGACGATGGAAATTTTAATACGAATAAAGTTACTGATAACCTATTTATTTTAATGTCCTTAAACCGATTTTTAAGGCTAAGCCAGTTGCAAAAATATATTTCTTGGGTCAAACTAAATCCGCAGGGTACTCAGGGCTAAATTTAGTTTATACATTTGGTTTATACATAAAAATTTAGTTCAGCGAAATATGTTTTGACAGTTTGACTTTTAGTGATGTGAAATAGGATTTTTTAAACTAACGAATTCGATTATCGGCGCCTATCATATAATACATTATAATAAATCATTTCAAGTTAAGCATGAAGGAAAACCGTAGGGCTAACAGAAGCAATGACACACTGACTGTGAATATGATTAGATAACATTCATATGGTTATCGGTTTTCAGTGTATATTACCATAAAATAGCCGAGATATCTGGATTGAAATTTATTTTGTGCATTAATTGATTCTTATATAGGGTCATAACTTTGTAAATTATAGCCATTAATTCTGATTTGTTTTGTTTCTGAAAACCAAATGAAATAGCTCGGGGTGTGGAGAGGGAAGAGGCTCGCAGTGTGATTAAGTTCCTTTAAAGGATTCTGTGCCCAGAAAATCCACGATGAAATGTTGGTTGATTATGGAAATGATAGCTCGTTATTTGGTACAGTTGGGAGGGGGAAATAAATTTTTCAACTGGTCACAAGTCCCTCACATACACTACAAAAATCACCTACGGATGATACTGCCACAATGAAGAAAGTGGAGGACCTAATCCTATTAGACCAAAGAGCAACCATTCAAATGATCATGAATGAGACTGGTCAATAGTGAGAGCAGTATGCGGAAAAAAAATCCCTAAGAACTGAACAAGTTAAAGGTGTCATCACGCTGGATTCCACGACTACTGACTCATTTTCAGAAGCAAACACGGTGTGATCGGCAATCAAATCTATGTGGCTTTCAAATTACGCCACATCTGCCCGATCCTCCTGTTCACACTTCAAGCAACTTTGCCTTATTTCCAAAACTTAAAAAAACCATTTCGTAGTCGGAGATAAAACTGGTGGAAAAATGGTTTTCGACACAATCTGCTGAGTCCTACAATGACGGTATTCGAAAGGTCAAGAAACGCTGGGAGAAATGCATAACTCCGAATGGTGGCTATGTCAAGAAGTCTTAAGATTAACGAATAAAAATTAAGTTTCTATTTCAATTATGTTTAAGAAAATGTTAAAAATTGACGAAACCCTATCGTATTGTATGAAATCGTATATATGAAAAAAAGAGCACAAGGTACTCTTTATCATTATGTTATGTTGTTTTTACCCCTCCATAAACAAATTAACTGCATACACATGTATAACTCTAAGCTACTCTTTATTTCCTAAGAAAATACGAAGTTAAAATGTAACTTTCAATTCTCAGTCTGAATTGACTTTTATACATTTAATACATTTATCTATGATTTCATTTAAGTATTTAAAAAAAAGATTATTTTAATGTATATCATTGAAGAATATAGATAGTCATTGCGTTAAATTCTTATTTCCGCGATAAGTTACGTGATGGATGTATGTTAATAAGGATAACGAATGCTGTCAGCAAGAAAAGTTGTTACATTCAATAGGAAAACATTAACCTTTTATTCCATACCAAATTGTAATTATTGATAAATGAAGAGTTCATTAATTTTTTTGAAATTAATTATTGTAAGAATTGCTTTGAATATGACATAAACAAATGCCAAAGGACATTAATTCATAATTAAGGATAAATAATTTTAAAAAAATGTTAACGATGCTTAAAACTAAAATTGTTTCATAACCCATATTAGAATTATGAAAGTCATTCTATTTGAGATAAAAGAAAAGTTTTCCTTTTTTTCCCATTAAGTTTACGTCTTTGAGATATTTAAAGACTATTGAGTCAGAAATTTTCTAATCAATTCAAAGGAGACTGTGATTATACTCTGATATCTTAACGGAAAAAACACACCTGTGATTTCAAGAAGCTGGGCTCTTTTAAAAGGAAGTCCTAATCGTTAATTATTTTTCAAATACCTCCCTTCTTTGCCTACTTACTTCTGGATCAACTGCCACATGTAAGTGTCTGAGGAAGGCATGAGGGATGACTATGCTGAGAAATGATGATGATTCGAGAAACATTTGATAACCTGATCGATTTTTGCCGCTGTATAGGAACGCGCACTGGACGAATGATGAGCGTCTTTGGACCATAAAGCCCTCATTCCAACACGTCTCCCCGTTTATCCTCCGGCGAGAGTTCGAAAGGCGTCCCTGATGACCATGAATGAGGCGGAGGGGGAATTAGAAGTGGCAAGAGGTCGATCCTCCACCAAGTTGTGAGAAGTTCGTCCGAGCCGAGTCTATCGCGATCCCTCAATTTTTTGGTTCCTTCTCAACAAGGCAATATCTTCGAAAACTTCTTCCAAATCACGGGGGATGAAGCTGAGTTCCTCGACTATTACCCTCTTATAACCCAATCTCATTATTCGAAGTCGCTATAAAAATGTTTCCGGTAAATAGAAGGGCAGCATAAATTCCGACGAGTCCCTTTCCAGGAGAACCACATAGTCAAGGATTCAACCTTCAGTTCGGTTTAAGTTACGTATTTTTCAAGATGCGACAGAGCTTCAGGAAGGTTGTAAAGGTGAAAGAATGGATTAGATTTTAGCATTAACGTTTATTAATATTCAGATTACACACGTCTAGAGTCTAATGAATGTGAATATTTAAGAGTTATGGGATACTGCTCAATGCTCACTAATATAAGGTATTCCACAAAACGAATGGAACATGCATGAAATGACGTAGAGCACGTGTTTCATTTAATCTTACTCCAAAGTTACTTTTTATATGCATAATTGTACGGTTACAGAACCTTAAAACATAATTGAAAGCTACGAAAGAAGATGCTATCGTTTCTATGTATACTCCATGCTGCCCTATCCTTAACGTTTTTCTCTCATTTCCGTCGCTTTTAATTACCTTGTTATACCCTCCTATGCTCTTGGCACCTCTAAACTTACTTGCCTAGTAACTACACTTTCATCCTTTAAGTCCTCTGCCCACCACTTTAGCTGAAAGTCTTCTGTCATAAATTCATTAGGTGAATCGTTGTTTTTAGCATTTATAGAAGTCGTAATTCTCACATTTTCCCTTAATTGACAACCTTCCGTGCAAATTTTCAAACTAGATCTTATATAATATATTTCATTGCTATGTAAGCCATAAAATCAATAGTAAGTTTTTAGGGGTTTGAGTATTCTGGCAAAAGACAATATTTATGTATTCACTTAATAGAAAGTTTTTCAACTGGTATCATAGTTAAAAATCATAAAGAGTAGAACCAGTGAAAGGCAGTGAACTCTGAGAATGAAATAAAATTAACAGCCTTATATATTTGAGTGCGTAAAGACTAAACGAAAAAGAGGGAAAGAAAACAAATTACTCATATTATCTGTAAATTTTAAATTACCTTTTTTATTTAACGTACGAGGCGAGTTCCGGTTCAATCGTTGCCCCATGTTTTTCTCGCCACTGTAAATGATTAAAATGGGGTTGAACTTCACACACGCGGGCACTATTTATGAATACGAAACAATTATAGCTGCACCGTACAACGTAGCGTTCTTGAAAAGCTGCCAATAGAGTGAGACACCATCTCAGTACTAAAAATGGCGTCTTTTAGTGAGCATGAAGAGTGTGATCACCTGTTTCCGACACTTTCGTGGGATAAAACTCATTGAAATTTATCGTCAATTCGGTGAGCCATGCGGTGTTGGCATTACAGATGGGAAACGTACGTTAGTGGGTGAGACAGTTTACACACAGTCAAACACCGGAAACCCGAACCAGACAGTTTTTCCAGGGGGCCAAAAGATATCTGCTAAAGAGTTTTCAGCGGTATGGAATCATAACGTCCTTATGGATAGTACTTAGGTTGAAAATAATATTATTTTGAAAAGTAGCATAAGTTTCAACTGTCTGGTGTAAGTAAATTGTGAGAAAAAAATTTTGTCTTAGAACTTTAACATACCTATTATGTGTCATCTTAATAATAAGACATATAAGGGATAAAGAAATAACAAATATAGTGTACATCCTAAGGGACCATATTCAACTGCTTTACTGCGCAAATGTAATTATTGTGTTTAACACATTTGCACTCGCAAAATAAAATACAAATGATGTCGTAAAACAGGGAATTAAAAAAACAAGAATAATATATAATAATGTTACGAGGATGTTCGTGATGGATATGCCCGATTATACGACTCATCTACCCGAGGACTTACATGCCGAGAATGAAAAAGATCCTATCAAAAGGAGCAAAAATAATGTTTGTCGAAAACAATCGGTAAATCCATTTAATACTTGGAATAAGACTGATATCCCCGCAATCCACGTCGTGTGGTTATATTTGCTGCAGATTATGTGGAAGTGAAGTGGTTTGGATGTCAGGCCCGAACTAGAAAGAGAAATAGGATAGGATAATGCAAAAAAAACGGTGTAAATAATATAGAAGCGATATGGACCCCAAGCGATGGAGAGTTGAATGGGGAAACAAATATCCGTGCAGAGCGCGCGAGGAGGCAGCGACGGAGAAGGAAGGAAGAGGGTGCGTCGTCTCTCAATTGATAGCTCTCCAAACAGATCGATAGGAGGAGCTCGCCCCTCATTGGTCGGACTTCAACACTTGGCACGGATTCCTGTACCGCAAATTTCGTCGACGAAAAGCCTAAAGGATTTTCTCTCAAACTTTCAACGGAAATAGGGAAAGAGGAGATAGAGAGATAGAAGCAAGGAGAAAATGAAAGAACACGTGGAGACGGGTAGAGAGAAATAGGAAGGGTTGTAGATGGTTGGTTTGGCAAGGAAGTAAAAAGCCAATCAACCCTATCTCCTTCTCCCTGACAAACGCACACACAGACAAATGCAGAAAAACACGTGGACACTGGTAGACATGAAAAGAGACGATGTACTGATAAAAGAGGAAAAAGAACTTTCGGAGATGTGGGCATAAAAAAGAAACATCCTGAGGTCCTGCTAGGGTTTCGAGACCTTTGAATTTTTTTTTTGAAGGTCGTGGCCTCCACAGAAAAAACGTTGAGAAACGAATTTCCCTCGTTGGGTCTCACTTTCTCCCTCGATAAAGGGGTTTCCCACTGCGGAATTCTTTCCTCAGAGCGAAGAAATAAATGAATAATGGAGTTGAGAGTTGGAGGGAGTAATCCTTAGTTGGGAGCAACCATTCATAGAGAAGAAGGTGAAAGGTTTTGGGAGATTTGAGAAGGAAGAGGGTAGGATGTGTGTGGGGGACACGGACACATGAGGTTGGCCGTCCGTAATAGAACCTTCTCGGAGTCTGACAGAGAGAGAGAGAGAGGTAAACTCCAATTGATAAAGACCACACGGATGGCAAAGCGTCCGCCCAAGCCCACAATTTTACACTAATGGCAAAAAAGGGTGGCAGCAGGTGTTGGAAAAACATGCCATCAATTCTGTAGTTCATCTATATACTTTCCTTTAGATTTGATAAACCTAAAAATGAAATAGAAAAGAGGAGCCTGGTGGCAATGTACAAGCCTAGAAAATCTCAGTTATAAATGAGATTTTAAAATCGAAAGCACATTTTGATATTTTAAAGTATCTGTCGAGTAGATTATTTTAATATTCAAATTGAAACTGAGTTTCAGCATAATTTTTAAGATTATCATTTATATTTGTGTTCAAAATATCTACAAAAAAACGCATAAATTACTGAAATCAGAGATACATCCATTTATTATATACATTACATTAAAACCTCATGCCTTGGAATTAGCAAGGGGACCCTAAAATATAGGCGTGTTATGTAATATGTCCAAGAATTTAAGTTTGGCTAACTCCTGGGTGAGATTTTTAGGCTGATTAACGATTAGAAGAAATTCGGAAATATTTTTATTAAAGAGTAAAGATGAAGTGGAAAATAATGATGGAGGAATATGCGGGATGAATTGCGGGAAGTAGATAGAAAGGGAATACACGCAATATAAACCATTATCATACGAATTATTACCACATAATAATGCATATGCAATCAATATGCCAGAATATATTAAATACCAAATTCCGGCAAATGTCAATAAGACTCTTCTCTAAGTGTCTAATTAACTCCAAAGAACATTGGCGAAAAATCCTCTATTTATAAGGAACCAAATTTAAATTCATAGTTGTAATCACATACCTGATGATTTTCTTAAAAAAAGAGCATGATTTTACAACAAGATTCTATGACAAGAACGCCAAAATATAGCATGACCCTGTAATTCGAATCTGTGACCTTTAGGCCAGGTGGCGAGTCCACGCTACACACTGGGCTTATCCCAGTAAAATTTAATTACATGAATTTTGGTGGGAGTTGAATCGAAAGAAAGATATAATATACATAAAAACATGAACAGTTAAGAAATAATAAAATTAAAGCGTAAATCTAATTATATGGACCGTGAGAGTTACTAAGGATACAGTTTTTTGTACCAGACCGGACCCTCAATTCTGGTAAGCGGAATAAAAAAAGCCTGAAAATCTGAAGAAAAATAACTTAACGGTGAAAATTTTTATAAAATTCCATGCAGACAATTTACAATTACGAAGATATAATTTTGCTATAGTATTCACTCAATATGTGGTATTTAACTTATATGGACGAGATTAATATCGGAGGTAAATTTATCATTATTAAAGCAATATTGGCTGCACTCTATAAAGTTTGGTTGCCATGAATCAATTTTTAATATTTTTCAGTTGATGGATATTAATCAGTATCGTATACAAAGGGCAAATACTCAACCGGCTTTATTATGTTTCACTAGTATTTGCAATTTAAAATCAATACCAATTATATTATTTTTGTCAAACGCTTTAAAGTTACATCCCTGAAATTTTACCACCCAACCACAAGGTCTAACTTTAAACTTTTTCTATTATTACCATAACAAAAAATTACTTTTTTATACCCAAAAGAGTTGCCAGCTTCTTTTTTAAAGCTTTCTCTATTTTACTTCTATCACCTTCAACGATTTAATTGTATGTCAGCGTGTAGGTCAATTAGTGGTCTCTAAAATCTTCTTTGCCAAATTATGTAGCTTTAAAAGAAGTGAGGTTCAGTTCTAGCAATAGTTCTTTCAATACCAATCAGATAGTATTGGACGGAACATTTTATAAGGGATTCAATATCCATAAGATGATGATACTCATTACAAAATTCCAAAAACCGTAATGTCAAGGGTACATTATCTGTATTGGTAGTAAATTGCCGAAGTTTAGAACACAAAGTCATAAAATATGATTGCCTTATTCAAAGCACAGATGCAGACATAATTATTCAGACAGAAAACTGGTTATCCAATGATATTGTTGACGGTGAAATTTTCCCAAAATCCATTTCCATTTACAGAAATTACTGAACAAATATAATCGAGTGTGGTGTTTTCATTACAGTTAAACATTCTTGCGTCAGCAGGGCTGAGGTATTTCCGGGTAATGGTTTGGAAAGCATTTTGTTCTCAATTAAAAGTCCTCGATCCAAAAGAATTTATAATGCTTATTTTACAGACCGCTAATCTACAGAGACAATTCAGTACTAGAATTTGATCAGCAAATGAAAGGTTTTGTTACCCCAGTACAAAGATGGCAACTCCAACGCGAACGCCTACTACATTGGAAACACCGAAATGGATTGCTAATAGAAAGGTAATGAAATACTGTTTTAAGGGTAGCATAGAGGTGTAACAATAAAGTTTCAATGACATTTGTTAAAGATGAGAATTGGAAAAGATTGGCGCCATTGGTTCATGTGTAAGTTTAATACTAGTGCGACCCTCGGAAATTAGAATTAAACATAAAAATTTGCGTGGTTATAAATTTTTGGAAAAGAGCTATTCCCTTCCGAATATCCACTGGATCAGGAGAACCGAAATGGAATGTGTACACTTCATTAAATACCTAGGCGTTACCCGCACTCACGATCTCTCCTAGGTGAAATATAACCGGGGTACATGTGGACAAGTTAACAAAACGTCAGGGTTTATTAGAAGAGTACTGGATAAATGTAATGAGAAGCTCAAAGGGAAATGTTATCTTTCGCTCGTTAGGCCTCATTTAGAATATACTGCAAGTATATGGGATCCTCATGGATAAATTTCCGAATTGGATCGCGAGCAGCGTAGAGAACCTAGATTTCTAAAACATTGTTATGATAAACTTAGTAGCGTAACCAAAATATTAGAGCAGCTAGGCTGCGAATCCCTCACGGAGTGAAGGATACATGTTAGATTAGGTCATTTGCATAAATTGGAAGGAGGTTTCTTTAGTAGTGATGTTGAAAATGTATATTACCCCATCATACTACGGTAGGAGAGATCATGCTTATGAAGTTAGAGAGATTAAGTATAGAACAGATATATTTAAGATGTCATATTTTCCACGAACGATAAGGGATAAGAATAACATTGTCCGACCGCAGAAGGGACATGTTCAGGTAAAATTTATCTGATGTTCACTCATTGTCACACACCTTGGAGGTGACTGGCAGGATGTATAGTATAAATAAAAAATATAATTAAAAAATAAAATAACTGCTTTGTTTACTAATTGCAACTTGTATATTGTGTATGGTTGTGCACCTTAAACTCAACAAGAAGAACGTACGTAGAGAATTCCAGAGATGAATTTCATAAATAATTCGCTGAAAATTATTCTACTCTCAGTATTTACATTTATGTATAGTGGCGTTTCTCGAAGAAGTCTGCGGACGGACCGTTGTGCGAAAGCGGAAGGGACTAAATGTTTTAGATGGGCAATGAATAAAACTCCGTTATTAACAGCCTATAAGTTGAAAACTCTACACCAGTGCTTTTTAGCGCAGAATATTAGTACCCGACATTTATCGAGCGTTTGATAATCAATGGATCAGGGCAATTCCCGAAAGAAGGAAAAGACTAATGCTTTGCCACGAATAATTCTTTTGGCAGCTGCTTCTGGTATATTCTTTTTCTGAAAATATCTTTTTGTGATATGTTTAAAACATATATATGTATATACACAAAGTCAGACACGCGCACACACACACATTATATATATATATGTACTGTATATACGAGGGCAGTCCGATAAATACTTAGCCTCATAGCCCGATGGCACCACTATCGCAAGAACAATTTACTATCGTGTAGGACATTGTTATAGACGGCTATTGTTGAAATTTCAGCCGAATCAAACTCGTAATTTTGTTTTGACCACGTGTGGAAGCAGGTGTGTCCACGGATTCTAGGAAAATGGAAAAAGAGCAATGCCGGTCGGTAATTCGATTCTTGTTTTTGGGAGGGAAATCGCGCAGCGAAATCAAAGAGGGCTTGGATACTATGTTCGGTGACTCTTCTCCTTCGATAGCGACCGTCAAAAATTGGTTTAACTACGAATGATGAGGTCTCAGGCGTGATGTGGTGGAAGCGTAACATATTAAAACCACAGGTATTGCAATTTTCCACTAGATATTTTATTTCGACACTACCGGTTTCGATGTTTTCACACCTGATGATGATGTGAAAACATCGAAACCGGTAGTGTCGAAATAAAATATCTAGTGGAAAATTGCAATACCTGTGGTTTTAATTGGTTTAACTAGTTTGAAGTTGGTCACACGTCGGTTTTTGATGAGCCACGCCCAGGTGCCCCGAAAACGGCTACCACGGAGGATAACGTCAAAAAAATCCATGATCTCGTATTGGCAGACCGCCGATTGAAGATGCGCGAGATGGCTGAGACAGTAGACATCTCAAAAGACCGTGTGGATCATATCCTGCATGAAATTTTGGGCATGAGAAAGCAGCCGGCGATGGGTGCCGCATTTCCTCACTCCGGAAAACAAGCGCAACCGTGAGACCACTTCAAAGCAGTGTTTGACGCTGTTTAAGCGCAATCCAAAGGAGTTTCTGCGTCGTTTCGTGACCGTCGACAAAACATGGATCCACTAGTACACACCAGAGACCAAGGAACAGTCGAAACGGTGGACTTCACCCGGCGAACGTGCTCCGAAGAAGGCGAAGACTGTCCTATCGGCCGGAAAGGTGATGGCCACCGTTTTCTGGAATTCACATGGTGTGATCTTTATCGACTACCTAGAGAATGGCAAAACGATCACAGGGCTCTACTATGCCGCATTATTGGGCCGATTCGACGCCGAATTAAAAGGACGTTAGGAGAGAGAACTTCAATCAGTAAAAGAGTGTATTTGTCGTGTCGCAGTTGAGTTCAGAGGGGAATCTGAAATGAGAATTGGGATAAGAGAAAATTCGATTTCGTGTGTGATACGTGTTTAGTGATACTCTTTCATTGTATGCTAAAGATTTGTTCGAGGGGAAAAGCGTGAGAATGCTATAAAGAGGGTTCAATATTTTTGGGACTGCATGGTCGAGCATAATGAGAGGCTTTAGGAAACTTCCGTCGACTTCCTTAAGGGTGGACCTCTTCGTTACAATCACATCTATTTGCTTGAGCAACACCACCTTTAATGCCATCCCCTCCCCCTGCAGTGCAACAAGAGATCGAGAGAAGTGAAGAGAGCTTTTGGGACACACTCGTATAGATAGTGAACAATTGCATTTTACCAGGATTTCTTCTGTTAAGTATGGCCGCAGATGAATATCTGAGATCGATGTGTAAACAATATAATTTTCTTTTTCTCATCAGCATAAAACTTATTAAAAATTGGTTGAGTCAAGACTTCAATCATATAATTTTACAAAATATAAATATTAAAGCGTCGAATGTATCTCACTAAGCAGGAGAAATTAGTTTAAGTGGCTGTAATTATGTTTTTATATGTATGGCTAAAGACTTATTGCAATAAATACGGGTATAGAGCATTAAAGTTATATAAACATGCTTACAACTGTAAAAATAAACGGAAAGGGAAAGTATTTACACATTTTTATACATTTTAGGGCAATATTACTATAATCTCGCTGGCCCATTGATCGTTGACATTTGGTCAATTTTTGGCTAAAGGGTTTGATGGCAAATAAGCTAGGGCCTTCGACGCCTTGGACAATAAAGGTCTTCGCAAAATGATCACAGGATAAAGCTAGCAAAAAAACAGAAAGTCTTTGATATATGATTGAAGATTTTCGTAGTACTTGTTTTCCTAATATAACCCTTTCCCTTTATCCCACTGCGTATCGCGTGGATGGTATTATTATGTAGAGTCTTTGTGAATTTTTTAAAAATATTTCCAATACGTAGCGGAATATCTTGAAGAAGTTACATAAAGAATATCCTATGTGTTATAACTTTGACGGTGCTCTTTAACCTTTGAGATTTGGGAGAAACCCTTAAGCACAAAATAAGTTGGATAGGTAGCCACATCCATCCCTCATATGAATGAAGTTAGCGACCGCAGCGGTCTTGCAGAGAAACCTTTATTTCACTGAAGACGCTTCCCTCAAAGCTCTATCACTGGAACGTGGAATTTAAATGGAAACCAACATATTTCTACCACAAGAATCAGCCGTTCGGCATTGATATTATTCATATTTAATTACGAACGTCAATTGTAATTAATCATGATATTCCACCATATCCCGCCTGAAACGTCTCTTTTTAGTCATGAACACCAATGAGTAAAACATTCCGGAGATGAATAAGATTACCAAGGAAATCTCCGCAAGAGAACTACTTTATTTTGCAATTCTATTAAGGATAAAAATCATTTCAGAATTGAGTATTGGAATATTATGCAATTCAGGCGCACGTGGATTGGAAAGAATACCAAAGTAGAGGTGGTTAGGGGCTTAACAACTTATTCAATGCAGCACCAGCTAGAATACAAATGAGATTTTCCCATCAAAATTCCAAGCCTCTTTAAGGAAATCGAAGTTCAGCGGGATTTTGGGCAAGCGGCTGACGGTCATAAGTAAGTAAATAAGATTAAGTTGTAGAAAAAGTCCTCAATTATTAGGATATAAGATAAATAACTCATTAATTAAGGTTAGATGTGGAGGAAATCTATGACAATTAAAGCATTGGCCACAGATTATGATGCTGAGTAAGTTAGAAGAAGTGGATAGATGTGCTCACTTATAAAGATAAAAAATCTAGAAACACAATGAGAAATGAAATTAGACAAAAGAAAAAAAATGGAAAGAGAAAAATAGAAGGTTTTTTGAAAAGAAGAGAAAACATGTAAAGATCCTAAATATGATTGGAAAATTGAGTCTTCTTAATCTGTATAAATTCACCCCCAGTCGAGTTTGGGAAAAATAGCATTTTATTGTAGAAAAATATCAGGAAATAGAAACTTAACTAGCTTTGTCTACTAATATGAAATATCTATAGAAAAGGAGAAATGTCGGTGGACTTTATAACACACATCGATTCCAACACGAAAAAATAATAGCAAATAAATATGCCAACAATTTTGGATATGGATACTAACTGGAATATGGAAGAAAACCAAAAAAATGGAGATAGGACAAGAATAATAATCGGGCAAAAATCATGAGTAATTTAAAAGAAACGCAGGTACAATGAAATATATTTGCCATAGAAAAGAGAACTTAATTGTCTCCATGGAGTTAGATCAAGATTTTTGAAAGCGTTGAATGGAAGTCATAGGTAATTGACAAAATGTAAAGGAATGGCTAGGAATACTTTGGGCGATGATTGAAGTTGGTCTATACTGAGAGACGAGTACCATGATAAAATATTGTGAAGATAGAGAAGAAAAAAAATTTTATTAGTTTTAAGGTGATTCTGCATGGTACTCTGCAAGCCACCAATAGGGCGTGCGTCAGAAGTTGGAAATACTAGACTACTTTTAACCCGAAGTTCATTTCTCCCCTACTGCGCTCGAATGACATTATTCTAATCCCTCATCATTCGGAGGAAAAATTGCCACTTAAATTTATCTGTTCTCTACTTGATCTCTCAAATTTTATTTACATGATCTCTCCAACCGTTGTACGAAGGAGCTATTAATCAAATTTCAATATCATAGCTAAAGAGCTAATATGTTGAAAATGTATTCTACTTCCAATTTATGCAAACATTTAACATGTAATTAATCCTTCGCTCCGCGAGTAATTGCCAATCTAGTTCCTCTATTGAAATTGTAAAAATACTCAGTTTACCATAACAACGTTTTACAAATCTAGCTCAGCTAGGCTACACCCTATCTAATAGGCAATCAATCCAAGTTCATGAGTATTCCATGTACTAGTAGTATGTTCTCAATGAGGGCCAACTAGCGAAACAACATTGCTCATTAACCTTGCCGGAACATTTCCCCAATACTCTTTCAATAAATTCTTGTTCTATTGTTCACATTTTCCCCGTACTTAATGTATTTAGCCGAAGAGAGCGAGTATTGATTGATTATTTGAGCTAAGTATTGATTTGTATGGACAGCAAAAAGAAACCTGGACCAGGATACTTCTCTTAATAGAGAACGGATTTCTGAAAAAAAAGACCTGCACCTTGACCTACAACGACACTAGGAGAATTATTATTAATGAAAACTTGGAAGTGGATACTATGGATGTGGAATAATTTTACTGCATAGTCACAAAGTTGTCTGTAATTAGAGATGAATCAGAAAAGTTAAAAAAAAGCTGAATAACTATTGGTTATTTTTAGCTCTTTAAGACCCTGACTATACCAATAATATGCCTAATATCTATTTCCCTAGTCTCGCTCTATTTTCATATTGTCATTTTTATACGATCAAAAGCGCACCACATACATTACACACATTTACACAAGCAATTACACACATAATCGTGAGAGTTGTTTCCATCCAAATTGTCAAATTTGATATTCTTCCTAATCGAGACAAAACTCACAAACATGGGGAAAACCGCCCCAGGAGTAGTTTTTTAATAAAATATACTATCAATCGAAATAGATGACTCATTAAAATCGCTAATGAGAGGTGCTCCTAATAACGTCAAATTACTAATGAAAGGTCAAAATTTTAGACCATATAATAGTGAATGATCACAGAAACTTAAAAAGACATAAAAAAGGACTCATTTCATAAACATTGGCCTTCGCAAGGTAAAAGAGTAATTTAAACGGAGAGAATTTCACATGGTTGGCTTCCCTCACAGATACCTCGCGACATTGGTACACCACGCATGCCCGACGCTTTTTGAAAATTTTTGTTTTCCCATCCGGCTGAAAATTTCATGTTGCAACTCGACCCATGATTCAACCATCCCTAGTCTCCCCTACTTATACATGTATTAGAAGACATATTAATTGCTCGGAAATACGAAAGGGGTCCGCATACATATATGTTGGTGAAACTTTCACATAATAATTTCTTCGGTTCATTAGTGGGTCAAATATTCATAAAAGATGAAACGCATTCCACTGGCCCGCACACTGAAAGCGAAAATAAAAATCAGAAGAGTGTTATTCCCCTAATTAAATATTCAAATTTGATTCTAATTAGAACAACTAGCTCTTACTAGCGGAATATTAGATTCTCGAGTTATTTTGAGGACAAAACCATGTGTATTTATCCAGTTTTAATCTGGATTCCCACCTACATATTATTGGAGCGAAGAGTTGATGCTGAACAATTAGTAGCTATTCCTAATTCTGCAAGTTTCTTTCTCATTACATGAAGTTTATATAGTTTATCACTTTCACAAAGGGAAATATATTCAGCTCATGAACCATAACTATCAAATTAAGGATAAACTCCATCATTCAACCTATTCAAATTCATGTGGAATTTACATCGCATATTTTTTCCATTATTACGAAAACAATCAAAAAGAGCACTTGTGTTATGAAAAAGCAAAAATTTTATATTTAACAAAATATGTCCAAGAATTAGGTATTTTAGATAGCTGTTTCAAGGTGAAGGAAAAACACGGTACTTTAAGAAAAGAGCGTTTAGAATAAAATATGAAACATACCACTCATTGCTAAAATGCGTCATATGAGTCAAACGTGATGCAACACTACAAAAATTACTTATATTTGACTTCCCTTCTCAAACGTGTTGAAAAAGTCATGTTAACTTTAAGGGATTGACAAATTATACACCATATTGGAGATATTATGGTAAAGAAATTAAAAAAAGAACCTATAATATAATCCTTGAAATGAAAAAACCCTCGGAGCTAAGGGATAAAAGGACAGAAGCGAAGAGAAGTAGAAAATGTAATGCCATACAACCCTTGTTTATTGCATTTCATAATGTGATCAAATTAGGATGGTAAAAATCACTTCTATAATGATTGACCTAACATACTCTTTACTTTCATTAGTACTCTCCTTACTGTATTGGCATTTATTCGTCATTTTCAATATTGGAATTATGACGTTATTTCATATATTCCGGACATTTTCGAGGAAAAAAACTCAAAAGAAATGTTTCCCACCATGATTTAAATATAACTCTAGATTTTATTAGCTCTATCAAAGCATCTTATCCGTGCGCCTCTATCGAGCCACCCGCTACTCTATTTGAATGGAGTTCGTCCCCGCCCGCTAATTTGAGATTAAGTTCCTCTGCCGTTGGGGAGAGGAAGCCAGCGAGAGTGCCCGATTGCATTTATTGGTCATGGTGGTGCATCTCCACTGCATGGGCTGCCACATTCAACGCGATAAGACTCAATTTTCGTTCCCGAGAATATTCCCAGGCGACGCAGTGGTTTAGGGATTGCATGCAGTGCTTATCAAGATTACAAATCCTGTGATCCCCTCCCCAACTTCCCCAACCGAGGGCTCAAAGAACACCTGTGAAGAGCATTCATGGCCCCCTCCCGGTGTGACTCGGCTTTCTTGAGGCATACCGGCGAGGAAATCAGCATAAGTAAGGTGAATCGAGGAAATTCACCAAGGCTCTTAAAACTGGTGGGTAATTTAACTCCGTCTTCAAACTCAAAGGTCATGGGTTCATATATCATTCATGGTTTTAACTTCTTGATGCATTCCACTTACGGGGATGAAATTCGTTCTTTTTTAGAGAACCAAGCATCAGGTATTCTAAAATACACTTGAAACCCAAGAAGGCAATGTCGAAGACAATAAATAAGGTCTGACTACTTATCATTCTATATTTATCTAACTCTATGTAGACCAGAGACCAAAAACAACGCCACAAAAACTCAATTCATAAATAAATAACATTATGTTTTATCAATCATATAGCATATAACCAAGATAAAATTAATCATTGAACCTATTTTGCACATATTAGATAAAAATCCACATAAAACTTCACCAAGGTAAATATCGGGGAAATGGGCCGGTAAAAACAAATGAAAGAATTTGCGGTAAAAAGATACGCTATCATTTTTGTTCAAATAAATTATTGTTCCGAACGGTAATTTATAAAAAAATTAAAATAGAATGTAAATATACGAATATTATTTAATTATCACAAATAAACTCCGCATACCCCATTTTCGATACGAGGGCCTGGCAAACGTACATTAATGTCGTTTCTTTTCTTTGTTCTTTACGGTATTGATGACCTATATTCTACTCGCATTTTGGCAGGACGATCTCTACTGCCCTGTTAATGCTGGATTATCCCCGAAATATATTATCATATTCTGCCTCTTAGGTTCCTATTTAAAAAAAACGGTCCAGATTAGTGTAGAATTATTTATAAGAATAAATAATCCATCGATTTCCATTGTGAAATGAATAACTTCTTCTGCATAAATATAACCCACGACGGAAGTCTTAATTTACGTAAAGCCAAAACGCCGAGACAAAGGAATGCGTTTCGTTTGAATTGAATGGAGACCGAAGTAAGGTCATTTCAAGCAAGGCATTCTGCCTGCCGAGGTAAACCCGGAGACTCGTTACTCCAAAATACACTGCACAATGCATCACGCATTTATAATATACGTATACGAGCAATGCAGATAATTTATCATACTTTATCTGGGAAAATGGGAAAACCCAGGAGGAGACGGGGCAATCGCCTGTCAGTTTAAATCAATGAAATAAATCCGTTCATTCATAACAAAGAATTTTATTAGACCTTTTTTGGAGTCCGATCTCTCCCTCATTCCCAAGTTTTTTCTTTCCGTTTCGATCATTTCTCGTTAATTTCCACGTAGAAATACCTACTTCTCAACTTTTATTTTTGATGAAACCTAATGATTCAAGGAATATTTAATTAGCATTAAAAACTCACAAGGTCATTATTTATAGATGTGTTTATCAAGAGATAAAAATAGTTAAAGTAAATAGGTAAAGGACACTAGTTTGTTCAATAAAATAGTTCTTCAAATTAGATAAACTTTATATTCATACAAAAAAATTCATTACTGAGTAAATGAATATGAGTATCGCAATTTTCAGTTTAGCCTTATTTGGGTGAAATTGGATAAGCAATTAAAGGGACAATTTTCAAATAATGGAAGACCATTAATATGTACTGCGAAAAAAGGCTCTAAAATTTTCCATCAAAATAAATAATAACACCTATGACGAAGGAATCCATATGAAAGAATATTGGTAGTAGAGACAGAAATTATTAAAAGTGAACAATCAGCGGCTAAAACCCATTTCAACGGGAATATCACCTGAATTCGGATTAGTAGTCTTAATACATTAAATTAAAACAGGGTAAATATGTAGTATATATTGGCTGGGATAACTGATAAAATGCGTGTTTATCCATTAAAAAGTGTGTTATTGCATAATTCATAAAACGAGGGGTCAAATTTAGATGAAACCTGAGCACAACAATTTTCCAGGAATCTAATTGATCAATGCAGCAAGGATGTGAAATAAGAATGGATTTTTTAGCCTTAAAAAATGCTCTGATGTTCCTTAAAATGTTAATTAAGGATAAAATATCGACATTTTATTCAACTTGCAGTCGGACTTGCATTCGTAACCAATGGTGAATTGTGGAATAAGACTGACAGACCAATTTGTTCCACGCCTCTTGCCTAATGACGGGTTATCACCTCAGTATACGAGAATAAACACTGATTTTAGAGATAAAACAAGAGAGGGCAAAACGGCAGAAAATGAAATGGGAATGGAGTACATGCTGAGAATAGACGAAGAAAGAGAGCCAAGGGAAAAAAGACAGGCGGGAGGAAAGCGGAAGAAGAGTTGGGCGTTGGGAAAAGTGAAAGTGATGAGAGGAGAGTAGGAGCGAGAGAGTGAGAGATGGTATGAGGCTGGGGGAATATGAAATGAGATGTAAAGTGGGGGACATGGGACGAGAGGATCGGAAAGGAAGGAGGGCGGCAAGGAGGGAGTTGGTTCCAAAAAAACGGAGTTATGGAATGGGGAGGGAAGATGAAGGGAGAAGTTGCTCGGTGAGGAGAGAGGAGGAATAAAATAAAAATAGGAAGAAAAGCGTGTGGTGCGAGTAGATAAGGAACTCTAATGGAATCCCTGGACTCGTCAAAATATTTGTTATTTTTTTTTAATGTCAAAAGTTCCCCTTCAAACGACACACCCAAACCGAATGAATGTGAAGATAAAAGCGGAAAGAGGAGGAACAAAATTAGAAAATTTAATTTTTAATCAAATGAATGCGAAAGCATACTCTTTAACAGCAATCCTTTGGGTATAGGTATTTAGTGTTCAAGGTGTAAATTAACTCGCAAGGACGGAAAGTAACATCTTCCAATAGCGAGATTCGAATAGGTGAGTTGGTCTCAATACTTTCGCTTCTCGGTCAGAATAACGTGGCCATTTCAAGAGAAGGATGCTTTGGAAAGGAGCAGTTGATATTAAAATCCAGCAGTTTATTAACAAAATGGCGCATAAATCATCAGCAGTTAGAAAATAATGGTATGACTAAAGCAGTCAAAGAACATAATTACTAAAAAGATCAACTAACACTTTATTCGAATAAAATCGAAAATTGCTTACTAAAAGCCATGGAAGAAAATGAAAACATTCTTTTCTATTATTCCATGTTTTATGAAGATCATTATTTCTTCCATTTCATTTGAAATTTGCAGAAATAAGAAAAATTACTATTACTTACTATTAATTACTGACAATGAATTGTTCCTGAGTGAGAGCTGAAGTGTGAAAGCCTTTACCCATTTTGACTGATACATAGGAATGAAAAGGATATCTTGACAGATAAATGTATTGTCGTCCTCGAGAAAGTCAAATATTTCAAGCATTCGAGTGTTAACACACATACTCGGAGGTTGAAATAAAATGGTCATATAAATTTCTTGATGGAAAACGGAAATTCAGATCAAATGAGACGGAAGTCATATTTGGCTTCGTTAATAAATTCCCATCGCTATATTTGTCAACCAAAACTTTGATCAATGATAATTACTAGTAATAGCCCTAATGTTAGTTTCTATATGTAAGTCTTCTCTTGTTAATAAGTCTTCTTGTTGCTATATGCATTCAATACCATTGGAAAATATAAAAAATCTCTAACATATTTTAATTTTAAAATTCAAGAAATAAATTGGAACCAAGTGCATTACTTCCTACGTGAGAAAATTCGTCAGCTAAACAGGTTTGCCATCAGAAATTAATAGAATATTATTCAAAGCTTTGAATTCTCTAATAAAAATTAGTTAAGAAAAATTTTACCGAGATTTCCATTTTTTGTATTCATTGGAATTTATGAGCATCCTATCTAACAAAATAAGTAATCTTCTACATCATTAGCGCATGCTCTTTAGCCAAAGGAGCCGCTACCCTACCAGCCCAGGTTAAACGCATAATATAGGAGTATAAAAAATAACGTGACTCTTGAAAATATTAAAGTCTACTCATTTTGAGTTTCCAGGCGGGGACGCACGGCAAATGACCTTATCAGAACAATGATACCGCGGGTTCTGTAATAAGGGTCGGGTGCGATTATATGAACACAGAGATAATGAAAAGGAAGGGGGACTATTAAAGAAGAAAAAACTAGTAGATTAAAAGGAGAGCTTGAGATCTGTCCTCCGATTTGAAAAGTATGGAAAGTAAATAGGTCGAGGGGACATAAAAAATGAGACAAATGGCCTCATTAACGAAAACCTTTACTTTGGCTGAATTAAATTAACCTTGTGGGGTTAAAAAAATAGAGAAAAGTGAAAAAGTCTTGAACAACGGTAGTTGACAAAAAACCATTTCTATTCAAATTGAAAGGCAGGGAGGAAGTCAAAGATTGTCATGGAAGAGATGATTATATATGCAGGATTCTAAAAAGGTGTTATCAATGCAAGAAAGAGAGAGAGAGAAATGGAGAGAGAGTGAGAAAACCTGGAAGGTATATTTTCGGAACGACCTCTGATGTGAGGTCCACAAAAAAGTGTGCGTATGCAAAGATGGTAAAGAAAACAGCTCCCAGAAAGAGACATGGACGAATGCTGTTTCCGATGCTGCCGCTGGAGAAAAAGGCGGAGGTGGGGAGAATAACCGGGGCAGAGTTGGCTATGAGAGATGAAGATTGATTCGGTGAATGATGGAGGAAATGGAGCGGCGGGTGGAATGCAGAGGGGAGTGTGGAGGACGGGTGAGAAGGAAGGGGTCGTACATCAAGGGTAACGGAGAGAGGTGACAGGAAAAAGGGTTCGGAGCCTGCCAAAGTTAATCTTAAAAACGCCAGGGAAGAGGCAAGAGGAAAAGGAACCCTAGAGAGACATTTTCAACCAACCCAAAGAACGCATATTGAGCATGCCTACTTAGTAGCAATTGTATAATGTGGATGGATAGCAAATTACTCATATGGAGTACTAATAGATCTTATATATAATATCTTACAGGCTTAGAGAACAACCCTCCGTAGTGGTGACCAATATGACCAAACCTCTTAAGAGAATACGTTTAAGGAGAATGTGTATAGCTTTTTCTGATTATATACGTTGGGACGTTAATTAATGAACACCTTCTTTCAGTAACCCATGCAAAGAGTAAAAGCACATATTAAAAGTCGAATTTGAGCTATAAATTCAGTTATTTTTATACGTGATACCCGTAAGTCAATTCAGTTATTAATTCTAATCATCATAGAACGTGGACGAGCATTCCTCCATTCATCAATTCAGGTTTCCTCATAGCGTGAAGAACATTATGCAGTAGTCTATTCTAGGTTTATACTTATTCGTTTCAATAGTATTCACGTGCAACCTCTTCTTCTTTTATTCACCACGTTTCTCATTATATGACCTTGCTGGATCAGGGTTTACCTTCCGTAGCGGAATTGAAATTTATTCGTAATTATAAGACCTCCGATCGGAAGGGATGGCCCCTAAACGCTAACACATTTCCTCGTGAACATTTGTCCCAATTCCTTTCAATCTTTCTTAATCATTATTTTATGCATTTGAATTCACCCCAGACTCCCTCAACCACTTTTAATACTTTGCGTTTTTTCTATCTTTCTGTCTTAATTACTTTTTCTAATCTCCTGCATACCCACATCTCGGAATCATCTAATTTACGAATCCTATTTCCTAGAATACAGGGTTTCTGAGATTGTAATTGTTATGAACCATATTAAAATCTTGCTAAACTTTACACTTTTCAAATGACACTATTCAAAATAAAACCTCTCGGGAAATGGCTCGTTTGGTAAATAAATTCATTTCCTTGGCATATCATAAAGCTAGCATTCTTAAAAAATATGCCTAATCCGTAAGAATTAAAGCACCTACTCTGTTTTATATAGGCTCACTTTGATTATTATCTTAATCCTCTTATATGTTTTACGCTGAATGATATGATAAAATTTTTTCATCCGCAAATCACGCCGAATCAATCAGCTTCCCGCCTACCTTAATTCCCATTTCAAACCCCTCCTATGGTTCTCTTTCCAGTTTTTTATGAAATAATATTTATTTTCAAATATATACTTTTGATTGGTAAATGTATATGTTGTCTCTCCGACCACGTTCTTTTCCTGCCCGGAACACTGGGAAAAATCGCCACGTTAAGGTAATGTTCCTATTCGTGGTGATGAATTGGTTGGAAAGGAGGAGAGAAGAATGGAAAGGAAAATCGAGGGCAAGTGAAAACGCCAAAACTGCAATCTCCATCTAGGAAAAGAGTACGCACTTCACGAAACCGCTATTAAAGAAGCGAACTCATAAAAAGAGACAATGTTGACACGTGTGAGATAGCCAAGAGTATTCCAAAGAATGCCATATAAACAAACAAGTTCCGCTCTGACCGGTTTACCGTAGTTTTTTCATAGTGAAATTGATAATTACATGTGAAATTTTGCTGGAGATAGCGGTGGAGCCCTACAGCTGAAGTATAGTTGAGTCCTGTTCCCCGTTTTTGCGGGAACGGAGCAAATTAGTTAGTTGGTATTAAAATGAAATATAATTCCTATAAATAAGTAAAACTTTTTATTGATAAAATTAGTTAATCTTATTCTAAGGTTATTTAGGAAGAGTATATTCATTCCAGCTAATGAGGCCAGTAGTTTAGTCTAACTGTGCACCCACGGTTCCACAAAAGAAATTTTTTTTATATTTTCAGGTACCCTACAAAACAAAAATTGTAATCATTCACTGATATATTTCAGGGTATCCATAGACAGTACTCTGATTTCATGAGAACTCCTTGCTGAATTCCTTATGCACACCCTGGCTATCAATTTAGTCTTTAAATTTATGTTTATGATGTAAAAATGTAAGTAAAATGTAAGATCATCTAGTTCCAGAGAAACTGAAAAAATTAGTTTAAAGTTCCAAGGACTTAGTTTAATGACTACATTGTTAAAATGCATTCTAAACTCCTAAGATGCGTAAAATGTAATTCCAATATTTTTCAGGTCAGGTCCTCCTATCATGGATTTTTCCCTTCTACTCAACTCTAGGTAATCAGTGCCCAATAAAAAAACCTAGCTTGAGTTGAATAAGGTCCGCGCAGAGAAGTATACCTCTAAGCATTTAAGGTAGAGTTAAGAAGCCATGCCATGTGTAGTTTACACTTTTTATCTACCCTCCTTCATGCATGCTCCATAATAATTTACGGAGCCAATTATTTCCCCATGACCCTCATTATGGTTGAACAGAAATGACAAATTGGGCATAGAAGACAAGATATGAATCTAGGTTCACGGAGTCACTTTAGGAATGGGCACGAGATCAGGATCGGGTGACGAAGGGTCTTGGAAGAGGTATGAAAGTGACGAGGGAAGAACAAGGATAGGGGGACGGCAGAGGAAATAGCGTGCGGAAACGGAGAATCAAAGGGGTCAGATCTTGTTCTAGGTGCAGGGCCGTCGACCCGTCGTCAATTGCACAACGATTGGACATGCCCTCAACGGTTAAAAGCCGGATCTGCGATGATTCCACCGCTTCTGCCGAACCGCTGTCTCCCCTCACACTTAAAATAAAAGAAAATTTTATTCTAAGTGTTATTAAAAATTCGAGGTAGTTCCCTTTAGTGAGAATAATGGCTTGTGAAGTCGAGCCTTGGGCATTACTAGGTATGGTTTCTATTTGTGAGACGCAAACTAAAATGTACCAAAATTGACCGGTTGAGAACCGCAGACAATAGCAGAGTGTGGTGTACGCAATGCGGGTACACCAAAGGCAGGTAACCTTCCACATATTACCTTTTATTATTCACATGATATAAGATAATGCTTGTGATGACCGAAGCCGCGATAGTCACGTGCTTCAAATAAGGTTATCCGTTCCAAATTCGGATCTTGACTTGTACGGTGATAAGTACGTTTTGTAATGAAAAAGGTTCGGTGAATGACATAACGCAAACCAAACGTTGCAGTGACCTGGAAATTTTGGGATGTAAGAGGCAAATTTTGAGACAAATAATTATTCACTATTTATTCTCCTTAAAAAAAACGAAAACTAATATGAAGCATTACATTTATTGGAATGGTTTGGCGGTGTGGTCAGAAGTTGAGACCATTGCGCACTGCAGAAATTATCTAATCTTTATTCATTATAACAGGTCAAAGGTGACAAAAATGAAATCCAATTTGTATCTTATGTACTACGTCGGGTTTGTATGAACGCTTATATTCAAAGAATCGTGATAGTAACTTCTTATGCAACAGTGGAAAGCTAATCTAAAAGGTTGAAGAAGAAGCATCAGGTTATAAGGGACATTAAGGGAAGTGTTGATTGAGTGTGAACATGGTGGAAGAACAATAGTAAGTATTAAAAGATAAATAAATCGATCGAAATTTGTAGGAATTCCCCTTAAAAAGTGAGTGATTTAGTGACCTTCAAGTAAATAATAACTGAGGAATAAGACAAAATTTTTAAGTTTCATCAAAATTACCCAATTTTGGTGAAAGTTTAGTTGCGTTTAAGTCTGTTAATCTGAATGTATGACGAAGTGGTGTTGTAATGAGAATCGTTGTTTTTTCTGTATGCAATGAGAGATAGAGGATTGATGGGGGACAAGAGAGGTAAATGAATCTGAAGCATACGGCCACTTAGTAGTTATGCATGCAAATATGGAGACACAATCGGTAGCTTAGAATATTAAGCGCAAAATCAATTGAAGATAAAGGTGAAAATTCCGCACAATACGTATAAGAATGCAGACATAGTCTCTGGATTTGAAATAAAGTATGATATACAACCGGAATGAATAATACATCCATGGATGTTTCATGTATTTATGTAAGTGTTTGAAAGATGGATCCATGGAAAATGCAATTGTCAGATGCATAAACCCAACTGTTTTTGTATATCAACACTTCCGAAGCATCATTATGTCAGAGAGCCCAACAGGTTTGCAGGTAACTCTGGCAAGCGTTAGTGACGCAACAACGAAAAGCAATAAAGAAAATTTAGATCATTAGTACGTGATGCACATAAAAAATATTGATATTTTTCGTAGGCAGCATAAACGAAAGGGTAAAAATCTGTTTATAAGTGAACATTCTTCCCCAAATTATTGAATGGAGGTGAAAGTTAGGCCAGGCAGGATAAGAATAAATGCCGATTAAATACGGTGAGTAAGGGATACTTCAAGGATGTCTGTGGAAAATATAGGACAGGAGTGGCTTGAAAAATAATATGGATTAGATGCTACAGTAACAGATAAGTACGAATGAAGCCCACTGCGTTTGTTTGATCATGCTGAAAGGACCCTTGAGAGCCGACTCTTCAAAAGGATACATGGGAGGAAAAATAGGTTGGAGAGGAAGATTTATACATTGAACTATATAGACAACGAAGATTGCATTGAAATTAGGGAAATAAGGAAGGAATTATTAATAGGTAATGTTTCCTGACATAACCTGATATCAGAATTATTCGAATTTGCCTACGTAGTAAGGGAACGAGACTTCACTCTGTACGAGTATAATTGCATAATTTCCGGGTCTAGAATTACTTACTCCCATATGAGAACAGAAACTCAAGCTAGAGGGCGTTGTACGAAAAACCGTGAGTATTAACAATGCACATGATCAACGAACTTCTCAGAAAGCTCATCCAAGTGATTTATTACTGATATTAAACCGCATAATATTATTTCATTTATTGAATATTTCTAGTAAGAATTATTTTACATAAAGTAAACATTCAAGTATCATTAATGATGCAATGAATAATATGCATTTAAATACATTTGCCTCCATTTCTTTTTAGAGAGAACATAGAGGGTAATGGCGCCTCAAGTGGCTTAGCCTTTCCGTTGGATGGTATCTTTAATTTCTCTGCCTTCATAATAGAGATAATTTGAAAACATTGATTCGTCCGTATTGTAGTTAAAATCCTATGCTTTTAACCTACTTGCATTTTTAATAGCCGTTAACAAATAAAACTTGGACCATGTTCCATGAGTATCAGAACATGTGAAGGGCGTTACTTAATCTTATTGGCGCTCTATAATAAGGTGCTGCGATTGCTCCGACTTATTGCAAGCAGGGACTTCACGCGGGAGCTTGAGAATGGATAGGACGTAAGTACCTGCCCGTGAATATAAAGGCGGGGGGAAATACAATCGGGAAGAAAACGCATGTACCCTCTTCCTTTGGAAGAAATTGAGTCAATTTTGGGTCGAGAAGGCGCTCCTTCGTTTAAATGGTATTCAGCGAAGTGAAAAGGACGGAAAGGAAAGGGAGCGTTAGAATAACGAGACGAAGAAAAGGAAAGAACGGAGATGCTGCCTCGACTGTGAGGTGGAAGTAAAATGAGAGCTTGGTGCAGCAGAGAGAGATGAGAAAGAGTAAGGTCCGAGAGGCAGAACAGGAGGAGATAAATAAAGAAGGATTTTCGAAGGGCCGGCGCAAAAAAGGGAGTTTTCATGGAAATAAATTGGGGAAGAATACATAAATAGGAGAGAAAACAAAGGGATAGATGCTCGTGGATCAAAGAGTCGACAGTGATATATTGGGAGTGAGTAGCAAATATTTTGCGATACAGAGAGCGTGGCAGAATGAGATTTGAGGGAATTCCATGCTTCTAGACCCCATGCATATTGGTCTACATGAGCCCTGATATTGAACGGGAAATGAATATTCATATACTACGGAGCCATAAATATGGAATTTCGGAATAGTTTGTCCTTAGATCGTTTTGGCGTTAAATTATAGTATCTTGGTTGCAATACTTGTTCAGCTTTGCGTTTATTTTTTCCACACGTTACCGTCATTCCGTTGCTGCAATTTTCCGTTTTTTTAATAGCTTCGGAAGCGACACGTTTTAATTGCCCAGAGATTTCTCGCAAAAATGGAAATAAGTTTCAGTCGTCGACATAGCTCAAAATAATTGAGTCGTTTAATTTCACTTACCGCCCTTTTAAAGCACATAAAATTTAACTTCAATAGAAATGTGCATTTAAATAATATCTTTCCTCGTCGACATTAAGATTACCAACCAATAAGGAAAATATGGAATAATAAATAGTTAAATAAATAAAATAGTGACATTTCCACCGCCTGTCAATATGTTTCCCAGGGAGAAGGTGGAGAGAGATAGAGAAAAATGTTTTCAAGAATTTATGCCACAGTTATTAATTCCATGAATTTTGAGGTTTATTTTAGGCTTGAAGGGGCAGGATTTGTATGCAATTTGAATATAGCAATAAATGAATCAAGATAGTAAGTGTTGAAAAAGGATCAATAATCGTAAGTTACAAAATAACTCGTATGTTTGTTAAAACAACATTATTATTGACGCAGTAAAAGTTGGACACTGCCAAGGGATCAACACATTTCCCTCAGCATATCTTTAAATATCAACAAAGAAGCACGAACTAGTTGTTTGAGAAATTTACAGATAAGTGCCTAATTCGTATATATATATATATACATATATATTTATAAATTTTAAATAAAATTAACTAATTGAGTGTAAAAGTGCCTTATAAATGCAAAAAATATTTAATGCCCCTTTGCAATAATGCATTGTGGCTTGAGAATAGAAAAATATGAATCCTTTATCTTCTAAAAATATGCTTATAAGAGTCATATCTAATTGGTATATCATGAATAGAAATGTCATTTCGATGTTGATACACGGTAAAAATTTATCTATCATATTCCACGAGTGTAAAATAATTAAATTTTTAAACACCTATAAATTTTAAAAGCTCTTTGAATGATTTTGTCATTATATGTACATAGGTTAGATGATAAAATCGTTATCAACACTATAAATTTATATCAACACGCATGAAGCTTCCAATTTAGTTTAAGAGAGAGTTGAGAGAGGCGTTTTTTGGGATCTACAGTAGAATTGGGCAAAAGACGATTCAATCTCTGCTTTCAGCGTGTGTCAGGGATTTGCATCACTAAAAAGCGATCCGCATGCGGGCGTCATATTTTTTTTGCTCCTCCCAAACCGTCCAAATCCCGTTCATTATTCATGAAAAGGCATCCGAAAGCGCTTTGTTCAAAAGAGTGCCCCTCGGCATACTCTGCGACAGCGCACTGCCCCCCTGCCATTCGCCCCACGATTGACCCTCTCTTAAAATCATGAGATCTTTTTACTTATGAGTCCTTTGGAAAAAAGTATACCACTCTGAGATCCATCATAAAGTTGGGCGTGACGGGAATGAATCATTCCAGCAACGAAAGTACGACGTAATTCCCAAGTTTGAGAGCACTTGACGGATGATGGGGTGCTAAGTCCGTCCGCGTCCGAAACTCTCTCGTCCTCTACAAACGAGCAAACGAGATTCAGTTTTGGCGAACTAATTTTTCATGTTCCAGAGCGAGAATAAATAAAGGGACGGAGGAAAATTTTACTTTAATTCAGACAAATTCATTAAGCCCCTTGGTATTGAGTTCTGGACCGCGTGGATGAATATCAATGGCTAGAGGAGTTTGATGAATATCCTCCGGACCTGGGAAGTAAACTTCTTTGCTCCGACGGTTGCCCATTCAGTTTACTGATGAGTGAGTACAGAAGTTATATTTATCATGTTCTGTGAAAAATTTCCAAAAAAGACTACCCTCTACTCTTTTAAGATTCTCAAATTAATTAAGGTGCATATAAACAAAACTCTCTCACTCCTAAATTTGTTAAGAAACAAAATTTTAAAATGCGACTTGTGCTCTTGCGTAACTGATGTGTTTTGAGCTGAAAGCTGAACTGAAAAAATACTCAGCTGAATTACTTAACTAAATCCTTAGCTGATGATATTCAAAGTTTAAAAAAGTTGAAAGATTTGAAAATATTTAATAATAATTAAATTGCCATAAAATAAAAGAAAGGTCGATTAGAACGGTATAAGGGTTGGAAACTAATATTACTAAGGTCGCCCTATAAATAATACCTTTTACAAAATATTCACCTATTATCAATTATCAAAATAGCATCAGTAATTACCAATTATATATAACTATCAATAGTAAAAAGCGATTCACGTGCTTCTATTAAAACGGTTTATGGAACTACATTATCCAAACATATGAGTCATAAGTAATAGGTTATAGATGATATAATCCGATAAAGAAGTGAAAATATTTTGTGTAAGGTATACAAAGGTAAAAAAACCAATTTAGCTAAAATTATGTTGCTTTATTTTTGTTAAATTGTCCAGCATATTGAGTGAATGCACTACAATAAAGCATTCTTCTTCCATACATAATACCCATCCATTCAGGCCTCGTCCTTCAATGCTCATTATTCTAAACCCTAACATACGCCAACGAGAGAAATTCCACATCGTCAATAGTATGCAAAATAATTTACTCATTCCTCCCAATAACAGCTCTCTCTCCTCCCACAACATACGTTGTACTTTCTTTTCCTACCTTCCATTTTTGCCTTTTCCATCCTTTTCTGCAGTCACCTTAGAGCTCTGATTTATGCCTATCATCTTCCTTCAAAGATCATGTATTGGTGCCGTGTAAAATCGGGTTCCAAGTTAATTTTTAACGAGTCTTTTCTTAACATTCTTATTTAACGTAGATTCATTAATCCTCACCTCTTTGTGAAGTTATTCTCCTTCCATACTATTTTGACCATATTAAAGTGAACACCAAGCAAACTGTTCTAATTACCTCAATTTTTACCCTGCTATTTTGATGTGGAGATGATCTTCCTCTTTCTGGAAAATGTTATGACATTTTTTTTTGTGTAACTTGATACTCATATCTATCACAATGATGTTCTGATGTAATCGACAATAATTGTAAACCCTTGCTAGACTAGCTAAATGAACCTTGACCATCGACAAATTATTGATTTTGTGAAACCACCGCTTACTTTCGTGCCATACCTCCCTATTCCTCTTTAAGCATTTCCTCCACATACACGTTCAAAATCACGGGTGATAATTTTCTTATCCCGTCTTACTCCAATAATCCTATAATTTAAAGCTCTTTTCATCAATTTGAGAACTTTATATTGCGCATTAATATATGAAATTTACATCCAAGAAACTGATTAAAACCTTTTAACATTAAACTACTCTTTGTGCAATCGATTTACTGCTGAAAATTATTGAAGGGCTTATGAAAAGCTGATTTCCGTCCGTTTAGAGAATTTTCGATAACTCCCCCGCCCTCTTCATTCACCTAACGATGCACGTCTATGGCGGCGCCAGACGCGAATGCCATCATTTTTCCATTAATTTCCCCCGAACAAGTAATCGCCGGTGCCGAACGCAGCGTAGGCAGATGATGGGCACCGGAGATTAGGAGTTAAAACGGAGATTCGAAAACGGGGTTCACATATCGAGAGGGTCTTACCAAGCAGGCATAATAACTCCTAGAGACCCACCATCGAAACAAAATTTGTTCATCAGGAACTGATTGCATCTGCTGCCATGTCGTCAACATTCATCTCTCCACTTTTTCTACATCAGAGAAACAAACTAGATTTACTTGTCGGTTATTTGGTGTTGTACGTTTTCCCCTGTCCAAATAATTGGTAAAATAATTATGAGAACATAAGTGGCATACATACTTGTGTTTCGGGGATGAAATAAGCATAATTATACTACGGTGGGAATTCCTCTAGGGAAAGAAGGAACAAAAGTAGAAAGAGTTCCTTCTTTCCCTACAGAAAAGTGGTTTGCCCACCGAAAATTATGAAATCATGTGAGTTTCATTTCCATGTGTTTCTGTATGCTTTGTTCACTAGCGCTATCTGGCTTCTCGTTTTAATTGTTGAGATAATCCACACCAGTGAAACTTTACTTCACGTGTAATTAGGTAATCTACCGGTTAAGGAAGGTTTTATTTAATTGGTAACTGTTTCCACCCATAAATAAATAAATATATATGTATATATATATATATATATATATATATATATATATATATATATATATATATATATATATATATTCAAACTCGAAAATCCCGCCATACGGCGAACAAATATTATTTTTCGCACATAGAAATAGACATATTATATATATATATATATGTATATATATATATATATATATATATATATATATATATATATATATATATATATATATATATACACATATATATATATATATATAGATGCATTCATATGGAAATAGGTATAAGGAAAAGGGATAGGAACGCATATAAAGGGCGAACACAAGAAAGGTGGGGAGGGCGGAAAAGAGCAGATCACAAGCGCAAAAATATTTCCTTTCCGATCGTTCGACTTGCCGGGCCGACACTCTATCCACTTCAGCTATCAAGGAAACGTAATTTACAGCGTAGGTGATGAAATCAGTTTTACTACAATAAAATTTGGTGAACTTTGCAAAGTTTTCTTTATTCCTCCAGATTAGATTTCACATGTTAGTGCCTGATATAACTGAATCAAGTTTATTATTTCAAAACGACGTACACGAATACTAAAGGACGCACACTATGATGTAGGAACCGATCACTTGTTCAACTATTTCATTTGTTTAAATAAAAGAGTATCAGTTGTTGTTCTCCTGCAGTTGAGTGGATAAAAGTTTAGAAACTGATGCGGGACCATTGAAAAATAGTAACAAGTCAATTAAGCCGCATTTGGCATTCAAGCATCCAGGGCATAAGGGTACTCTTAATTTTTGGCTTCTCGGAGAAAACAAAGACATTCTCTGGACATTTTATGGGAAAGTAAATGCAAATAACCTTAGATATCGGTTGATTAACATAACTTCTATGAAAAAGTGAAAAAAGTATGTTAAATTACATCAATGGTAAATCTGGCATTGGTTTCAGAATGCACAGGAAAATCGTTTTACAGAGGAATATTTTCATTCATCAGTACACCCTTGCGTAAAAAATTCAAATTGCTGCATTATATCTCTTCTTAAATTGGTAAAAAAAATTAGATGTATGTTTAGTTTTGAGGAAAATATGTTAATATGGTCTAATTTGCATTAAATCAATATATAAAGTGAATCATTTGTGAAATACAATGTCTCAGGAAGGCAATAGGATGAATAGGGAACTATTCCTCTCTTGCTGTCTTCCCACGCCAAGAGACGAATCCCAAGGGACACAATTCAATTCCCAAGGGTAGTCCAGTCTATGCAGTGCTATTCCAATATTTATTTGAATCTAATTAATTCATAGTACACGCAATGTTGAACAGAACATAAAGCTTCCTGGTGTATGTAATTCCAAGCCTGTGTTTACGCCCTTATTGCTTCATTTCTAATTTCTCACCAGCCCCGATCACCTGACTCATTGGAATGATACAATCTCAGTGAACGTTTTCATCCCGCATTTCTTAAAAATTATATCTATATATATCACCCGAGGATTACGAATGCTCATCCAATCTTGGCCGTCCCTTTGAAGCAGTACGGATTAAAATTATATATAAAAATGAACGATCTTAGCTTTAGGTAGGAATACCTCCCTTATACGTCCTTTGATAAAAAAATTCAGAAAGTTTTAATTAAATTTAAACGACTTAATCCTATTTTTGTCACTGAATAATAAGCCTGAAAGCGCCTCTGGTCAATAGTCCTTTATAGACTGCTCGTATTCGACTCGCTACTGGGACTTGTCTCAAAATTCCAACTTTGAGGAACTGAAAGATATCCTCCTGGCGGAGCTCCATTGATGATTTCGTCTTCGAGAAAAAAAGTAATAAATGTTTCCTGGTGGCTCGAGTTCTTCTCAGTCAGATTTTACTCCTTGGAGCGAGCTAAGGTAGAAAAGTCCGGAAGGAGGGTCTAACATTTTATGGGGTGGTGAGGGATGGCTTCAACCCTTTCCTCTCTGAACTTCACCGACCGAGTGACTGACTCCCCACCCTTAAAAGAAGGCATTTTCATCCCTACCCCTACTGAGAGAGGGAGAAGGGGGAAATGAAAGAAGGGAACTGAGCCGCTGCTCCTTTTAAAGAGATGCCCCAAAGGAAAGGGTGGGTGTGGTGCGTGCTGAGAGGGCGTTTGCACCAGTGGTGGGAGGGTGGTGGGTGAAGGGGTGGCGCTCGTCGGTAGGTGGGTGTCAGGCCAGGTCGGCCGTGATACGCAGGCTGCTTCCAAATGAGCGGAAAAAAGCGGAAAAATCAGCCCCGTCGCCCTTTCCCCCTCAACCTTCTGGTTCCTCATGCAACGTGGTGCGTTGAGTTTTGTGGAAGCTGATTCGACATCCGGCACACGAGACGGTTCCCGAATAATTTAAAACAGAAAACGAAAAATAATAAAAGTAAATATTACAATATGTATGATAATAAGAATAAAGTTTTCCTCCTCTTGCTTTCAAACTGAGATACATTGTGGCATTATTATTTTTTCATTACAACTATTACACACATGGAAGTATGGTAGTTGGTATTGGACAAATATGTTATTATCATACGTAATTATTTCAATGATAAATATAAATTACGTGGCCCAAAAACGGGAATTTTCACATAGAGACAATATTAATGACAGAATAAACTAACACTAAACAATTAAGGGTAATTGCAATTGGAGGTAATTATCATTTGGCATGTTATGACTTGCATGAATATTTAAATCTTTAATTCTACAAATGAAGTCAAAAAGAAAATATATATTTGATATAAGTACGGGCAGGATAAATATATTAAATTATATTTGTTTCCAACGAAAGGTAATTATGCAACTTAAAAAATCTTTATTGTGCCTTTTTTTCTTGTTTATCTGACACCTACCGTCAAGTCAAAAACTTATTAGCTTTAAGGGCCAAAAGGATTCTTTCTCAATTATTTTATTTCTTTCAACAATGTATTTAACAAAAGAAACTGTTTATAGTAAGTAACTCTATTTTGACATATTTACCTTTCCTCTCTTTTTATTTAAAATATAAGTAAATTGGAATATATGCTTTTTGAATAGAACATTAACCCATTATTTAAAAAAATAGCTCGGTTTCGGATTGCCTCTTTAAGAGGAACACGTAGCCATTTCATTGAAATTGTCGAGTAACCAAGTTTAGCTTTTGGTTCACTAAAATATCCACTTCAGAAATCACCAAGGGGGATAAGATTTGGCACACTATGTGCTGTGTTATGTGCAATTTCTGATGTTTACATGACGATTGCAAATCCCGTAATATGCTGAGGATTATCAATTAGCAATTAAGAAAGGAAAATAGACTTGGACACCTGAGTTTCCGGATATGTAATTACTTCCCCATAAGCCTTAATCGTAGCAGGTGAAATTCCATACATTCTTTAATAAAATAATTATTTTAACTTTTACTTTAGTCATCGTCATTTTAATCACTCTACACCTTATGACACTAGTTTAATATTTGTGATACACAAATAACTTTCGAACGAGCATGATTACTCTGAAAAGTGTAATTATAATGATGCATTTTAATTTCGCAATAAATATATTCAAACTTTTATTTCATGAACGGTTTCAAGCAAACATTCCACCGCATTATCGTTTCCAGTAGCCCAAAAAATAAGATTAATCAAGTTTCCCAACTCGGTACCGCAAGCACGAAATAAAAATTGGCTGGTTTCAACTCCTTTTCATGTGCTTCCGCGAAAGTAGGTCGGAAAAGAGAGGTATTGAAAACGATTGCGGAAAAAAGTACATAGAAAAGAAAATAAAAACGATGAGAACAACAGAGATAAATATTTTAAAATGTCAACCAACTTCATTGTACTTCCATAGCTTCCTACGGAAATCACATGCAACGTATCACGTTCAAAATTTAGTTCTTCTTCTACCACTAGAAATGCTTTATTGCAAAGAAATAATCGTCAAAGATCTTGTCTTCGTACAAAACTTGAAGTCGAAAGAGAATTACATTTCGGCCAACATAACGAACACATCCGACTCGATATTTTTCAGCTGCTGATCACATTAAGGGACGTCTGCATACGACGAAGCGTGTCAAAAGAGAGAGAACGACGGAGTCGAGCGTATAAATAAACCGAGGAGTTTTCGGAACGAGGGTATATCAAGAGATAGGTGGGGCAGGCTATGTTTACGCTAAAGAGTCTATCGCACTCAAGCAAATGAGGTGTGTAGCCTTCAGCTTCATTTTTAGTGGTCGGAGATGAAAGGGAGAAATAAACTATATATACGTTCAAACATCCCCCATTTCCTTGTCGTGTCATTGACTAATGGCGTATAAGTTTTCATTTGAAACACGCCATCCAATAAATAATCCGCTAAAATACGCATACGTACGTTTCCCTCGAAAATGATATTATATCTTACTTTCATTCCATCACGAAATTCAAGACCAGGGGTTTGAACATTTTTTGATGAGTCTTGCACATTATTTACGCTTTTATCCCTATAATTGATTAATTTCTATACGAAGAGACATATTCTCCAAATATATTCCAACCAACGACACGGACATATATAAGGATACATACGAGTACATATATATACGAATAAGACTTATCTACTTTATCAGGGTAATGAAGAAAGTAATCAATGCTAACACCCAAAAGAATGTTTTCACTGATCTGTTGATTTAAGCTTGCATATTTTTGTAAAAAAAGGCAATGGGATTAATTAAAATGAGGTATTTTTCTTGAAAATTATATTGTCGATACTTAATAAAGTTTTTCAATTAATAAAACAGTTTCTGGCGTAACTTGGTGGAAAATCTTCATACTGACTTTTAATAATCAAACCACTTTACTTTTCCACACAAACTTTTTAATTTTTTACTACCCAGGTTTCGTTGTAAAAACGAAACCTGGGTAGTAAAAAATTAAAAAGTTTATGTGGAAAAGTAAAGTGGTTTGATTTTTCAATTAGTCAAGCGAAATGGATAACGTGAGAGAGACTACCCCTTGATTAACGATATTACTAAAAAAAATCCATATTACTTTCACGAGCTGAAGAAAAGGCAGAAAGTAAAATATTTTACTTTTTCAATCCAATGTTGCAAAATGCAAGATAAGTTCAAAAAAGGTAAGAAAGTAGCTATTGATAGAACCGTTAATCTTTCTATTTCATTCGATAATGTTCTCTTTTTTTCAATAATTTGCAATTTTAATAATTTTAAAAGAGAAATATAGAGAAATAAATTACACTAGCCTAGCAGGACTAAGGAAGGAAATAAATAATATCAGAACTGTAATAAAGGATTAGCAACTCTTAACAAAGGCGGCGGAACCCAAGTCAATGATAAATAGATAAAAATAAGACACTTCAATAGGCGCAAGAAGAAAGTATAAGAATCTAATAAATGAAACTTGAGCAAACCCTTTCCGATGCGATCCCGTAAGAAGTTGCGGAACCAAATTAAATGAGGGTGCAAGAAGTCTAAGGGAAACTAAATAGAAACCTGGAGCGAGGAAATCAATGCAAACAAAGAAGGAAAACAGCAAAACGGCCTTAAAACTTGTGAGGCGATTATTCGGGGAAAGAAAAACCAAACTCAATAACGTCCGATATGCTAATGGTAAAGATAATCATAGAATATGAAAGTATTGGTAAAAAATGAAAGGAATACATTGGAAGATGGAAGAACTTTACTAAGAGCCCAAATCACTTGAAGGTAGTTTAATTAAAGACGAGATCAAGATAGAAGAAGGCGAATGAGGCCCAAAAATAAATTCTGAAAATTAAATTCTTTGTAGTGGTGAAAGATCTAAAGCGCACAAAGCAGACGAAACTGAGAAATTGATCGGAGAAATGATCAAGGCACTCTGAGTCAAAGCGAAGGATACCTTCTTTGAAAAACGAAATAGTCAAATATAACTTCGACAATGAAAGACTATCAGAGTTATTCGAAAAGAGAATGATGGCTGCAATACCGAGGAAACGAAGAACAGATAAATCTGAGGAACAAGGATCAAGGAGCCTGATATCTGATTCATAAAAATGACTCGGAAAATTAACCGAAAAATAGAAGGAAAGAGATGAATTTCCAACCACCCGGGCTCGGGTTCGAATCGTGGAGACAGCCAATCTTTTTCAGTGGTTTCCCGATTCCTACTTGAGGTGCTTTGTGCAGAGCACTATGAGTGAGAACGCCGTCTGTCGGATGGGACATTAAGCTATGGACCCTCTCGTGTCTTTCACCGAGACTAGGCTAATGCCTACGTCGGGCTTTCCCTACCATCCCTAATGGCGCCAATTACCACAACTGTCGGTCGCCTCACCTGAATCAACTACTACTACTCAACGGAAAACCAATTCAGATTCAGGAAAGACCGAGGAACTACAAAAGTAATACTCAACTTGAGGGCTCTGGTCAAGAAATGATACTTGTAATTAAGGCTTTAAATGTGGCATTCGTGAACTTGGAAAATGTTTTCGGCAACATTGGATGGAACAACACATTCAATATACCAGGTTAGTTCGAAAGTTTCTCGGAATCACCACCAGATGTAAGCGCTGGCGCAACGAGTTTCCTGCGTAGCAATAGGTAAACCTTTATGAGTAAACACTTGACGCGTAGATGTTCTGGGAAGAGATCTACGGCAAGGTCGCCTCTCCGTTATGGATTCCGTATAGTGATTTGAGAAGATGGAAAAAATTGAGATTCGAACAGTGATTAAGTACATCGTAAAGAAAGGTATGAAAGTAAAGGAACAATAATGCCGACTTTAAGAACTTTAAGAACACTGGGCGACTCTGCTCCTTCATATTAAACTATCGTGTAGTGAACAATCTACTTTAAATTTGGTCGGGACTGCTTAGATGATGATACGCGTGGTTGGTCAAAATGTGTAACTCCCCCAGAAATTATTGCAAAAGTGAATAAAATGTTCATTGATGATCGCCGACTAAAAGTGCGGGAAATCGCTAAAGTTAGAAGGATGTCATCTGAACGGACATATCACATTTTAACAGCGGAATTGGATTTGAGAAAATTATCTGCTAGATGGGTGCCACGACTCTTGACGCAGGATCACAAACGCTACAAAATGGAAAACATCGAACAATATTTGACCCATATTAAGAGCAACCAAAAAGATTTTCTGCGTCGGTTCGTAACTAGAGATGGGACTAAGGTCAATTACTACATCACAGGTACATAATAACAGTCACATCAGTGGAGACATGTTAATTCACCACCACTAAAGAAAGCGAAAGAAATTTGGTCGGTCGGAAAGGTGATGGCTTTGGTTTTCTAGAATGTGAAAGGACTTTTGCAGATAGATTATATTCCCACTGGTCAAGTAATTACTAGACAATAATACGCTAATCTCCTGGATCAACTAGAACAAAAGGTACATGAGGCCAGGTTTGGCAAGGAAGAAAGTCGTATTTTGTCAAGACAATGCACGCCCAGACAAAACTGTCTTTACCATGGGAAAAATACGCTAACTAATATATGAAATGTTGTCACACCCGCCTTATTCTCCTGATTTGGCTCCATTAGATCTCCATCTCTTTCCTTAAGCTGAAAATTATCCTCAGTGGATGGAGAAAGAACTAACAGCCGAAGTAGACGGGATTTTGCAGGCTTATAGGAATCTAATTTTCGAGATGTGATCAAGATATTGGAACATCCCTGGATCAAGAGAATGTGTGTACAACGAGACTACATTGAAAAATAAAGACGTTTTCTTGAAGCAAGTATTTTATTGCTATTTCTTTCCGCGAAGTTTCAAATTACCCTCGCACTAAATGTCCTCGAAATATACAATAACAGTTGATTAATAAACCAATACCTGTAGAAGAATCAAATAGCAACTAAGGAAATGAAAAATGTAAGGAAAATGCATGCACTTATATACAAAAGAGTTAGAATGGGGTAAAAACCTATCGCCAGCGCTCTACAATGTATATCCAGAAGAGGTAATAAAAAGAGCACAAGAATTGTGCATCAAAGTCAAGGTGAATGACGAGGTAATCAACATGCTCTTGTTCGCAGATAATATTGCAGCAATAGCAAAAACACTAGAGGACCTGTAAGTACCCCCGAATGCAATGAGCCAAGTAATATAAATTGAGCATTAGCAAAAAGAAAAAAATCATTGTCTACGAAAGAGAAAATCTGAAGGCAGTTACACGTATCACAATTTGAGAAGTGAAAACTAGAGCAAGTAGAATCCTTCCCCAACCTGAGCAGCAGTACAACTTGGAATGAAAGTAGTTCAATTTACGAGTGCATCAAGGAAAGAACGGTTCAAACTAAGAAGGGGTTCAAGAAGAAGATTCTTTATCTTGAGATTTTAATTTGCATTCCCAGTCTCCATAGCGGCTAGTATCCTTGTAAGGTTTTCTTTCTTTTCTGGTAGTATAGTTTTATGATCCGTAAATCTAAGCATCCTAATCCTCTTTCCATGTACTCTTTATTTTTTTCTTGCTCTCATCAACTGCCTTCTCAAAGTACATAGTAAATACGTCAATAGCGATAGCGAGCAGTCCTGTTTTACTCCTTTCCTTACATGAGCTACTTCCCTGCTGTCAATAAATATAATCATTTCTGCCTGGGCTCTGTATAGAGTTCAGAGTTTGAGATATCAATGTCCTAGCGTTTCTGAAAATTCCTATTTACAATTAACCGTATTCCATTTCGCGATTTTTTATTCAAATTGAAGAATTCTATAGATTACTATCGATCTTTCTGTTTCCTCTTCTCTATAACGAGCTTTATCGAGTGACAAATCTAAAGAATGTTATTTCCGCCTACAAAGTACCGCCACTACGCTTTAACAACTACATATTTGTCAAAGGTACTCACTTATTTCGCAGTTATCGTAAAAATCGAGATTTCATAATTCAATCTGTAAGGATATATAATTATATACATATTCTCATTTGCATAGGATCAGGAAAGACATGTGAAACACAATTATTCTTCCATTTTTTCTTTGTGCTTGTCCTAACTCTGGTAGTGGATGAAAATAACCTGAGCGCCATTGTATCACCAAAAAATAGGGCAAGTTGTCGTACAATATAAACCTCCGTAGATTCCAGCAGAAATTACGGGTTGAAGAAGTTGTAGGGGTCAGGGAATCGGTCCGGCAAACCGAAGGTGCGTCGTTAGTATTATACCGGTTCGAGACCTAAAAAGGTTTTCAAGCTGATGGAATTTCTTTCTTTCTACCTTCCCAAGTAGCCTTATGTTCCTTCTTTCATATTCCCCTGTCCCTTTCCTAAACATAAGTCATAGAGATTTTTTTCTCTTCTGAGCGATTTTGTGTACGAATCTTCCTAAATGCCACTGAATGTCCATTCTTTGCTTCAGCTTTTTCAATATGAGTTGGCATTCCATCAACACTCAATTGTGATCATTGTAATTATATATCAAAATAAATGTGTAAAAGTGTTTATTTGTATGCAAAATTAAGAGTGTGAGTACGTGTGTATATATTTACATACATGCGCATATATTTCTGGTGCGGATCCTTGGAGAAGTGCGATTTCCATCTTGCTTCATTAAGAACCTATTTTTCCAGCACTTTTTTCATGTGTTCGTGATCGGAAAAATAATATCCACTCCTCAATGTCTCACGCACACGCACATAAGTGGAATGCGGAGGAAGGAAGCCGAGGGAAAGGATCGATTGGCGAGAACATCACTGCTGAGGGGTGGGAAAAAGGAGAGAAAGGTGGATGGGGAGCGAGGGGGTGGTGACCGTTGGCGGAGTGGTGAACGGGAGAGCAGTTTCCTTCCCTCGTTCGTTCAGGCCGAAATCAAAATCATTGGAATAAATGGAAGAGGATTCAAAGAAAGATGGAGTAATGGATAGTGGCAGGGGGGAACACGTTGGCTTATTGATGAGGGATTGAAGTCAAAAGAACGATGTTTGATTCAGTTTTACTCAGTAATGCTAAAAGATGGATGACGTAGAAGATACACTTTGATAGATGACGGAGCGTAGAATAAGGGTTACGATGGGTGTGCACGGTACAGTCAAGGGCAACTGAGTCCGTGCACATCTTGAGGGATAAACTCTTGGCGATATTCAGTCCGAGAGTTTTTTTTAAGATGAACGGTTTATTTGAGCTCCCGGTCAGGCTGGAGGATGACAACGATTTTAATTTTAAATTAATAATAGATAAGTATTTCCTCGATGTCATGGTAAGACTTCCATTAACACGCTAGCTAAGGACTTAAGTCCCTCCGCTGCCTCCAAGCATATTCTAAAAATGAAAAGGTTTCCCTATATATCTAGCTAAATATTTTGAATTTGTTAATTTTTACCATAAATATGGCCATTTAGGAATAGCTATGACGTTTCGATAGATTAAGGCAGTTAGAAAGAATTGAGAGCTAAATATTATTTACTGTAGTGTGGGCTTTAAGGATACTTAGTGTCGCATCAGGAAGGGGTTATAAGTGCAGCGGAGTGCAATGTTTGAATTCATTGAAAAACGATCCTAAACCGGTAGACATTATGGCTTAATCCGGTAGCATAAATATGGGTACATGAGTACCAAAGACACGCTTAATGAATTATCATAAGAATATTCATACGTTTCTTGCATCAAAATCGAATTAGTGGGTTGATTTGATACTACAGCATGTATTTATGAACATGAATAAAAAAAATATATACATATATATATACATTATCCTCTAAAGGCATAGAAAACCATTTTATTTCATAATAAACAATACACCTTTAGAGTCTCTATAAACGCCTTCGTCCAGAGTTTTATTTTCCTGGAGCACATGATAAAAGATTACAGTGGAGAATAACAAATGATCACCGGAACATTCTCATATAGCTAGGTCCATTGGGGGAAAATGTATGAAGGATCGTCCAATCTTATTACGAGTTTGATTCACTGTATCTTTATTCCTTTGGCTTAACAGGAGAAAACCATCTTTTCCACCGAAAATATCCCGATTTATAAATTTTCCAATAGAAAACGAAACAGTTTGAACGTTCTTCATCATTGTTTTTTGACGTCAAACAAAATGTTAAATGTTGGTATTTATTCGGATTTTTAGGATAACTTTCTGATGGTAACATTGAAATGAAAATTTTTCATCATATTTGGAATATGTTTACACAATCTAGAAAGTTTACACAAAGGAAAGGCTTACACAATCTAGTCGTTTTATGAAACAGCCATAGTTTTATAGAGTCGGTTATTAAATGTATGTTTACGCTGGTATTAATAAGTCATTATATTTTAGTGACGATATAGTGATGACGTGATAAAAATGGTGTATGAACCTTACGTATCTTAGATGGAAGCATTTTATCTTCACCGTCTTTCGTAAAATAACTTATGGTTACCTACGTGTCGGTGTTTCTACTTTACCTTTAAAATTCTTTTCCAATGAAGTGTTCTTCAACAGACATATTTTACCGTAAAATATTTCTTCCACGTTTTGGAATCAGGTGGTCCTGGGGTCTTCATAAACCACGTAAGAGTTCGGAAGCTTTGGAAGAGATTTAAGACTCTATCAATATTTATTCCCAGGTCTTGTATGTGTTTTATTAAACTCAGAGTGAGTTGAAGGTAAAATAACTACTCTCCCGCACATATAGGAGAATCCAACGACACAACTTAAGCGAGAGATGCAAGCTACCGCAATTCAAGTTCTGTGTAAAGCATCATGCTTTGGCGCTTGTTAGGTCCCTTCTCATAGTCAAAACGTTCCTCTTTAAAGGAGCGAAAAAAATACTCAATATAAAAGAAGCTTATCATGATTAAGGAAACTAATAATAGTATTATTACTATTTTCACGTTTCTTGCTGAACCATTTCAGTCTCTCTATTTATAATGAATATTTTCAAATATCTACATAAGCAAATTAACTTCATATTGATGAATTACTAAATTATATTTTGAACACAAAAAATGTAACTTCTAATATAAAAACGTGTGAAAATATCTTTGGGAATGTCGGTATTCACGGAGATCTTGGTTTTTTAGATACACAGGGAACAAGGTGACCATTTGAAATAACCTATTTGAAACAACTGGGATACAATGATAAGTGAAAATCAAGTTTCATAAAAATTATAGTTTTCTATATTTATGAACAGTTTGATCTTATATATTGGTATTCAGAATTTTAAAATATAACATTAAAATAAAAAAATCGTTGGCCAACGTATTCGATTACACATTATAAAATGTTAATTTCATGTTTATTTAAAGCTTAAAAACCATTGCCATAATTATGAAAATAGTTTTTATGAGGTAAATTTATGCAAAAAGATATCTAATTAAGACATTCGTTGAATTAAACTTCAGTTTATATTTTGGATAAAATCCCCTTTGAAATAGAAATGAAACAAAAAAAATAATTATGGTTATTATATTTCTCCAATATATATATAGAAAATAATTTATTCCGAAATCAGGAATATCAGAGTCGTAAGACCTTCTGGATCTGAAGGGTCATTCATTGGTTTCAGGAGTTAGCACACTGACCTACATGTATGCACTCTGTCCCAAAGATATTTGGAAGGATATTTGAGGAGAGAACGACTAATTGTTTGCTGATGACTATTTGAATTCTTAATCATAAACGGACGCGAGAATTTTCACGCACCAGCTCCTCTGAACAGGAATGGAACCCTTAACATACGAGGTGTGTTAAAAAATTAACGAAAATTTTAATTTTTCGGAGAATAATATTTATTTATTCTTATACATTGATGTTGTCACTTTCAAAGTAGTCCCTATTGGAGATTATGCACTTGTGCCAGCGCTTCTTCCAATCCCCGAAACACTTCTCAAACTCGATCTTTGAGATAGCCTTTAGTTCTTTCAGCGATGCACTTTTAATGTCATCTACGGCTGTAAAACGACGGCCCTTCAAGGCTCTCTTAATTTTTAGAAATAGGAAAAAATCACACTGAGCCACCTGGCGAATATGGAGGTTGGGGCATCTTTACAGTATTGGTTTTGGCCAAACATTCTCGACCAATTAATGAAGTGTGAGCTGGTGCATTACCGTGGTGCAAAATCCATTTTGGAACGAATTTTGCTGCCACGCGTTTCATACCCAAAAGCTCGTATACGTCCTATATCTCACTCTCTTTACGTCGACTATTTCCCCATGGCGTTGTCGTTCTTCGTCGAATTTATATTCCCCTTTGGGTTGAGATTAGGTGAATTCATGAAAAACTGATCGTAAATACGTGTGTTGCAATCGATTTTCCACATGTAATACCCGCCACTGGGTTATTGGTTCTCTCTCTCCCATGCGCAGGTATGAAAATATTTCTGTTGGAGTAAATTTTCTAGCTCGCGAAAAATATTCATACATGAACACGCAAACATGCTTCACTTCATGGCGTTCCTTCGTAGAAAGGATATAATTTACCTTTCTTATTTTAAAATAAGGAATATCTTTCATGTGTAGGATTGCAATAATTTCATCGTATTTGATGCATAGGAATATCGGAATAAAAAATGCAGACCTTATAGCGTCAAAATACCATTTGTTATAGTTTGTAGGAGTGATGGGATTCACTTAAAAAGATTTGGTAAACTTTAAGTTTATTATATCGTTCAGGAAAGTAATTGAGAAAATCCGATAAAAATAGGTATTCCTCATATGATCACATTTTTAAATGAGATATTTCCCTCACACTTATTTAAAATTTTTCATTCATAAATCAGGCAACAAGGTGTAAATATTAAATACTATATATAGGTGAAAAGTACCGGGATATGTTTTGGAAAAATATAACTATTTCAGATATTGCTAAAATGCCTCAAAATTCTTCGAAGTACGATCCTTCAGCGTCGACACACTTTTGCCGGCGGCTTTCGAAGGAACTCGAAGGCTTCGTAGTTGGCGGATTCCGGAAGATCCTTATGGGTACGCGTGCAAGCTTCTAGGGTCTCACGGTGGTGTCCTTTGAGGGAGAATATCACTTTTGGGAACACGAAATAGTCTGCTGGTGCCAAGTTGGAACTATAAAAGAGCTGGAGAATCGTCGCGCTGCCGTTACAAAAGGTCTTTGCAAGCAGACACTCGACTCTGTTCTTCATCGTCCGTCAAGACCTTCGGAATGAGTTTAGCGCAGATCTTTCCCATCGCCAAAAATACGGTGATAATGGTGTATCAATCACAAATTATCAATGTCAAAACATTGCGCAATCATGTGCACACTTAACCGACGGTTTGAATTCAACATTTACGTACACGACAGGAAAAAATTGTTACCGATACTTTTTATGCAAACCTTGTAAATTGTTGGGTGACTAGACTTTTATTGAAAATTTTTATAAAATATAATATTTCTGTCATTGTGAAAATGAAATTTCATGCGGTTACAGATTAGTTAGCTTTTCTTAATTCACCAATTTCAGATTGGTAGCTGATGCATCGAAACCAATGACTCATCAATTTGGAAGATTGGTTTCGCTAAAAAAAATCGTTAAAAATGGATCAAAATGATACATTTAGCAGCGCTTCAAAGTTTCTCTTTCCCATTGCCTAATTTGGAGTGTAAAAGGGACAGATGGGATTTCTGAGATCCTGCTGAGTCAAAACGAATATAGTAGTAACTTGGAGTAGAATGATCCTGAGAATTAAAACTGCTTTCACCGCTGACTCAATATTTAGATATAGTAAATGAAAATTAACTGTACTTTATTTCGCAATATTATCCTTAAGTCATTGCTCATCGGCAATAAATGAGTTAGAAAAGAGAAGTATCTCAAAGGAACCAAAGTTTCTAAGATTCAGTAGAGGGGTACATTCTGAATCGAACATATTCAGGGAAGACATTGAGAATTTTCGAAAATTGGTACAAGTGAAAAACTCACGAGAGTCGAGGTATCAAGTCTTTTCTCAAGATCTGAATGGATATTATTGCCACCACTTTATCGTTCCGCAGTCCGCACCCACAGGAGGAAATTTCTGAGCTTACCATATAGCCAACTGTATCTCAACACCACTGGACGGTAAGGAATCACAGAAGCAGAAGAAGGAAAAATAAGCCAAGGGACAGGAGCTGGTGGAGGGAGGAGAAGGAAGGAAGGATATTAGAGTGAGGGAGGGATGGAGCAAAGCCAAATTCAGTAGGAGTCCATTTCAGTTTGAGGGCAGTGCGCCCAGGGAGCAAGTCCGAAGGTAATATTTCCCGTTTATACGGCGGTGGATGGGAGAGGGGATCGTAGTGGGGAGAATAAGATGGATGGAGTAAGAGTCTAGAAGGGGGCGCGAGGTATGGAGTTGGAGAGGCGGACAGAGGGGAAAGAGGGGAAAGAGAGTGGGGGTTGGGGTTTTTTCGGATTGGGGAAGGCGTTGGGGGGAAGGAGAAAGAAGGGAAAGGTAGAGGTAGAGGAATAGGCTGGGTTGGAGGAGGATAGGGGAATGATGAGGGGGAAACTAAGGGTTAGAGGAGGGGTATGTGGCTCACGTACCACGCAGCGCCGGGGCCCGTGGCCATCGACGGGGGAGATGTCTGACACGCGAAGAGCAGGTTAAAAGAAAAATAATAAAAAGAATATTCCTACGCCTCATCCTACTTCTCAACCTTTACAACCCCTGCAACCCCCACTCTCCGAATTCTAAAGACACGTGGCAAAAGATGCGTTATAGCAAAACCATGTCCTAAGTAATAAAATAAATTTCTCCCCTTGTTTTTTTATTTCCCGCAAATAAAAAAAAATATTTGGGTCGGCTGCACGTACCCATTGCCACCCCTACCTCTCTGAACCTCCCCACGGGATGAAATACTAAAACACGCATTCCGGAGGAGGCTGCGGCACCAATCGTTACCTTTAATACTACGGGCGTTACCTCGCAGCGCCTCATTGTCTCGAGTTAAATGACGAAAATACTAAATTGGATTCCCGATGGCCATTGCCGAGAGAGAGAGAGAGAGGGAATGGAGAGGGATATCGGAATTCACGAAAATTTTCGGGGCTGGGCGACGGCTGGGAAGGTCTCACTCGGTCACACCCTTGCGTGTCCCATCTACACGTGTGGACGTCGACAGGTTTAGACCAGAGATGGGTAGTCGTAAATCAATGCGTACCGCCATTAAGGACGAAAATAAACTATGTAATCCACTGATATGATTTCGTCATTCATTGAAGGAGGTCCACTTCCAAGTGAGTGGAAAAGTGAAGAAACAGTGTCCATGCATTTTTACTTTTGAAATAGTAGGTAAGTTATTCATACGGCCATAAGATAAGTTCTGTGCCCCGGAAAAAATTAATCTCGTACGGAAAAATACAAAAAAACGTGGTATTAGAACTCATTTGTGTTATACGTTCGTTAGTTCAAAATTTGAAGTAACTTTAAACAAATAAATAATCAAGGTTTTTTGGTTTAGGGTAGTGCCCTGACATTTGAGAATAACTCTAGAATACATACAAGAACGTTATTGCTATTTTCATTTATTATAAATAAATTCATATTAAATTAATGTGTATTTATATATTGTATATATTTGCTTGTACAATGGAATACTTGCATCTATATGATTAGCCCATTGCATACATTCCTTTGCAACCTGAAATGAATGAAAGGTATTCATTCTATTTCTTCAGATCCCTTGAGAATACTCATTCAATAAGACAGTTCAAAGGAAATTCGTTACAATGGGCAATCAAGAGATGTTCTCGTAATGATCTAAACACTTCAATTATAACCACGATTCAAGGGATTGTAAAGTCGGAGATATGATGCAATTAAGCATAGAATATTAATAATTACCTATATTTTAGGCGCATTACACCCATGATAATCATAACGATGACATATCATCCTCTCTAACCTGGATTAAAGGGTTGAAGTTCCACTTTTGCTCAAGGGTGCTTTGTGTATCAGAGAGGTTGATTCACGTGGAACTAAGTTGTGGAAAGCGACTTCATCACTTAACTTTATAGTTGTCTTCAATTTTGCTGTATTCCTGAAATTATCATGTTCTAAGATTATGAGAACACATAATTCAGAGCAAAAATAATGAATAGTATTTAGTTAACTACGGCCTTCCTTGTTCGTCAACTAACTAAAGGTACTATGAAATTACTTTCACACGCAATGAATACCTACAGAATTTTCTCTTCTGCGTATGAACCGTCAATTATATACTCGTACACCTACAATCTCATGGCCAAGGTATAAAGAGCAGAGTGTCTTTCTATAGCTCTCTCAAATGAAGTAGTCTAATAAGTCATGCTAAATTTGTCTAATGGATATGGTTATTCCCTACGAAATTAAACATTAGCGTTTTTTCCAAAACAATCTGATGGCATCCTAAAAGTAGTTAATTATGAAAATGTCCCAAATAACGCACGAGCCCCCATGGCAGGGGAGCCGACAAGGTAGAAAAAATAATCAAATGCATACCCACAAGAAAAGAATACATAGAATCAAACAGGATATCCTTCCGCGCAAGAGATGACATCAAAATTGATGCGTTTACCCTGCAAACCGATATAAAATTCATATCAAATGCTTAATAACTAAGTAGTGAAAAATAACATAAGTCGTTGATTCTTTTTTGTGCTTCAATCCTTGAAACTTGGAACTTAACCACTAATTCTTTTAATTTATAAATCCCAAAATTCAGCATGCTTTTATAAAATCACACAGTAAGACAAAACCGTCAAAAGATGATACTATTTGATGATAAACAATAAACCTGTTGTTTTGTTCAAAACTAGCTATGGAGACATTTAATTTTGGAAGAAAAGAATGATATTGTTGCATCGTTCTCTTTGAACAGATATTTAACCATTATACGAATTTTCCTGGAAAAATGCATGGAAAGCTTTTACTAATTTATTCAAAAAGGACACATTTATTACTATTCCATCATAACTGATGCTCATCTCCTTATGGTCTGAACCAGTAGCCCTTATATTTTGAACAGTAATGGTAAATTTAAATTGCATAAATTTACTCAAAAGCAATATTAGGTAATCTACTGAACATTCCTTTATATAATCACCGACTATTGAATGATATTTTATTTATTTGACTTTTATCAAATAAGAAATTTACACTAATTTATTTATTTCAGAACAGTTTTAAGTTTGAAACGCTTGCTCAAAAATTCTACTTTAGATGTTACTAATGAGTGTACATGTACACTTACTTCTTAAGATGTAAGATTTAATACATATGGGTGATGTTGGCAAACGGAGTGGCAATCTAAATGTTGTTGTTGCATTTTCCAGTTTTTGCACTTTATGCAGTTTTTGTCTTCCGCTCAGAAATGTCTAGTATCTTATTCCACAGAATACCATAACTATGTGAAGTCTTAACGGATATTGATTCGCAGATGACAGCGGATAGCAGGCTTAAGGATCAATTATTCCGACCTTTATGCCTCTTTGTATGGTCTCCAGTACTAGCACTGAAATGCGACCGTACTTTCTCATGTGGTGGTAGTTAACACTTTTTTCAGTTCACGCTGTGATCCCAAAACTCTCAAGAAGAGGAGAGTATTTATCCTTCTCAAAAGAAGTATAAATACTCTCCTCTAATTGGGTAAACAGATACTTCACGGTACTCACGTGTGCAAAAGTCTGCATCAACATATTAACCAATCCAACGTTGCAACCCTTGAAAAAGTGGGATAAATATATTGTATCACAGAACTACTTCCTCTAGTTGAAATATTTAAATTGATGATCAATGTATGGCCACCAATTTCTCTCATCTTCAATTTCAATGTCCCTTAGTTTAGTGTCCAGGAATAATTATTTTCAACAGCTAATTTAAAAAATTAGTTAAACCAACACAATGCCACTTTACGCGAAAACGAGATCTACATCTACATAATACCCCCAAAGATGCCGCAGAGGTGTGTGGAGGTGGTAGAGATGTTAGGTCACTACCCATAAAATAAAATAAAAACATAATATGTTACAAGTAATCATGTAAAATAAAATTAAAAATAAATTCTAATCCATTCAAATAAGAATTATTTTCATGTCAGTGGTAAATACTACAATTATTATTCTAAAATTCAGGGAAAACGCTTTATTCAACTTTGTACTGCATATGCTAAATTATCAAAAATAACTTACCATTCCCCGGCATGGAATATATATTATTTTTTCAATAAAAGTAATAAAAATTATAGATTTTGTTGATATAGGATTACTGAAAATGAAAAATTTTAAATCGCCTAGTCGTTAACTTGGAGAATGGCAGAGTTGGTTAAAGTCAGCTTTTAAAATATAATTGAAAGGACACTACCGTACCAATTATCACAGGCGAAAACATTCGTATAGGCACATTACAATTGTGAAAATTAAAAAGAATAGTGAAAAATCATGCAAAAAGCATTGCTTAAATTGTTGCATGGATTGTCATAAATTATAGTCTTCATTTAGTATTAAATGAAATTTTGTACGGAAATTTGTGAACTTAATAGCAAAGCACCATGAGACAAGGAAGTACATTAATTTATTATTGGGAAATCAAACTACCAAATATATTTATATACATTTTCTGCTGATTCATTTTACATTCTAAAATTTATTGGCTATTATTTCTCAATAGCGACCGTTCGTAATGTCCATTTGCCTTAAATGTGTGTACTATGCATATACGGTTTGTTCGTGTGAAGAAAAATCATGAAGTTCTAAACGTAATTAATGCTGTATTCTTGATAGTTATACATAGACAGCAACTAGAACCCGAGAACTAACAAATTTAAAATACAGGAATATATTTCACGTCATGTAATTTTCCTTTACGGTTTCAAGGTCTGCAGAATATTTTAACAAATTAAATTTCATTTAAAGAGGGATATAGTTATACTCACTTTAGGCTATCATTAATAGAAGACGGAATTGATATTGCTGCCCGATTATTTTTTCCGCGCGTTAATTCCTTTTCCCTTAGAATTACATGTAAACATAAACAGTAAAAGGTATAATAATAATACCACAATATGGTAAACTTCGTTGAACCATTCACTTCTAATTATTTGGAAAATTATTAATCACCTAAATAAGAATGCTAAAAGCAGCTGTGGGATTAATTTGAAGTCTTGTATCTCATTTAGTAAGTAAAAAGAGCTATAAGGAATGGTGGTTCTGTTAATGACAGAAAGGGAAAGAAGGGCCGAGGAAATGAATTGATTGATGATTGTATTTCTTTATGAAGTGTAGCAGTAAAAAACGAGAGGAAAATCTGACGTAGTTGTTCTTGCGAAAAAGATATGGAAAAAAGATATAAGTAATAACTAATTTGAAGGCAATAAATAAAAGGATAATAAGAATAACAAGGCAATTACAGAGTCTTTCCCAAAAATAAAAAGCGCTATGATGATCGTCTTTTCAACTAAAATGTCGTTATCAACAAAGAGTTTGGGCCTCAGGGACAGTCAGTAAGCTTTACGCGGAAGTCCTAGAAAGGCAACATAAAACGCTGCAACGCTTAGAGAAGGAGATTTTTGCCAATTGGAGACTGCACCACGAAAGCTCGCCGTCGTCGCAGGGGACTTGCTCCTAACCGCAAACGTTGACTCAGGTTTTCTAAAAATAGTCATAACTGGAGATAGGTTTACGCCCAAACAAAAAGCGGAGTCTGCCCAGTTGACGGTTGACGAGTTGAGGAGCAAGTCTCTTACAACTACAGAACAAAACTATTGACTTTGACGAGATAAAAAGAGATGGCGACGATGCAGCTGGTGATCATTCCGATGAAAGACTTTGCTGATTGTTTTAAAAAGTGGAAAGAACGCTGGGATAAGTGTGTGAGGTCCCAAAAAGGAGTCCTTAGATGGGGACTAAGGCCTCATTGTTCTAGGTAGACTATGTTTCTTAAAATATTGCATGGCTGGATACTTTCCAGACAGACCTCGTATATATGGACGCAAACTGATAATTATGGGGCCTGCAATTAAAAAGTTGAGTGTGAAACAAATAGTTAAGTTATAAGTCCTTGGGAAGAAAATGCTAATTGTAGTGTATTGATTGATTTCTATAATGGCCAGAATTACGTTCTGGTGTATACTAAATTTCAGCATAGAGAAATTGATAAGTTGACTTCAGTATATCCATTGAGAAAGCTGAAATCAGATTCAGAATATGTCATTGTTAGTAAATGGCATATAATTAAAGTAAAGGATGGGAGAGTAAAGATAAATTTAGCATGGGGGATCGAATCATTATTTAGTTGTTTGAAAAATATATTTTCTAATTAAACCTAAAATAAAATACGGGGAAACCGCTATTAATGATGATCCAAGATATATCTCTTTCACAAAGAGAGTGGGAAATAATTATATAAACAGGTACTCCAAGAGTGAGTGGAATGCTGAAAGATTTAATGTTTTCTTAGAACAATCGATTGAGGAAGTAACCGAAGAATTTATACAAAGTGAGAGAAGAAAGGAAGAAAGAACAAAACAAATGACCTTAGAGGGACTAGAAGTAGTGGAAGAAAGGAAGAACCTCCTGGAGAAAGGTAGAACTTAACGCATGTTGAAGATTTAAATAGGTACCAATCATGCAATTAGAACATCAAGAAACATACTAAAAACATTGGGGGGACGCTTGTGAAAGAATATGTGGGTATAGATTATTCTGGGATATAGAAGATTTACAGATTTGTGGAGAAAAGTGAGAAAAATAAAAATGACGAACACTCCTACACCAGATCAGAAACCTCTATGATGCAATGGAGACAGCACTCTAAAGAACAGGTATTTGAGAAAAACAAGGGAGAGTGAAAGAAAATTTCGTCAATAGTGACGGTTTTCAAGCTCATTTTAGAGGGAGAAGTCAAATAGGCACTAAGGGAGGTGAGGAATGGAGAACTGTAGGCTTGAGAGGGTGGTGGTAGGCATTCGAAAATTTAAACAAATACGGACCTTTTCAGTTGTTAAGGAAGATAATAGCTACGTTTTGGTACCTAGAAACCTACTCTCGGTAGATATCTACTCTAGGATATGCTGTTATGTCGTTTTACAAAAACCTATTAATTGCAAAAGATTTTAAGAAAACTTGTTTATGTCCTTATTCTAAAGAAACATCACATTTGTATTGTATTAAATTTTGTTAAATAATTTGCAAATTTACATATAAATTACCCATAAAATTACAAATAAATTTAACTAATTGATTAAAAGTTTAAACAATGTTTACCTCACCAAAAGTTTATGAAATATCGATTATAGTTAATAGTAATGCCATTTATCAATGTAGATTTCATAAAATGAAATACTGAACAATTAGAATTTTTAGTATAAGTGACGAAACTAAACAAAAGGAAATTTTAATTTTTTGTCAAGAGTCATTCAAGTAATATCATATAATAAATATGTATGTGCTGCGCTAAACCAAAAGTAAAGTTTAAAATATAAAATGAAGTAACAATTGAGTACCACAGTTATTTAGATAAGAAGGAGAGTTTATTTTTCTCAACATCAGTCTTTGTTTCTCTCAGAGTGTTCTTTACTGATTTTAGCCTCTATAGGGTTTGCCAAAGCGAAGTATTTACATTGTCTATTATTTTACAAAGCTATGACGCATGGGTTTTACATTGGATGTAAATATTTGATGTTTCTGGTAATCGTTATTTCTGCTGTTTATATTAAAAATTCTTTAAGTTCCATCACATGAAAACTTATTTATTTACAATACTTTAGCGGTAGTTTTTCCTGGAGGGTATTCCTTCGCGCTCGTTCTCGAAAACCTTATACTCGGATTGCGAGAAAATGGTCGTCGGGAAATAGAGGAAACAAAACAAAAAATACTCTTTAAACCGTGGATTTGCCAGCACAGCTGGAAAGAAAGCTCAAGGAAAATCCCCAGGGTGTGCTTAGATGAAAGCCGCCAGACATGCAACGCAACACCACTATCAGCGACCAGCATTTTTATGCATCTACCATATATTTAATTTCGTGGTTTACAACTGACGATTGTAACCTGCGTATATTCTTGGTTTTGCCAGTTTCAATAGGTAAGCATAATTTCAAAAACAATTAACAACTCTGACAACACTATAAAATTACTTCAACTGTAGAATAATGTTTAATGGTATTTTCAATATATCATTATTTGATGCTGATGTAAGACTTATCAAGAAACTGTGCCCTGATCAATCAATAAGGCAAATGATTTTTTTTGTTGAAGATGTTTGTAGGGTGACTCTCTTAGGTGCTTCTAGTGAGTGTTCAGCGGAGTTTCTTATCTAACATCACCTAAATTACTCTTATTTCAGGAGAGAATTGGGTAAAGAAAAGTAAATTTCGGTATCAAATGCTTGTTTTATGATAGGAAAAAAAGGAGTTTTCTTCTTTATGATAGATGATTAAACATATCCTTACCCCTAACGATTTTAGACGCACTTTTAAAAATTCTTACAATGTCATCAAACATAGAATAAACATTTCCCACACATAGTAAATGATTAACAAAATCAAGAACAAGATTTCTGATATGAAAATGAACGCTCTATTTAGTATTTGGTATTTTCCCGGCGCACGATACTAGTGACATCTTCGCGACTTTTTCCATCGGCTCAATGTTTCAGCTGCAGACATTTCGATGACTTCGGGACCAAGTGAAGGCAGAAGCCCACCCCAACCATCGAAATTGCTATCGAAACGTCGGAAGCCGAAAATGTGACTCGGGGGAAAATCCGCGAAGACATTGATTGCTATGTCCTACGCTTCAAAAAATTTAATTTTAAAAATAATAAAAAGGAGTATCATTACAACTTGAAAGCAAACACTTTTTAACTTTTTTCTGTATTCATCTCAGATAATAAGGAAAATTTCACATTATATATATATATATATATATATATGAATCTACCGTGTACCATAAGGCATGGAATAATTAGGATTGTATTAAATAGTGTTATTCCTTGAAAAACTTAAATATCGTAGAAATCTGTTCAAAATTATAATTTTTTTATTTAAATGTACTATTACTTGCAACTGCTCTTTAGCTTGATTAAAAAATAAACAAGCAAATATTTCTTTCAGGAAAAATGATATCAAAGAGAATATATACGGGCAGATTTGCAGTCAGCTGAGACGGGTACGATGAATAGTTTCGTAGGTTACCTGGGACTACGATTAGTCCAAAATTTTCTTTTCTCCGTATATTCCCACCCAATCCTAGCGATAAAACGTTTCCGCCAACCGGCGCGGAGAGAATTCGTCCGCACGTCCATGCTTCGCGTGTTCATATCGGGGATATGGGAGCCGGCACTCGTATCTACGCGTGTCGTCGCCGACACCATTGTGTGCAACCTGGATGCCCTACGTGCGTGCTTGAAAGAGAAGCATTATTCGATTCTCTGGGAGAATGTGGAAGGGGATAGGTATACGGGAAGGAGGTAGGTCAGATATGAGAACCTGTGCGTGGAATTCGCACACAGCGATGGGTGAAAGCTAAGAATCGTGCGTAGAAAAGAAAAACAGGGAGATAACCAAAAAAGGATGGGGCGGCCATATGCTATATAAGCGTAACGGATGAACAAAAGGATTTAACAAATATTTAAACATTTTACTGTTCTAAAAATAAACAATACCATATTATCACGCCAGATAATTGCATTCGTTATTTCTTCTATAAAGATTTATATTTTCTCACTAATAACTCACAGCCGGAATGTAAAGAACATCCGTTTTCATAATAACTCCGATTATTTCACTACTGAATTAAATTATTTTCTCGTGCATACTAATTCTTTGGATTTTTAATCCAGATTTTAAGATGAAACGATATTATATTTACATTTATATTGGTATTTAAATTAAAAGTAAATTAAATTTAAATTAAAGTAAAATTAACTTAATTGACTCTCCTCCTATGAACTCAACCCTTGAATTAAATAAACACCGGTATGCTGGTATGAAACAAAATGCGAGCTAACTTCTGTATTTAATCATATTTCTTATTATTCTCGAATGAGCTATTTTTTGGTGCATTGGTTTATGCACTTCTTGTACTGTGGACAAACATGAAGATGAAATTCTTTCTCCGTTGAGTAAAATTTGTTCTTCAGTCCAATAATACAGCACTAATGGGATGATTTTTGAAATTATTTCATCATGAATGAAACATTCTGCTCATAGGTCTTTTAATTGAAACAAAAACATAACTCTGCAAGAATTATATTGACGTCGTATCACAATGAACCAAGGCTTCCCTTAAATATTGAAAATTAATAATGAATATAGACCAAAATTAAGGCTCCACTGAGAAACCTTCAGATTAGACACCGAAAACCTCGAGCACTCATACCTTATGTGATATAATTGACTTTCATTTTTTTAAGCCTATGGTGGGCGCCTCGTATGTACGATATAAATAAATGTATGGGAAATGATATGGGAAGACCCTTCCATCTTGATTGATGAGATACTTAAATACCTTTCGTATGAAATGTGGACTCGGTTTATGTGAAATTAAGTACTCAAGTGATAAAAATTTAGCATGTTTAACCAAGTCTATTTAACAATAAAAATCATATTAGTGAAAGAAAATTTTTCATTATGACAGTTATCCAAGACAATATGATAGTTATCAATATGACAGCCAATTCCAAGAACTTAACCTTGAAACCGTCCAATTAGTTCATATAATACATTATCGTTGCTCACTTCAGACATTCAACTTTTTCTTAGAATATACAAGTACCTTATGCGAAGGTATTTCGAATGATTTTCTCTTAATTACAAGACTTTTTTGGCCGGCTAGGTAAAATTTTAAGTTACTCTATATCAATATATCGTCTGAATTTATATTAATAAAAATAATCAAAGGCTTGGTTGGTACTTTTAAGCGTTAATATTTATTAAAAAAGACCATTTCAGATGTGTTTGGTAAACTTGCATCATTGTAAAGCTCATGTATTCAAAGGCATCTTTGTGACGGACAAATGTCAATTATGTGAATTTGAAAGTAGCAATATAGAAAACTATTGCACCAAATGAAGTGGCAGAGACGAGGAGAGACAGCTGGGAGGAGATCAAAAATATGTTAATGGGGTATTTCTCTTTATAATGAAGATCAAGCGGAAATATTGATATTCCCTCTTGTAAAACTCATCAAACGCGATGCACAGCACTACCAATTCGACTTTAAAACGACAATAGAATTCGTATCTCTGCGACGTTTAAACTTTTAACGTGGTTTCATATGCTTAAGAAGTGCTGATAGGCCGCTTTCATTCATATTTGTTGTAAAATTCAATTTCAATTTTAAAAACTCTGTTCATTCGCTCGTAATCATTGATGATAGGGGAACCCATTAGATGCAACTCGCTTCCTCATCAAACTGGACCGTTTTTGTACCTGCCTCTCGTTTCACACTCAAGGTAGAAACGATTAAGTATTGCTTTCTATCGCCCATAGGATAAACATTCGATTTGAAGCATTTTAAGCTGTCATTAATAGGGGTTTATTTCAAGTTGTGAAAGAATGCAAAAGCGATTCAAAGAGGAAGTAACAGAAAGTATGACCCTAAATTTTAGAAATGCGAGTTTACGTACGAACGTAGAAATATTGAGAAATCATGTTTGAAGTGATGTGGGGAGTGATAAGAACTAAACTAATGCAATTGAAGCATATTTTTTGTACGACAAATTATTTTTTAAAGTTATTCGAATTCACTTTATTCGTTAATTAGGCTCAGTGTGCCCTACTCAATCCACTATATTCTTAATTACTCAATTTGAATTATAATTAAAACTAATTTAATATTATAGTTTCTTAAAACTTTCACTTTTGGAATATTTCATCAGCTACTGCAACCTATTTACTCAAGTATGAGGGAAAAGACGCAATGATTCGTTGCTACGACGAAATCCTTGCGCTCAAGATTCATTTTACTTCACGGCGTGGTGCACTTTAAAAACCACAAACAAATGGCCGCCCTCTGGATGAAACTTTCCAAGCCTTTAACCAACCGATGGGCAACTGGGCAATCGTTGCCCCAATAAACGCAGCAGTCGAAGCGGATTGGCCTCGAAACAATATAAAAACAGAAAGAAACAAAAATTAAGTCTGGACGGAGATAGGAGGGTGGCAGAGGGAGAGCACCAAATCTCCCAATTCCGCAACGAATGGGGTTAAGCTTTTCTCAGATGTCCAAATCCACCCTCCCCCTTTTATATTTTTTATTTTCTATTATTAAGGGTCGCGAAAGAATAGGGTCAGGGGCAGCGTCTTCTTTCCTCTACCTCGCAATTCTTACCCTGGGCGATACTTTATTTCCCTGACCCCCGCCGTGCAGACCGTCTCTGAAACCGCGCCTGACAGTCCAATCTCTTCTTCCCTTCTAACTTCCCCCTTCGTCCCGTGCAACCGACAGGGGAAAAAAAGCAGTTGAGGTAGGGAAAGGGAAAAGGGGTGGGGAATAGCTCCTCCCTCGCCACCTCCTCCACCCCAAAGGACGGACATTGAATCCCCATTCACCCTAATACCCTCAACAGATACATGGACGTAATAGGGTCAACTGGCGAAGAGGAATTTTCGACGACACAATTCGACTGCCCAAATTGCTTAAACATTCGCTATTAAAAAGAAATAAAAATACTTCCTTTGTCTCCCGTATTGACCTTGATAATGCGGACAAGACCCTTCGTGGGCGTTCCGAAGATTGGAGAAGGAATAGTTTATATTCAACTAGATTAAAAAATATATTCAGACTGAAGTTCCGTTGAAACTACATTACTATACATAACTACAGTTAAAAACCTTAACTTTAAACGTAAATCAATTACATATAATGGTGTTTTTGATTAAGTACATCCATAGTCAATTCTTTGAATGTGTTCCACGTGAAAATCAATATAGTTCTATAATAAAAGAATATAGTTCCGACATTTTCACCGTGTGGAATTTCTATCCATTATATCTTTAAAATTCAAAATAATTTCTTTTGGTTTGACTCTTCAAAATCTCTTGTTTTCTAACATATTTGTAAATATATATCAGGAGCAGCTTTATGCGAGTATGTCTAAAACTAAATAATAATAGCATATGAAATAACTTAAAGCAGTTATTGAATCTGATAATCATATTTAAATGAAAGGAAGGGTTTTACCATACCTGTATGTTACACTGTATTTTCCGACGTTCACAAAAAAAGGAAATCAATACGAGCAAACATATGGCAGCATCATACGAGGATTAAATTTCCTTTTTATTTCAATATATATTAAACATTTTTCATGCATAGCACTTGGTGTAAAAATACGATATTTGTAACACGGATTCAATTAAATTAGTATTAGGCTTTTTGACATTGTCTATTGTGTCGACACATTTTAATGTGTGTTGTGTTGTGACGATGTTCATTAAGACAGCTTGTTTAAATTATCTAGACCAAGGTGTCAGTTAACTTAGGAAATTCTTTAATTACTTCTTGTTTCCCACCCTGGACAGCCTGCTTGTTTACCAGTCTCTGAATAAAGAATTAACCGTTTCAAAAATTCTTTTGAATGATTGTATTACGAACGTGTGGCCATTCGACAAATATCTCTGAGCAAGTTGGAGAACTCAACGGAGATATTATTTGTTTGGTCCTCCCGAACGAAAGGAAATAATGATAAGCGGCCTGGAGGTGGCGCCAAAGAAGAAGATCGGGGGAGCTTTGTTTACATCTACGGAGAACTTCACATTTTATCTTTTAGAACACGCATCGAGTGGCCTTTTTAAGTGTGCTACTCGGCCATCTGCCAATCACCGTCGAACGCTTTTAAGGGCAGTACTTTAGCACGAGCTCCCGATTCTTATTTTATTTATTCGCAGCCATATGGATCACTAGGGCATCAGCAAACAAGAATTGGAGGGGAAGGGAGGGTTTCCGACCAGGTAGATGGGTCATTGCCGGAAGAGCTAGGGAAACGCCGGAATCCGGGTCGCTTCGGAACGTAAAGGGCAGGGTTACATCTTTCGGGTATGGGAAGACCCTTCCATCCTGATTGATGAGAGACTCAAATACCTCTCGGCTTTCAAACGGCGTTTGGCAAACGGATGATAAAGATAGGCAAAACCTTGACCTTGTTATTAGGACTCATCCCCCCGAATCCCCCCCCCGAAAAATGGCATGCATTCCCAATTTCTCAGCGTGTTCTGCGTGCCTATGAGTTCACCTGACAATCAACCTCTTTGTTTATTTTTATCATCAAAAAACTAGGTCGAATATCGCCTGCTTTAAAAGCGATAACTAAACCATTGATCGTATGAGAAACTCAAACAGACATTTTATAAAACATGATTTTTAAAAGTGTCTCCAAACAATTTGAAATTTTGAGGGCAGCTTGAAAAAAAAATTTTAAATTACATTCTCCGAGATAAATAGATACGCGATACTTAAAAGATCGTCACTTTATCCGATTTTTTTGCCGTGTAGAAGCATGAAAATTGTTTTCGCCGAAGATATTTAATTTATTCCTCAAATTTAAAGTCAAATTAATGACAATCTTAGTCTTTCTGCTAATACTTCAATCATTTTAATTTAAATTAAATATTCAGATTTCATCTATCAAAAACGGTTATCATATGTTTTATGAATGGATTTTTAAAAATAGAGTCGCAAATTATGCAAAACTTACACGTTAATTAACGTACGCCATTAATTAAGGCGGAAATAGGACGCAGAGAAGACAAATTACTTTCAACTAAGTTATGAATTTCAGGTTCTGTAGGTTAGTGATAGCAGGAAAATTCTTAATGCTTTTAAACGTAAAATTATATGCATGTAGAATATTTTACATGGAAATTTTTAATTGGTACAATAATTAACCGAAATTATTAAACAACTAATTGTGTACTACGGTTTATAATGACGTCTATTCAGTAAATTTACTTGTGCCTATAAGCGCACTCTTATTTTTTTCTCGGAAATAGATTCATACAAAATTATTTTCTGGGTGAATTCATAACATTTTACATTTCATGGAAGAAAACAAACCCTTGTGAGGAAATTCAGTCTTCTGGCATATTTGGGTCGAATCTTGTTCCAATTTCTAAATCATTTTCTTTTTCAAATGAGTCGTGACAGGTTGTATTCCCTCGCGCGTGAGGATTCATACCGAAACAAAAATCGAGAGCACAGGTGTATAATCGATTCCAAAAAAAGTTATCAAACCCAAGAAACCTAATCGAATATAAGCCATTATACGATAGTAGGATATTTGTATCTCTATTTTCTCCCTAATATTGTCATATATTTCTAAATTGTTTACAGCAGTAATAGTAGGAGTGTAGTTTTCTGGGATACTGACTGGAGGGCCTGGGCTCGATTCCGAGTGGGACCTAGGAACACCCTTAGCTTCATCTAACTGAAGTGATTCTTCGTGTACTATAGAATCCTTAGACCGACATTGACAAATGGAAAGGTACTGGCTCCTCTATCCTAATGAATAAATTTCACACACCATATATGGCTCAGATAGAATTAGGCCAGCTCTATTCTTATCAAGCGAACTAGCCTTTGATCGCCATATCGCTATAATAAAAGATTTGATCGCTATAATTGGTATAATATTTATGTTGGTGTGCAATACAATAAATTCATCGAAAGAAAATGTAGCAAATATATTAACCAGAACAAAGGGTGAAAAAGCAAACTCATTGTAAGGGGAATAAAATTATTCTATTAAAGAAAACGCTATTCAATAGAGCAAAGAAGGTGACCGTAACTTCACAGGATCGGGCTGTAATGGATCTAACTTGCTATGAGGAGAAATTTTAAATGAAAATAATGGTCGTGAAGAGCATGCGACAATAGCGTAAAAGGATTTACATTTTAATGTTCTTCGATAAGAAAATAAAGACATGTCTTCATTCAATTAGTTCATCAATTCATTCGTTTGGATCTATTACCGAGAAAAATAGAATGAAGAGAGTAAATAAAGCTACAATTTTAATATCCTGAAAATTCAAACCGTTAACAGAATGAGTCGAGGCAAACTTTTATGAAAACCTTTTTGCATTTTAAACGATATGATTGTGCATCGGAATATTTCCTATTCTTTCAATAAAATTAATCGCCTCCAGCCAAAACAGAAATAAATTCATTTTCATTTATAAGTATATATTTTTTTCGGAAAGAGAATTTAGCCTCTTTAAGTATCGTAAGTTACCCATTTAACACGATGATATTTATTAAATAATGGTATTATCCTGATATTAACACTGGTTTATGCCTTCAAACCCATTTACGCATTTGATTGGGAATTTAGCATGTATATGTTGCTAGTGCACACGTGAAATAAAAGTAATGCTAGTTTATTAAAAACTGCCATACAGGTATGTTGGCAAATATTGAGACAAACTTGATTAGTACTTCCTACGAGTCAATGACCAAAGCTCACATTCAAAGTCGATAATTCAAGCTCATGTCACGCCAACTCTTTTATAACAGAATCTAGAATGGTTGTAGAGGTTAGTAACAGGAAAAATGTTTCACTTGAAATCAGAATGGAATGACGTTTTAAGACCTGATCTTAATGTAAGCAGTAGATTAGTTTATTTTACCTCAATTAACTGTTAAAAACCTTAAACGACGCACAATTCACAATTGAATACTATGCGTATATGTTCAATGAAGAGTAATAACAATATATTTGATTAAATTTTATTGACAAAATTTAATCATATTATATTGTTATTCAAATGTCTAACGTATTTGTAAGTTTTATTACTTTGACCTGATAAGATTAAAATTTTGAACGATAAATTATGCAAATAAAATACATGAAAAAAAATATGACTATACTTTATTGAACAACGGTCGTTATATCACTAAGGCGCAGTGATGACGTCTCAATGAAGGCGACTTAATGAAATTAAGACTACCATTCTTTACTATTCCTGCGAATTAATTGAGGACTGTATGAAATCAGTTATTGGAACGGATATAAAAAGGGCAACGAAGGGATGCAACAGAAAAAAGACGTTTTCATTTCGGATAATCAAATTCTTCACCTCTCGCGAGAGAATCCGCTCTCTGATGATTACGAACTTCACGCGAAAAGTTGAAGCAAATACTGCATGACGAGCAAGCACCCGTGGGATTCACCCATACAACCATCAGTGACAGAGGATTCTTCCAATAATCGCTGACTGCGCACGAAAACCGTCCATCCCTAAGACGCGCCTTGAAACGATCCAGACGTACAAAGAACACCTAACTTATGAGTATTCACCGTCGGAGCTTTCCAACGTTTGACGTGCCGCAGAGAAAGTCTCTTGTAGGAGAGTAAAATATGAATGCTTGAGTGAAACTCACAGCCATTAATCATTTGAAGTCCTCGAAAACATTGTCCTTTTTGGTGCGCCCTTGTCATAAACATTGCTAAATAATGGGAATATCTTTCATTGCAAACTTCAAAGAGGAGGCTCGCTTTTCAGAAAGGATTTGAACTCGAAATTCCCATACATGCCTATGCCACTTCTGAAGGAAAGGTGATTAGCTACGAACTTAACTCGTATCATTCCAGCATGTCAACCTCATGAATGTTCTTTTAGTTATTATAGCAAACACAAAAGTATCATTTTCGAAAAAATAAACTTAATGCAATGGAACTTCAATATTTAATAGGGGATGTTATTTGGTATTTACATAATTCAGAATATTAATGAAATTAAAGTATACCTGATTGTATTCTTTTTGAAACCTCAGTCATAGTGGCCAGTTACGTGGGTTACTATGATAATACTAGCAATGAAAATAAATAATACCCAAACAAATATTCCTCAGATAGATTAACATTATATGAAAAATATTATACGATGCTATATACCTATCCTAAGTTTGTGTACAAATGTTTTTACAAGAATTCTGCATATGCGGGTTTTCACCGCGTTGTTGTTTGACAACAACGCGGTGAAAACCCGAATATGCAGAATTCTTCAAGCCACCGCCGCGAAAATCTACCACAAGATCCACGAAAATGCCACAAGATCCACTGTTGTTGATCTGGGTAAAAAATAAAAATCTTCTTTTGAAAAATATTTATATAAGGCTATGTTTTCCTTTAATGATTCGAGAAAAGCGTCTTTTTTGCAAATTTTCGAGGGGGGTAAATATTTAAAAATAAAATTTTTCCTATTATTTGAAACGCAGAAAAATAGTGGTTTCAACGGCAAAGGGATCCATACGAGAGTGTTTTCGCCCACGTGAGGCTGAGAAACATTGTCATTTCCAACTGGTAATGGAATTATCCAAAAGTAAATTTAGATTAATAAAAGGCTGATGTGTTTGTGGGCTAACCTCCCATATGGACACTATGAACTGGATATTTTGTATGTGATAAGTTGCTGTCAAAGTTTCCCAGAACACTGCTTTTTGAGGAAAATTAAAAGAATATCCACAGTGACCGGAGTTTTAGTAGATTAATTAAAATTTTACTCACAGCATCGGGGCGCAGTCTTATTTCTTTGGCGGATCCCGCAAGCAGCGCTCGAAGGATAGCCGTGGCGGTTCCGGTTTGCCGTAACGCCACCATGTGAACAGCCGTCTGTTGCTTGGGCTGAAAGAGGTTCATACAAAATATTTATAGATAATACGCACAAACATGACATAAAAATGAATATTAATACATTTTCAGAATAATCCATATGGAGAAAAAAAATGTCTCTGTCATTTAAAGAGAACCCCTTCGAACCTGTTGCTGAAGCATATAACAAGCTCGTTTTACAATTTCTTTATCAAAAATAAATTTTAGTTATAAAAATATTTTATTCATTTATGTTATTTGGTATTGACATAATTCAGAACATTTATGATATTAAGGTATACCTGTTTGAATTTATTTTGAAACCTCTGTCACAGTGGCCATTTACATGGGATACTACGATAATACTGTTTACTTACAAAAATTTTAAGGTCTCTATTTCAGTAAGGTCATGGCCAAGCGTAGGAAATTGATAGATCAATTGAAGTCCAACCCAGTTAAAAGAGACCGCTGAATAAATGGAATAAACGTGCTTTGAAAATGTCTAATTGTCATTTGTTATTTTTAAATTGCTGAAAGAACCAATTAAAAATTCTAAAAAAATACCAGAGGATATTGATATATTTACAAAGATTTAAAATTAAATATCAACTTAAGTCTGCTTGTATAATGAAGCCTCAAAAATGGTTTCAGACAAACTGTCAGGTATTTTTCGAAAACGCAGTGCTAATAAATTCCATTAAATACTTAAATTATCTTAATAGAAATATATAAGAAAATCACGGCATCTTAAAATACGTTACTCATATTTTGGCATCTATAAAACACAAGAAATCGCTTTCCAATTAAAAAAGCGACCGACGAATGTAGATCGTAATGTTTCATCGGTTGAATGAGAAGATTTGGATCAGAAAAGAACCCTTTTATTTAGTTAAGATGGACGAGTAGTCACAGACATTCTATCTATTAAAGAATCGCTTTCTGTATTATACAAGTAATTTGAAAATTGGGAAGTATTCTCAAGTAATAAAATGCTGTCAACTGTCGGCGATTACGAAATCAGTCTCTTGTATGCTCTCTGAACATCACATCTGCAACAGAATGATTGGATTTCTTTATCCTTAGAGGAATGGCGTCCTTTGTCTTTATGAATTTATATTACTCAATAAGTCCAATAATCTAGAAGAGCATAGCATAACTTATCTAAAATATACCTAACTACTTTCATGAGTAGAGAAATAATTTGCATTGAACGCTTTTTTTATCTTATAGGGTCTTAAATGCATAGAAATTCAATTCCAAAAAAATTCGTTAATTCCACTTAACTCCTTTTCCTGAAAATCGATATGGAATATTTAGGCGAAGTTGAATTTATAATCGATATCCATTTTTCCACTCTCCATTCCACTTGCCTAATGAATGGACTTAAGGACTAAATTAAGTTATTAACCTATGATTTTTGCTAGTTTCTAAATAAAAATAGGTTGTTTCATGAAATTAATGTTTTATTGGGATAAGTGATCTATATCAAACAGGACTCTGGTTTAAGGTAAAAACCTGGCTATTAAATTTATGCTATTTAAATAATTTAATAGGATGTCACTCGTTCGAGCATTGTAGACACTAAAGTGGAACTATAATTTAATTAATAATGAAATTTAATTAATAAAAATAGAATTTTAGTAGTCAGTCATTAAAATGCTTCTATTTTTACTGCAGAATGGAAGGTCACATAAAGAATCTCTTCAGAGCGATAACATGAGAAATGGACTTCTAAATATTTGAAGGGATAAAACTGTGGTTTTGCAAAATATATCTAATCATATTATTCCACTTCAATTTAAACATTTTTCTTGTTTTTTTTTCTAATAAAATATTTTATCTATTCAGCATTAGAGGGTGCTATAGATGAAATTATAAAGCTGAGCCTAATTGGACAACTATAGCGTGTGGCTGAAGGCTTTCCATGATTTCAACTCTGTTCACATTTTATAAGTCGGTTTTGACCTCAATAAACGACCTTGGTTTTTTCTCCATAAAAAAGTGAGGGTGTTATTTACACCACAATTTACGCCCATTACCTAAATAACTATTCGATTAGCACAGTCTACTCGTATAAATTAATATCATTTTTATTTTTAATATAACCCAACTGCATCAATATATCAAATAGCTTGAAAAAATTATAATGCGTTTACGTAATACTTTCTCATTGATTCCTCCACATATATTTCTGCATCAGAGCAAAATAAATTTTGTTCAAGAACGAAAAATGATATGACTTATATCAAATTTTACATTGTGACATATCTTTGAACTAAAATGATAACGTTTATTTGTTTTGCCGATCTAGTGCTATTTGCTTTCTAAGCTAACAGACCAAGTTCTGCGGTTATATCTCATAAAGTTTTTATTTTACTGGTCATTGCCTCAATTCATATTCTAAATAATTTAGTGTATAGTACTTAGTTTATGGTAACTCTGATTTTAGTAATTTTACAAATGCATCAACGATTTAATCGACTATATCAATTATAAATGTATGCTATCAAATGTTGTTGCATATTTGTGGAGTGGATCCGAACGCAACCTTGCAAATAATATTGCTTCAAATCCATCCCCAGAAATCTAATGAGCAACGGGAGTTATTTTGGCCTTCAAGTGGATATGCCCTTTTAGGGCACTACTGGGAATAGTGCCGGGAATTAAGTGTTCGTTCAAAATTACGGTCATATATACGAGCATAAATACATTTGAGCGGAAAAAGAATAATTTATCTATGCATGCATGGTCTACTGAATAAGTTGCATCCTACGATTGTTTTATCTTGATCATGTCCGAAGGTACTTGCTAGAACAACATACGTTTTCTTTTATAAACCCTATTGTTAAAGATTATTACAATTCCTATAATCCAAATGTCAAGGGTATTTAAACCGTATGCCAGTGCAAACATATACCGTTGCCTATACAAACTAGCGAGTTTTGCACGCTTGCTCTACGTTTTCGAGGTACGCTAAAGCTCCATACAAAAGGATCATCACGTTTTGTGTCTTGGTGCTCTAAATAGCTCGCGCTCCAGTACACGAGAGTAGTTAGATGGCCAATTCAGCATACGCGAAAATTGGCCGCCAACAATTTGTTTTAAATACACCGAATCATCAAAACTAGGTCAAGTTTCCCGTATTTGAATAGAAAATTTGAAACCTAAAGCACTCGCGCGACTCTAGTATGACTCTAGGTGCATCCCTTGTTCGCTCCAACCAATTACGCTCCTCCCAAACGTATTGTCTGGCCTAAAATAATACTCCCATTATATATATATATATATATAATGGGAGTATTATATAAAAAGCACAACTCTCAGACACCTCTTCCTACCAGCAAATCCCCGAAGATCCAAATCCCGCACTTCAGGAGGACCTAATTGAATTTCTTAGTGTCAATGGGTCGAATGAGGGTCTATCTCCTTCAGACTTAGCCCTCCTCTCCCCTCCCCACCCACGCACTCCTCATTTCTATATCCTTCCGAAGATTCACAAGCCGGGTAATCCTGGTCGACTGATTTTATCCTCCCGTCACTCCCCAACAGAAAGAATCTCGGCATTTGTAGACCACTATCTCCAGCCGATTATCCAGGCCCTACCATCATTCACTAAAGATTCCTACCATTTCCTGGATAGGTTAAATTCTATCTCCCTCCTTCCAGATGCCGAGATCATTATGGCCACTATAGATGCCTTATCCCTGTACACATCGATTCCCCACTTAGAAGGTCTCTCCGCCCTCCAACACTACCTCTCCCAACGCCCTGAGCCACACATCCCCAGCACAGATTTTCTCCTTAGCCTTTCCGAGTTCATTCTTACCCGCAATTCTTTCTCCTTTAATGATAAATTCTACCTACAAATCAAGGGTTGTGCCATGGGTAGCAGGTTCAGCCCGTCCTATGCAAACCTCTTTCTTGGTCTTGCGGAGAATAAATTCCTGTCCTAACAACCCCTGAAACCGCTATTGTGGCTCAGATATATTGACGATATTTTCCTTCTATGGCCACATGGTCCTGATTCCCTGAAAACTTTCATTTCCAACCTTAATGCTTCGTCCTCTATCTCCTTCACGTCTACAGTTTCCTCCTCCCAAATCACCTTCCTAGATGTAAACATATCATTTATAGACCATAAATTTCACACATCCGTACATATAAAACCCACAAATAAACAACAGTACTTACATTTCAACAGCTGTCACCCATACCACACCAAACGTTCCATTCCTTATTCCCTTTCCATAAGGGGACACAGAATTTGCAATGACCCTGACTCCCTAGACAATTTCCTCATAAATTTACACCATTCCCTCCTCAAACGAGGTTATCCTGAATCCCTCCTGAATAAGAGGATCCGTAGACATACTTACACTCCCAGACCTTCCACCACCGCGAAAAACCACCCTCTTTCATTTGCACCACGTTTCTTCCTGGCCTATAATCTCTGCGTTCTATCCTAAAGGACCTCTATCCTATCCTCAAAAACCACAATTCCACCACCAACCTTTTCCCCAAATGCCCCTCTGTCACTTTCAAACGCCCCGCCAATGTATCAGATCTTCTAAAATCTACCAATCCACTTCTTAAATCCTCGCCCCGTTCCAAAATCACTCCCAGACCCTGCAATAAACCTAGATGCAAAATATGTCCTATTTTCCTAACCAGAATCCCATCCCTCTCCCACCCGCTCTTTAACTCTCTCCCACCAATTCCCTACTCCTCGTGTACCTCCAGCAATGTTGTCTACCTACTCAAGTGCCCACTTTGCCCTGCCTTTTACATTGGACAGTGGACCACACCCCTTAATATTAGAATCAATAATCATCGAGCCTCATACAACAATTCCTCCCTTATTGGTATGCTCCCAATCCCCAAACATGCCTCCGAACACAACACTGCCTTTGACCAATGTTTTAAAGTGTCCGTCTTAGCATCCCTCCCACACTCAGACCCTCCACTGAAACTCAAAATATTAGAGCTAGCTTTCATCTGGCTCTTGGATTCCTGGAATCGCCCAGGTATTAATAATAGACATTAATTTCCCCCTTTATGCATATAATTTCATCCCCCTCCGCCCCCAAAAACTTCCATATCATCCCCACCTTTTTTAAAATTCCCGCGCCATACACTACCCCTCCAAACCCCTCACCTCGAATGCCTTTCCCCCCCTTTTTTCACCCTTTTCCTTTCTTTTCCCCTCTTTTCCCCTCTTTTTTTCCCCCTTTTTTCACCTTTCTCCTTCCTACCACTGCTTTCGGGCTCTCCTCTGTCTCAGTTCTGTTCCTAATTCCTCTTGAGAAAGGTGGTTGTACCACCGAAAATTCGAGAACTAGTGAGTCCCTATTTTATATGTTTCAGTTTCTGTGTTTGCTATGACTATTTAGTGAATTTTATTGTGCGTGTTGAGCCAAAAATGTCTCTCACGCAGTCAAACCCGAGAACCACCTCTGCATCTCTCAACAGCTGCGAAAGCCTCCGATCTACGGAGATGTGAATTTCTACAAAATAAGCTTTCAATGTTATCTTATTCTCTGTCATAGTGTTCAGATCGCTTAAGTGGCACCATTTTAGCTCAATGAGAGATGGTATTTGAGTTTAGAAGCAATTAGTTTCAATTTATGGTGGTGAAGTCAATTGACATTCTCAAGAGTCAAGAGGGGCTTCATCCGTAAGAATAGATGGACATGTAAGCGCAGTCTGATATTGCACGTCATGCAGTCCTCCGATGACGACAGTAGTTAGACATGGGGCATGTTACTGGCGGGCGTGGAGTGATACCAATAATGATGCTCAGGCGTCAGATTTAGATCTTTCTATAGTCTCAAGAATTGAGATCAATGAACCGGATGGTCATCACGTATTATTAGTTTGGAGCATGATCCAAATCAGGAAGTCTGACCGAACAGTTCTTTGCTTATTTGGTCCGGATGAATATGTACTGGAAGCGATCCAGGGGTAAGACCTCCTAAGCCCGTTGCCCTTGCATGGACTTTTTTGGGTCAATCATGGGTGTATATACGAGTGTTCCTTTAGTGACTCGTTCTAGAAAGAGGGTAGCCTCAGAAAAGATTTGCAGAGATATCTGTAGACGTCGAGGAGATCCTTACTCCTTTAATATTACGTAGCAGCTTCAAAATTGTCTAGAGCATGATATCTTAATTAATGATCTTGAATTTTTACAGTCCGCATCAGCAAAATAGATATATTACAAAAAAAACCTTTTATCCATGATCAAGGCTAGGAAGTAAAGTTTTTAAAATTAATTTAGGGAATGAATGTAATGTCCGAGTTGGCAGAATGATGGATTTAACTTAATAATTAATATGATACAATGACCACGCCGTTTTTTGTCTAAAATTTTTTAAAAGACTTCTTGGATCTTTCTGGAATTGCAGGAATTATGCTAATGTTTGCCCTTATTTATTTACGGATTTTTAACTTAAAGAATGACGTCATTTGACCGTGGATTGGGTATTTTCTGAACTCTAGAAAACTCACCCCTCCAGTTGCGTACACGTCCACTCCTTTCTTCGCAAGCAGCAGTTTGACCACGTCCTCCCTGGAGTGCATAGCCGCCAGGTGAAGTACGTTTAAGTTTTCCTGGAGGAGAAAGAAATTGTTTTGATTAATATTAATGACAAAAAATGAATTTCATCATATATTCGTGAACAATTAAATTCATTAAATCCTACTGAGAGAGACGACTCTCATTCAAAATTATAATCATTACGGTAGTATATTTATAATGTAGCTTAATATTTGGTGTATTTTAAAATGAATACTCAATGCAATATGGAAATAATTTTGGACATGACGGAACACATTATACCAGAAAATATAAAAAAGCGAGTCGAAATGAGTTGCCATAGTGATGAAAAGCGTTGATTGAGCTTTGAATATTGATATAATTGAATAATATGTATATAAACCATATATCATACCAGTTATCAACCCGAAGGTCGGTTTAGTAGGTGATAGTAGAGCCATCGCCTACTGAACCATGTACTATGCCCGACGGCGTGTGAATATTCACACATCAGGGTAAGGGAGCCAGTTCCTTTCCCTGTGCCGGTTATGGTTTCCCAGGAAGGTCTGGTACCACAAAATCAACTAGCTTGGGTGGAGCTGCAGGTACCCAAAGTGCCCGGGAATCGAACCCGGGACCCTCTGGTCAGTAGTCCAATGCTCTACCCACTGCGACCCAAATATATATATTTCTTGAAAAATAGGACAACCTTAACAGCTTTAGTCAATTTTTGACCTTAATATTAATAAAGTAATTTCTGTAAACCTCGGAAGTATATCTTTATTTATACTCATTTTATTAGAATAAACGGTTTTTACAACATTGATAAACATCATTCATTCCAAAATTTTATTGCCTTAATGCTGAACTTTTTTAAATTTATTATATTTACGTCTTGTCCATGTGAACGTATGGAAAGAAGACTGATGGCTTATCATGTAAGTAAATAATTTTATTTCTTTAGTCCCACAATGTATTTTGCATTCCAGTACTAAGCAAAATTTATATTTACTTATTTCAAAATAATTTTACATATACAAATATAGAGAGACGAATACATTTCTTAAAGATAAGGACAACTGATGAAATTTCATGGCGGGGTTTCCAAGCGTGAAAAAGGCATACATCGATAAACAAATGGGAGGGAAATACTGGGAAATGTGAGTTTAACTTAATTTCCTTTTTTTGTCATATCGAAACAAATAATTGATACTTCTACAGAAAAGAGATTTTTAAAATTTTCCTCAACCTCATGCAATCACCTCAACGAGATTTAGGTGAATTAAATGAAGATGAACTTGAAAATCTCCTGATCTTGGGATTGTAAGCAAACGAAAGGAGCTTGATGATGGCGACTTAACAATTCATTGAGGGCACGGCGATACACTCCGATGGTGTTGATATCCTTCCCCTCTCCTCGGCTCCATTCAATCTCCAAGGAATGAAAAGGCATATTTCGCAATATTTGATTCTCATGACAGAATTCCCAGATAAATTGCTTTTCCATGTAGTACAAACCCAGAATAATCCATTAATAGTTGAATAGTAGATATTTGAGGCTCATCAAGTCATAAAAATTATAGTTGAGGCTAATAATCATAGTTGAGGCAAGATCAAAAATACAAATATTCTAGACGGAAGAAATATCTTTCAAAAGTTACGAATTCTGCAGGTTGACAGCCTGTATAGATATGCCATCACAGTTGCAAACAATTTTTATGACAAATACAAAATATCTAATTTAAATAAAAAGGAATTACCAATAAGGGTCAATATTAAGTAACAACAAAAAAATCATACAAATGTAGGTAGAAGAAAATTGTAGGTTACCTAAAATTGTGCCCATAATTTTTAAAGAAATACGTAAAGATTTAAGAATATTACAGTCATTTAATTCTATAAAAGGGAGAATAAAAGACTAGCTATTATACAGAATGGATTAAGCCTTGAAAAAAAATCATGACACAATATCCGTAGCTTTACAATTGCAACACTTAAACTTATCATTTTTTCTTATGTGTCACCTGCTGTCAAGCCAGAACTGACTGGCTTACCAGGATCAAAATAAGTATTCCAAATAATTTTTTTTAATTTTTACAACTATTGTATATTATGAATAACATATCACTACGGTATACGAGTATCACTCGTATGATAAAGATGGTGTGTTATTGTACGTTTTATTGATTTTATTAATTATTTGTATGCAACATATGATGAAGATTATACTACAATTGTAAATTTACATAAATAAAAATATATTGAATAAGGTAAAGGTAGGATTCAAACGATTCAAGTGAGAATATGACCTTCTCCAGCAACACTGCATGGTAAAATATCATCCCTTTCTCCAGCTTTAAACTAATAACCTTTTCACATAAAATGTTCCAAGGTGAATTACTTTTTTATTTCCCTCTGTGCCATTGTTCACATTACTTTTCCTGCACTCACCAATGTAACAAATACGAACGAAAGTGCTCAAAATGCACTCTGAATGCGATATAATTTAATGCATATTAGGCGAAATGTGCTAAAAATCACCGTGAATAAATTTTTACATATTACAACTAATACCCTTTTCCTTAGAATATGTCGCGTACTACCTCATATGCGTCATATTCCTAGATATCAGCTAATATCTTTCAGTGAACAACATGTAGTTCGTATTTATGCACATGACAATAAAAATTAATTATATAATGCAAAATATAAGGTTAAAAATACTTCTAGTAGGCCATTATAACAATTTTTAACTAGTTAAATCAATATTTGAACAACAAAGTATTTATTATTGTTATTTATCTTGTGCTACGTCTTGGAAGGTACTTCTTTTTCACAACCTTTGGTATCAATTGTACCACAGCTGTTCGTGAGCCAATGAAACGCTTAGGGCCTGACGTAAGATTAATTATGAATTCAGCCAGCAGAATGACGACGCCGCACTATGCCTGCCTCCATGGAGACAAGAACAGCATTTGAAGTTGAAATTGCATTCAGGGCGCAACGGCGATCGATCGTAATCCGCCTACTAGGCCGCTTCCAATTAGAAAACCGGGAGCCATCAGGGGAGAACGAGTGTGAAGGGCAAATTTGGTCTCGCGGTAATCAAAACAAAGCTACAGTTCCAAAGGTGAGGCGACCTGCGTCATCAAAAGTTGATGAGATCCGAATACAAATGGTATTTCTATTTATTATCTCACATCGCAGCCATTTAAATAATGTGGGGTATAAACGTGTAATAACGCGAAATTACCACAAATTTTAGATAACAAGAGAACATTGATGGACTATATGGTGCAATAAGTATTATTACTATTCCGTCAATGAATTTTAAATGATCTTTTTCTGCATCATAAAATATACCAGACAGTTATACGTACAAGGGTGATCAGAAAAGTTTTATATCCATAATTCTATTGTTAGCAATTCATAGAGACCAAAAAACGTTACGGTGTATTATATTATTTAACATAAAATATTTATTTAATAAAATATTATTACCGATTATATTATTTAATATAATCGGTAATAATATTTTCCGTTTGCGTTAATCCTATTTCAATTAAATCCAATTAATCCCTAGTTAAATATGGTTTCGGAAATTTGTAACCTGAGAAACTCTGTTGAAATATCCAAAGTAATTTTAATTCAAATTATGGATATTGTTTCATTAAGTATTGTGTCTCATTTATATGCTCCTCTTAGGACTAGGATTGTCTGTATCAATTCGAATGCTCATATGCAATATTTGAAGTCAGAGACAGAAAAGGGATTCTGAATTTTTAGGGGCAGTTATTATCAAGAGCCTTATAGCCTTTCCTTACACATTTTTAGAATTGAAATTATTATTATAAGGTAATCTACCGGTTAAGGTAGGTTTATGGATGGACACAACTACCAAATAAATATTTTGTGAATCCTAACAAAACACAATTCAGCAACCTACTCTACATCAGGTCCCTCTTCATCTCTATAGTGCAAGTGTTTGTCGAAATTAATTATTGAATTAATTTGTCGAAATTAATTAATTAAGAATTCAGTAAAAGTATGAGTTTGAAAATATTAAATCGTTGAAAATATTATTAATGACTATGATTGATTTAATAACGTACTAATTAAACAAAACGGTCCCACGGAATTATTCGGACAGAATATAGTGCCACGTAATCAATTCCTGTAACAGCTAATAGAGCTATCGCGAGGAAACGAAATTTGTCTCCAATTCCACTCAGCCATTACCCTCTACTATGTACAACTGACCTGTGTCTGTAAATGAAGAATAAATACATTCATTCGAAATAAAAGTAAAATTCTTAACACCAAATCATCCATTGCTACCAAACACAATTATAATTATTATTTACAGTAGAATATATAATGGATATAAAATGATCTTTGATGTGCGGTAAGATGTTAATGGATGGTTTTTGTAATCTTTCCGAAAAATAAAATTCGCTTTTTGTATTGTTCAGAGCATTTCCGTTATCCTAGTTGCTGTGACAACTCAGTGGTAAATAATAATATTAGAAATGTCACTTTGACATTGAAATGACTTTTCTTTGAATTATTCATAGATTGTTCATTGTCCAAATTACTGAAACACTCAGGTTTAAACGGTGAGAATATAAATATTCTAAGGCCATTTAATAATTTATGCGTACGTGAATAGTTTAGTTTTAAAATTTTAGAGAAGAAAAGAGACATAAGAAAGCAAAAAAACAGTTACAATAAAAACGTACGTTGAACATGCATTTTTGATACACTCAAAAAAATTTAGAATTCATTGAAACAGAGAATTTTTGATAAAGGCGACGACCGTTTGACATTTTAAGTCGTGGATAAAGGTCCAATCTCTTATTTCAAATTTGAGATAAAATATAGTACAATATTTCGCTGGAGCACTATGAAATAAGTATGAATAGCTGGTTTTCCTGGCTGATCTTATAAACGGAATGGATTACGAACGGAAAATAAGGCCTAAGCAAAGAAAAAATTGAACGGTTAAAATAAGGAATTCAGAATATAATGATAAAGACGAACGATATATATGATTTGAAATATAAGGACAAATTTAACCGCCAAATGAGGGAATACATTAAATAGTTACTTCAAAGAAATACACCGACTAATGAGAGTTTTTTTATGTTTCCCGGTAAACATTATAACATTAAATATTAAACATAAAATAATTTAAATATGTAGAACTAGCTCTCTAAAACAAAGCTTAAAGGCAAGAATACAATATTATCCGCTACATAATGACTATGAAGCATACGAATTTTTATTTTCTCAACAGAATTGCATTTAAGAAGGTAGTTTTTACAAATATAATACGAAATCTTCAACAATCTTAACATAAAAAGTTATTCAAATGCGTGATTTTTAAAATGTTTCATGAAATCAAAGTTAAGCCCTCTTAGGTTACCCAAAAGTTGCATTCAAGAGGAAACCTTGAATGTATTGACTAAAAATTTCCATTATTGCTACCTGTTTCTTAGAAGAAACTGCATTCTGAATCCTATGACGGTTGACATACAAAGAGCGGATTAATAGATCAAGTGTGTGACGGTCGAGAAACTAAAGGAAAGGAAAAACAACCACATTAAGCAAACGTTACAGGGAAAATATGAATATTCAGTCAGCTGGATAAACGAAAACTCCGTACATGAAACGAGAAGTATCAGATAATTTCAAAGTTTCCTTAATTATGCGATGCGTGGCTTATAAATATTAGTGACCCACTTCCCTTCAAAGGCCCAAAATGGCCTTTGCCAGAGGGAGAGTGGTAGGAGGAGAAGGCGAGTTGTGGATACTCGTGATATAAAAAGGTCGCGAAGCTAAAGAGACAAATGGCCGTCTCGAGAGTTTCATGTGATCCCTTTTCAAAAAATCTACTGAATCACTGTTCTCGTGATGAGTTTACAAGGGATGAGGAAATCGCGCTCTATATCGCGGTTCTATAAGGTTAAACCTAGACATAGGAGTGCAACATAGGAGTAACGTGGGTTGCAGACATCCCGGGGAAACCACAAATTACCACGAGTTGGGAATAATAAAATACGACAGCGAAGTAAAACAAAGCCACAATGCAATTTTCATTTGAATATTATCTCCTATTCCTATTGTCACAAAATTCATAATGTGCACTATGAAATCACTAAAAAAATCGGATTATAAATCTTGAACTTTTGGCGGCTAATAATCTACGCTCCATATCAGAGTTTTTACGAGTCTTGTCTTAACATCCCTACTCAACGTCCCCGTCATCAACTCCCTCCTCTTTGAGAAAGCCTCCTTGCCTAGCGCAATTCTTCTCCTTACGTCCCTACCGCTTTGACCGTGTTGGTCCAAAACACTTCCGAGATATGTAAACTGCTCTACCTGCTCTATTCTTTCCCCGCCTATTTTAATATTTAGCTTAGCCTTTTTCTTTCTAGAAAATCGCATAACCTTTGTTTTATTAATATTGATTCTCATCCCATATTTATCGCACTGAACCTCCAATTCACTCAACAATGCTTGCAACCCCTTGGCTGACTGAGCAACTAATGCTTGGTCACCAGCAAACCTAACCGATTTTACGAATTCCCCTCCGACTTTCATTCCTACCTCCAGTTCTTCCCATGCCTCTTTAATCATTTCCTCTACATATACGTTGAACAGTACCGGTGACAATGGGCAACCCTGCCTTACACCTCTTCCTAACACTGCCCATCCGGACTCTCCGTTCCCCACTCGCACCTGAGCAGTCTGAGACATGTACAGGTTGCGGATCAGTCTCCTGTCCCTCCAATCCATTCCTATTTTCTGCAATACACGCATTAATTTTTCCCAATTCACTCTATCAAACGCTTTTTCGAAATCTAAAAAACAGGCAAAAACGTCCTGATTGTATTCTATATTTCTCTCGACTAGTGATCTCATTACTGCAATGGCATCACGCGTACCTCTTCCTTTCCTATATATATATATATATATATATATATATATATATATATATATATATATATATATATACATATAGATGATTTCTTCGAAGTAACACGGAAGTGTTGAGTAAAAAACTTAGACAGTAACACACAGCACGAGAACACATAAAAAGAACACTCACAATAATATCTTGATGATTTCGACGGACTCGAGCTCCGTCTTCTTCGGAAGATTTATATCTTATCTTCCGAAGAAGACGGAGCTCGAGTCCGTCGAAATTATCAAGATATTATTGTGAGTGTTCTTTTTATGTGTCCTCGTGCTGTGTGTTACTGTCTATATATACATATATATATATATATACATATATATATACATATATATACATATATATACATATATATATATATACATTTCTATATATATACATATATATATACATTTACATATATATACATAACTTAGACAGCAACACAACATGAGAACACATAAAAGGAACACTCACACGTAATATCTTGATAATTTCGACAGACTAGAGCTCTGTCTTCTTCAAAAGATTAGTTAGGTTAGTGAGTCCAAACTAATCTTCCTAAAAAGACGGAGTTCGAGTCCGTCAAAATTATCAAGATATTACATGTGAGTGTTTCTTTTATGTGTTCTCATGCTGTGTGTTGCTGTCTAAGTTTTTTATTTAACAATTCCGTGTTACTTCGAAGAAATCATCTATATATATGTTGATCGTGGTAGTCCAGGGGGTAGAGAGTTTATCATTCATAATTACAACTGTAATATATTATGCATCCGCTTTAAGAGCTTTATTCTTTAAGCAATTATTATGTTTCATTAATGATGGCTAATCGCCTCTGAAAAAGAAATCATTCTTCAGGTTCTTAATTATCCATTTCAAAGCAACTCATAATATTTCCAAACTCTCTCTAGGGAATGTAAGGCAATGGGTGTAAACTGAAGGTGTACACACATATGGAAGCCAACATGTCTCATGCACGCATGGGTTGGTGATGGTAGTGTTGCGATGACAAAAATTTTGGAAGTCATATCAGCTCCCCTCGTGTTTGCACCCAATGAGACAATTGCACACTACCCAGCTTTCTCAGGCGCGGGAAATGGGATCCTTGACGTACACGCTACTGTCCCGAAGCCGAGAATAATAAAGTGATGAAAATTTAACTCCCTCACCCTTTTCATCAGATGCACGGAACCACAGTGGAACCTTATGAAACACGCGTTGATGCATGACTCAGGTTTTTCCATACATCACTCCCGCCCCCGACCTGTCGTGTAACGGCTTCTCTTACCTTCTCCGCCCAACAATTCAAGGTTTTCACACAGGTGATTCCCTCCCTCTCTCTCTCCCACTTCTCTGCCCCAGTACTGGTCCCTCTTTTATCGAATTTAAAATCCTCTCCCAGGCGTGCAGCGCCGGACTGACTTGGGTGGGAAGGGTGGTGATTTTAAGGGAAAGAATGTGTATGTGTGCGTGTTTCTGTTTGTTTGTGACCGAGCTCTTGCCGGAAGGGAATGGGGGACAAGCTCAATAGCGCCGTGTGTGGGAGGGGTGAGTAGGGGTAAGGGGAAATGCGTCAGCCAAAAGATGTATGACCTCTGCCTTCAGTCCCCAGCAAGTCGTGCTATGCGTGCACCCTTTCCCTCCGACCGCGTGTACACGGGAAAAATAATAGGGGCATTTAGGACGGCACGTATGTTGGTTGGCTGCATAGATAGCTGAAGAAGAAAATTGAGATGTTTATGCCCTTCAACAGTGCAGCAGAATTTTACGACGTTGCGTAATAGTTTTCATGGAATGCTTAAATCCTACACCAATGCGGCAATTCCCTCCGATAAAAACAGCAGCATTGGTCAAAACTGACCTCAGGTCTGGTGGCCTTTACCATTTTACTGCTGTCCTACCCCCTCCTCTTCCACTCTTTTCTGCGTCCACGAAAGCTCATCCGTGGATAGGGGGGGGAAGGAGGTGAAGGATTAATGCCTCCCCAAGCGGATCTTGCACGTTATATGTCATTGCATTTCTGGGAGCGGCATTCCCGGTCATATTTTTCCGGAAAGTGCACAGGGGAGGGAGGGAGGCCCTTGATTCACTGCGGAGGTCAAAACGTTCAAGGCTTTAGCACACAAGCATAAGGATATTTATACTCTTTCATTTACAAATTCAAATCCTTCGTCGTGCAGCATGTTATTTTTCTTAGGAATTGGTTCGGTGTCCCTTAGTTCAAGAAGAGAGCATATTTATTGCAGCCCCAAGAGATAGAAGGATTTTCTTATCGTCGTTTTCGCGGTGGTTAGCTCTTGCAATTTTTTTAAACGTTGGTAAAGTACAGAGAAGAGTCGTCTATGGTTGTTTATGCAGCTTAGGTAAAACTATGTAAATTGATGCATTTTTCATTTTTTATCGCTTTGGCCACTTTCCATGCATGCTTGAAAATTAAATAACATTTTCGCAATAAGGATAAGATTTTGAAATGTTAGCTTCTACGCTACTTCAATTCATTAACATTACCATGAAAAAATGGTATATTTAGGAGAGTGACATGCGCGTAATAGTAATTTAAACTTATTCACGTAATTTCACCATTGTTTTGCTGTTTGAAAATATTTATAAATCAATCATAACTGCTTTATATGCCTCAATATTTGCATCTATTTTCGTCAGAATTTGAATCTTATATGCGAAGTAATTATAATAAGTTAAATGAATGAGTTACTGCAGAAAAAGTATTACGGAAGGGAATTTTCACGAGGAAAGCATTGTTTTCAGTCTCTCAATTCTATTGGAAATCCCGAGCTCAAATTATTCTTTAAAAGGAATACCAAGAGCAATGAAACTTGCTTCAATTTCAAATTAGACAGTGTTTCTTCCTTCGGAGCGGAAAATGACAGAGCGCCCCATTTGGATGCTATCCAATATCCGTTCCAATATTGGAGCAAATATTTTCTGACCATATACGCGACGGAAGTTTGGCAAGGCTTCAAACGAAGACCCGATCTTTAACTTTAACACCCTAGGACACAATGCATCATAAAGGAATGAATTTAATGGTTCATTAAAATATACTATCTGAAAAGTGTTATTAACATTATTAACAGATCAATTAAGTTAAAAATACACGAACGTGATGTTGAGAAGTTAAAATTCGGGTATGAATATAAATATAGCTTTCATCATTCCATCATTATCCTTTTCATTATGGCAAATATTCGTTGAATAGTGTATAATTCTTCACTTGCGCATATTTGAGTATATAAATACACACATACATACATACATACATATATATATATATATATATATATACATGCATATATACATGTATATACACACACACGTTTGTTGCGAAATGCTTTCTCAGGTTTTATTTAATAATTTTAAATAAGCCAACCAGATTATTTAGATGGATAACCCTTCCTAACACTCCAACTGAAAGTACTTTGGCCGAAGTTCCGGTTCCACCTAGAATTACGGCAGAGGTTAGAATCATGAGCAAGGTACAGCATACAAATTTTGGATGTATTGAAGGAAGGCAGATAGTATGCATAGCTAAAGAATGAGTTATAGTAACATTTAGTAGCAACGTTTTTTGTAAAATTAATGAAGGTTTAGGGGAACAGTAATGTCTAGTATCATGGTCCATCCAGCCTAAGCCGAAGCCAAAATTTAACAACTGATAGACGTATAATCTATGAAGCAAAATGAAACCAAGAAGCAATATTAAACCTTTTTACATCCGAGATTAATTATCTTATTATTTATCGTATCTAATTACAAAAAAGAATATTTCCGACTATTAAACTACTTCGAAATCTTTGAAATTGAATTTTGAGGAAGAACGATGCACTTTGGGTTTCAGTGTTATCATTTATTACACTAAAATTAATTGAAATTGTCCTAAAAAGGAGGAATCAGATTGCTCCCTCTATACTGACCGTCTAGGATACATTGTAGACTGTGGTGTTGGAATATTTTAATCGTACATACTAATAATTGTCCATTTTTGTGTTTTCAGTAAGTTTTTCACAGCATTGCAAATTTAAACTTATTCATTAACTTTTAATCTAACATATGAAAGAAATTGAATGCTACAGGGATTAATGTCCCATTGTTCAGTCATTCCTTGGAATGCTTTTATATGATTAGATAAATTTAAAGAAGTAGTTGTAGAATATATTATTGTTAGGTAATCTACCGGTTAAGGTAGGTTTTTGGATGGACACAACTATCAAATAAACATTTTGTAACTCCAAACAAAACCCAATCCAGCACCCTAATCTACATCAGGTCCCTGTTCATCTCTGTGTACTTCTTTCCTCCCTTAATCCCGTCCAGCATCCTTATCCTGCTCCTGCCCTTTCCTCGCTTACCCTACATTCTCCCCTCTATTACCTTCTTCAACATTCCGCTACCGCTCAATACGCCCTTCATCCATTTTTCCTGCCTCCATAGGATTTCTCTCAACAAACCCCTCTCCTCACCCACCCTCTCCAGCACTTTGTAGAATATATGCAGATTTAAAATTGTAGGTTATATAAAAATGCATTACCCCGACGGAGTCTTCATATTGTTCCAATAAATAATTATTTCAAAACATAAAATTGAATCAATAAATAATTCTTATGAATGTATCTTTGTTTTACAAATTCCATCTTTTGGACTTCTTCACTTCCCTAAAATATGACTCCAATTCTTACAAATATATACTCCTAATAAATCAGCCTGGAAAAAATTCATATAGTGTCTTTCTTTTCGGCACATAATAATGTATGGCAATTTATGACTATTATAACATCAAATTCGTGTGACAATAAAAATATTTATACAAATTAAGAAACTACTGTTCACATGATGCAGTATTTGGTAAACGAGTTTTTGGTGCCACTCATAAAATCAAGTAGCTAGTAAAATAAATAAGCAGACAATGTAATTTTAGGTGCATTTAACTTAAAAACCCTGGGAATTCATATGTTTACGTTCGTAAATTACTGGAACAGTGATGATATCGTCATTATGCAGAAAGAATCATAACTTCCTATTTAAAAATAAAATATAAAATAAAAACATTTCATTTCAACAAATATAATTGTAAGCGTACGAGATATATTCACACACGTACACAACGAAAAACTTCTCCAATAGTCATTTATTTATCATTTCAGTATACTAACGTTTTAATTTCCTATTTTTCTTATCAATACTACGTTTTAAACGCCAGGAATCCGTATGCCTAGTCAATTTAAACGAGAAGACAAAAATCGGAAAAAATTATAGCTTGACATTCGAATAAAAAATGTTTTCTCGTAGTTAAGACGTTATCTTGAATAGAATTCGAACGTTCCGTTATAAATGTAGGTTTTAAAGGCAGGTTTAACGAAATACAAATCGAAGCCATTTAAATCGTTATTAATTATAAGTTATATACATATATGCTAGTTAATGGTTCAAGGATATTTAGGAATGACAACTTACAAGACTAATAAAAACCATAAGAGTTTATGTAATAGGTGCATCTAATATAAACAATTCTAATTACTTTAATTTCATTTTGAAATTTTGGGCAGGATCGTAAGAGGAATAAGAGTAAAGTAGGAATACAGTTTAAGGTTCATACTGATTTAATGAATGATTTTTTAAGCAGTCAGTTTTGCTACTAGAAGGGATAAAATAATAGGTTATTGTTCCAAAATAGCAAACATTAACTACTTCAATCTCATATGTATAAATATTGTAATTTTTCACACGCCTAAATGCATTAATAAGTAAATACAGATTTTCTGATACCACACCGCCCATATTCAGCTGTTTGTTTTCACGCAAATTTAAGCATATTTTTGTGTAAATTCACTCCATTGACATTCCTTGTCATTTTTCCACTCAATAACTCAATTGTATGCTTGATACTTTTAGCTTTCAGACAAGTCAAGCCAAAAAAATGCATGGTTAGAGGAGTTATTGGATAATCTTACCATTAACTGGCATGACATTTTCATTAAAATAGAAGAAAAATTTTGATGTTTTCATCGCAAATTGATAAAAAAGCACTGAGATTTTTTGAGTTAAAATAAATTAAAACGTACTTATCTCCCAGATTTTCCAGGTTATTACGAGTGTACGTATCTATTACCATCTAGATATAAAACATGTGAAGGTAAATTTACTCTGAGTGGTTATTCTTATGCTACATTTCCTAAGGAAATCAATGAAGGTTAGTACGACTGAAATGAGTTCTCTAACCTTTAGAAATATGCTTATTATTGAAAAAATTGTTGAAACTTCTGCATATAAAGGCATACCATTTCTTCAGGATCAAATTGAACAACAATTGAAATAATGTGGTAGAATCGTAGTAGAATTGAAGGGATAAGCTAATGTTATACTTACGATTACGTTACGATTAGTTAAGGCTTATCAGTAGCTAATTGATGGATCTAACTTTACAAGTACCTTATGATAACTGATTGAAATACAATGCATGTAGGGGATAAAACTTTGTAAAAATAGCCTATCAGAAGGATGGACAAGTTACTCATAACTAAATATTAACGCATTCACTCAAACTTGCCAGTTTTCTTCGTACTTTCGCAAGAGTATATATCATTGTCCTATTAACATTGTTCTGAGGTCCAAATAGTCGTATAAATATCCTTGGGTCGTAACGAATTGAACTGTTGAACGACTATAAACCATAAACACAGTAATCAACCCGAAGGTCGGTTTAGTAGGTGATGGTAGAGCTCACCCATGTACCAAGCCCGACGGCGTGTGAATATTCACACATCAGGGTAGGGGGGCCAGTTCCTTTCCCTGTGCCGGTTATGGTCTTCCCAGGAAGATCTGGTACCCGAAAAATCAACTAGCTTGGGTGGAGCTGCAGGTGCCCAAAGTGCCTTGCCCGGGAATCGAACCCGGGACCCTTTGGTCAGCAGTCCAACGCTCTACCCGCTAGACCACCGCGACCCGCGAACGACTATAAGCAAATAAATTAATAAAGAGTACATGTAAATTTGTAATTACAATTATTTCCAGTTAGTATGGACTTTTTAAATTTTCACGCAAGAGAACTATTCGTAAGATTACAAAAATTAAATGCGTTTAAATTCATAACACAGTCAAAGCATCTTATGGGATCGATTAATTCCGATGCTATATTGTTGGTAACAGAATCATTTGCAACTTTGGACGACTTGTACGAGATGACCATGACTCATGGGAGCATCAGCAGCAGTTCAGTAAAGACGTCGTCGACCTCAAATATTTAGGGAACGAACCAGTAGCGCAAGATCAATTTCCCAGCGCCACAAACTCGGACCTACACTCGTAATCCGATTCCAATGATTGTATCGCTCGTTCAGGAGCACTTTCCGATGGCAGCCATGCATTCTGGGAGAGGAGGGCTGCTCCATTAGTGAAGAGCTCAAAGAGCAAAGGGGGAGAGGCGTATGCTCGCCGTTACACTCCCCGTCCCCCCCTACTTCTTCATCATCCTGCGCCACAGCCCCCTCCACGTGACCTGTCCCACTTTCCAGGGCCGGAAATTCATGAATATTCCGCGACCTCCTGCCAATCCCATCCTCCCAAGCCGACTCCAGGCCCATCTCCTCGCCTTCTTCTCTCACCCCCACGCTACGTAAATGTGGATATTTGAAAGGGATTATAAGTTCGGGCGCCCTGAAAATCTGCGCGTGAAGGATAGGGAGTAATGAAACTTCGCCAGTTGCAAAAAAGTTCCAATTGGATTTAGACGTTTCAAAACACCATTCAAGAATTCTTTAGATTAAAATTTCAATTTTAATGAGTAGCATGCAAAACAGCAGTTTATTAATTTTGCTATTATTTTGGCCAGAAAAGAAAAAAATGTAGAAAGAATATACTAATACAAAGGATAGAAAAAGATATTGGCGTCAAATTTGAGTTTTTAAATTTTACATGGATGCCTAAGTTTGGAGAAAATATCTTCCCTATCTACATTTAAGAACATGGTATAGAAAGAATTAGCGGTCATATCTAAATATGATGATGAAACTGAATCAAAATCTAAACCCAATAAGTACCACAGGTTAACAAACACGAGTCAATGATGGCTTAAATTATTCTCAAATTCTTTTAATATCTATATGGACAGCAAGAGTGTGAGATAGTTAGCGTAAAGTGTGGGAATGTTATTTTAATTGAGAGGAATTAAAAAACAGTAAATCAGATAAGAATGTGGGAACTCATAGTCATCCATTTTACTAAATTTGCAAGTTACATTTTTAAACTTTCATGAACCTTAAAAATGAATAAAACCTCATACCAAAAATCTTATTATATTGCGTTGTACATCCTCCCGAAACATTTAAAACATTCGTAGATAGTTAAATTAATAAGTAATACATTTTTATGCTTATATTTGGAATAATATTAGCTCAAGTAAATAGTTCATTCGCAGTGAGGTGATCTTGTATTTTTCCTAGCATGCATCTCTAATTCGATCCCTTCCGTATCTCAATCCCCGGGTTGACGTATCAAATAAGTTCAAAATGTCGACAATTCCTTTCGGTAACATTACTAAAACTTTTCCAGGAAAAATTTATAGACAATTCATCCTACGTAATCATTAACTCAATTTTTGGGTCTTTATGAATAACGGAAACCTCGCTTACGCCTATAAATAAATACAGATGGGTAGATGCGCATAAAAGACTCGTAATTAGGTGCTGAAGATATTGACTGTATTACCAAGTGTGTTACCGTAATCAAATCAGCCGGTACAGGGTTTTCTTCGCTAGTGTCTCTGGTAAAAGCCAAGAGGTTTTATAAAGAATATTTTTATCGCCATAGCTAATATCCTAACCAGATTGATAATCAAACTTGCGTATTTATTCCACTCCATTCAAATTCATAATCGACTAACGAGTTTGAACACCGGAAAAACCGAAGATGAAGTTTGCAAGTCTATCTACAACTTTGTTACTTTTATGTAAACACTTGCTGATGTTTTTCAAAATTAATTTTGTAAACCCTATCGATAAAAAATAATAGATTTAATGTATGAGAATATATTTGAAGAAAATACAAATTTAAATATACTTTAAAAGATCCCTAATTTCTATGAAAGATTGACGATTAACTTTGGCTAATCCTTAATAAATGCCGACATTTAACGTACGTACTGAAGAAAACAGTTTTCAACATTAATAATTATCCGTATTTCATCGAAAGGAATGTTAAGAATGAAACAGTCTGCCGAGTTGGTTTAATTCCTCTTCTGAAACTGAAGACATTTTCAACTTCATGATTTTTCGTCTATAAAACCATAAGGATGGTGGTACTGCCACGTTGCCACTTTATTCATAAAGATATGAATTAGGCACAAACTTGAATGGCTTGGAACTTAGGCCATTATTCGGTTACTCAATAGTTTTTATGACAAACATTAATTAGAGTCAAAGAAAGACCATCAATAATAAGCTGTGAATTGTTTTCAAGTCGATGGTCAAGAAAATTTCTCTTAATTAGAACAATAGGCATTATTAATGATTGACTAAGTGAAATAAAGATTTCATGTTAAGAAATCAATTTAAATGAAGCGATTATGGATCAAAAGATGTATATCTAAAACGTGGCGACGTTGCTCGAAAGTTCTGTGGAAAATATTAAGAAGACATACTTAGTCGTCCGTTCCTACTCTGCGTATATTTAGACAATCGCTCAAAACTCAACCTGATTGACAGTTGCCATAATTAGAACACCATACGCAGCAGCATTAAAACTGGGGAAAGCGTAGGGTGCACGTGACCCACCGCATTTTAGTGCGGTGTGCAACGATGCAGGAGTGACGCAAAGGAGCGCAATAATTACCTACGAGTCCAGGGAGCGAGGAGGCTTTTCAAGTCGAAAGGATTAAGCGGGAGACTCGCCTCCTCATTCCTAATCTCGAGGTGGCTTGGTAGTTCAGTATGTCTTCTTGAAGGAATAGATTCACGTTTGATGCAACAGTCAAGCAAATATAAGAGGAGTACTATCACATTAATGACGTTGCAACGACTCCAGAATTCGTCTGAGTGCTCACCAAAATATTTTAATTTCCTTGTGGTAGGACAAGGCTTCGCACGGTAGTATTTATGGTTGCTTATATATTTGGAGTTGCACTGATTTAAAGTAATCGAAAGCAAGTTTAAATAGCAGGATAGAATAAATTAGGCCAAGATGTAAATAACTACTTTTGTTTATTCATAGTTAAATCCTTATTAGGTAAATGCACACAAAGAATGATGAAAAAATCAAAGACTTCGCGTTTCCACTGGAAAGAATAGAATATTATTGTTGATTAATTTTGTACGCTGCAGCTTCATTTTAATTCCAACGAAAATCCTTCCGAATCTTTCTTTGTGCTTTACAAATGGATTTCCACAAAGTATCGGCCTCAATCATCTCTCAAAATACATAATTAAGTTTCAATTTAAATTTTATCCAACCAAAAATTTAGCTGGGATTTTTTCAGTCGAGTACCTTCAAACCCAGAGAAAGAAAGTGATTTCTCTTAAGGTTCGCCGATTTTATTAGGCATATTTTAATATCTCTACTGATAGCAAGATGAAATCTATTTAAGTGTTCATGCTTTCTTTGTGCCTCAAAAATCCAAGAAATCCATCTTTAATAGAATATTTTTATTCATTTATATTTCCTGCAAGCCACCAGTGGAGTGTGTGGCAGAGGGTTATACTCAGCAGAATAATTTTATTCAAAAGAATATTTAGTACGGAAATTTATTTATTTAAGTGTTATGTCTTGTTATCCGTTCAAATCTAAATTTCTCTCTTCAGACTTCTCAATTTTATTAAATTCCTATGATACCTTTATTTGCATAAATACAGGGTCGCACCCAAAACTGGTAGGACTGATTTTTTTACAAGAATTTTATTATCGAGAAACTCATATCGACTTAATGTTCTTCAAAGTATGGTCCTTGAGCTGCTACACACTTAGTATAACGTTGCTCCCATTCCCCGTACGGCCGCTGGATATTTTCTTTGGGGATGCCGTTGATGACCCTCGTCGAAGCCTCTTGAACTGCCTTTATCGAGTCAAAATGTCGTCCCTTGAGCTGTCTTTTCATCAGGGGGAAGAAGAAGAACCGGTGGTGCCAGATCGGGAGAACAGGGCGGGTGCGGAAACGTGGCAATGCCGTATTTGGTCAAGAGCTGTCTGACGACGAGCGCGCCATGGCACGAATTTTCGGCACCAATTATCACATTGTCCAAACAATTTTCATCTCGGTGCAAATTGGCTAACACTTCTTCGAAAATGCGCACACGCGTTGCCTGTTGGTCGACACTCAGAATTTTCGGTACCATCTTGGCGCACACCTTGCGCATGGCCAAATCCTGTGAAATAATGCGTTGGGCGTTGGATGCAAACAGACCCAACTGGTCTGCAATTTCATCACTGGTTAAGCGACGGTCTGTGTTCAGCAGTATTCTCACTCTGTCCACATTCGTGTCGGTTCTTGCCGTCGGCGGCCGTCCGGAGCGATGGTCGTCTTCAACGAGCTCCCTATCCTCTTTAAACAACTTGTGCCTCTGTGTAAAGGCTTAAGGCAGTGTCCCCATAAGTCAGCTTGATCATATCGAGGGTCTTAGTTGCCGTCTTCCCGAGTTTCGCACAAAACATCACGGAATAACGTTGCTCTAAATTCAGATTCATTTTGTTTTTCGACGCGGACAAAAACCTTGCTTCACTAAAACGGTGTCCTCACTCAACCACAGCCTGCAGGCGACTGAGGCTGGTGTCGGTCTGTTGCTAAGAGCCCCCTCTACCTTACCCTGCCAGGCAGACCCCCCTCCACCGCTCCGTTCGCGCCAGAGAAAATCAGTTTTACCACTTTAGGGTGCGACCCTGTATCTATATCATTATAAGTTTTCTTACATCGCCAATAGCTCTATCACTTGAGAATATAGTTCTGTCTTGTGAAATTCAACCTCCTATATTTTTAAAAGAAACTTCAACGACTAATTTCATCTTGTACAAAAAATAACGCATTAAATAGCATTACTTTACTTATCTCTCTCTACTCATCTCTTAAATACTGCATTTCAATTGAGCTTGATTTATATTTACCAAATATAATATGTTCTCAAGGCAAGCATTCGGAATTATCAAAAAATAACATAAGAAATATTCAAAGATGTGGATAAAATAGATAGCAAGATGAGAAAGGCAAGTAATACAAAGAGAAGAACACAAGGATAAACAATACTATAGTTCATATTATATACTACTTAGTAAACTGCAGAAGTTTAGAACGAACAGAGCTCACATGATGATAGCGGTCAGCTCTAATCATAACCCTTGTTTACATCTGCGTTAGCTTTTTGATACATGCTTGATCAGTGAAAATTCCTTTGCTTACACCTTTGTGGATCTAATTTTGGTCTACCCATGTTACAGTTAAATCTTAAACACTCAATTGTAAGTGCCTATCATCAAAATTAAATGAAAAAATGCATAAAAGAAGTATTCTTTAAATACAAGGCAATATTTTGGACGGCACAATAGAATGCAAAACTATAAATACTCTACATATATACAATACATATATATACAAATATATATAGCAAAATAAAAAATCAAATGCCTTTCAAAAATAGCTTTTTAAATTGCTATCTCTTTTAGTGTAAACATAGAGCATATATAAGCCTGTATAAACCACCTTTGCACCTAAAATTTCAATGGCAAACGTTAAACTATGCAAACAAAACTACAAACACAATATCAATTATAGATTCTTGCATGGAAATTCGTATTTGGAAGATATTATATAATTTAAATCTATGGTGAGAAAAAGTAAATGGCATAAAATAGACGTGATGCATTTGGCAGAATAAATATTAATGGTTGTTTCCTTTGACAGAATTGACTCAATGAAAAACTTTGGAAAAAGGAATTTTATTTTTAAACAGCGTAAAATTAAAGAGCAACAAGTCGGGTGTGATTTAAGACGATGGTGTAGATAATTGTAGCATTTTTGATTGAAATTCCTATCATTATCAACGTTATAGTAGGTGGACTGTTTAAAATGTAGACACATTACTGAAGTTATTACGATACTGAGAAAAAAAGCCCTTATGAATGGCTTTCCTTCCATTTGTCAATACGTTTTTCCTGCAGCGATGTGAGCATTTATATGCATGGCAACCTACATTGAAAATTCAGAAGACAAAGGACTTAAAACTATTGAGCAATGAAGGATATGAAACAATATGTTTATTTTTCCCCAAAAAGTACGGTAAAAATAGATGAGTGAGGAAGCGAGGTAATGAAAATGCTGTTACAAATCAATTTGTCACTTTAAAACGACATCAAATGTTAATATATAATAAAAAGCCTTCTGATAGATACTATCTAAAATTTTTCGAAATTTAATTGTTATACAAAAAAGGTACGTATGCCATATCTACTTGTGAATCCTCTTAGTCCTGCTCTATCTTCTATCCTTCATCTCACTAAATGGCGTTATACTCTCTACATTTGTTTTTTGCGTGCTCGCACTCAGGTTCAGTCAGTATCCTCATTAGGATGCTTGATAATAATTGCAAAATCCTCGATATTTTCAAAATGTCGGGGAATAAAACTAAGAATTTTAATTTAGCGTCTTTTACTTCAAGGAATTTGGAAAAATTTGGATTTCAAAGAAAATTTGGGAAAAAAAGGAAAATTGTGGGATAAACTCGAAAAGCACTGAGGAAAGCATTACTTTCCACGGTCATGACGAAAACATGTCACTCTAGCGTTGGTTTCAGCATCTCTTAAGTGGATGAGAATCAAGTAATCACAGGTACCTTTAAAATGGTCTCTCTCTGAGCATTCCAAGGCCATGCCGAGAATCGTGAAAGTGTCACGGGCGATTTTGTAACGGTAGAAATATTTTACAAAACTTGGCAACCTATAGGAAATCCTCCAGATTAGTTGTACTATGTTTTGGGCAAGAGAGTTAGTGAAAACAAAACCATCGATTGGAATCCTGCATAGAATTCAGAGAGGTGGTCAGTTATGTTCAACATTCCTTCCAATGGTCATTATTGGTGACGTCAATAGGGTTTATGGTTACGATCCGGAAACAAATCATCGCCTCCTGGGGGAAGTGTCCGCCTTTGCTCCGGTCAAAGAAGGCTCAACAGGTCAAGAGCAATGTGAGGTCAACTCCGACGGTATCTTTGGCATCGGTTTGATTGCCTATAAAGAATTCGTTTCCCCAGGGGGGATCTTCAAGGCATCTTCTCTTCTTCAAACACCCTATTTTTATCTGATTTAGCCTCTTTTGACTTCTCCTTCTTCCTCAAAGTGATAAGTTGAAGGAAGAAGTAATTGGCCCAGGAGATCCAAAATGAGTTGTTATTGAACAAGCAGAAAAAGATGAACTTCCAAGACGCCTTCCCAAAATGGCAAAAACGATCGATGCGTACTCTCCCAATGGAGCTATTTCCGACGGGACGTTGGAGACTACGACGAAAATCTGTGCCTACTTTTTTTAACAAATTTCGGAAACGGCAACTCCTCGCGCGTCCAAGAAATGAGGTGTCCGAATCTCAAAAAGAAAGGGATCTTTTGATCGAAGGAAAACTTTTTCAAACCTTTGAATAGCCGGCATAATGGAAAGTAAAGGAGAATTAAAGAATGAGATAGTTGGAATTATTTAGATGATGTTAAGCCGAGTCATAACAAAGGTTAAAATGTTAAATACGGTAGGACAAAAAATGGGTAAAATACGTTTACTTCACGAGTGTACATATATTTGTCGAAATTTTCCTTTTTTTCCTGTTTTTTGTCCTGAAAAGTTTTCCTGCCGCCTGGCCATAGAAACCTGACTCTCTTGCAACACGAATTAAGTGTTAGAGTTAAGAATTAGAAAACATTTTACATCCCGTAAAGCATGAATTTCAGCTTTTTTGATTTTAATAATGTTGAAAATATATAATTTCAAGAAACCATAGCGACAATGAGTAAGGATCCTATGACGCATTCCCCCATAAATAAAATATTGTGTAAACCAAAAATGTAAATGACTGATTGTATTGTTACTTATGCTATACTTTTGCATAAACGAAATGATTATTTTCCACAGCGCACGTTCACCTTTAGTGATTTTTAAGAAATACTATATATGTAAGATGGAATTTCGGTATCTACCTCAAAATATTTTTAAGCAATTTTAGTCAAATAGATTCAATGAACCTCATTACTACGTATATGCTTGTAAATGGAAACTAGCCTGCGCTGAAATTAATTCCAGACGATAGAGGAAGTTGATAAAAAATATCAGCTGGAAATAATGGAATGTGGTACAGCAGGAGAATCAGAAAAATCAAATAGATAGGTCGAGTAAAGAACGCTATACTTTAATAGGGATGCCGATTGAAACTAATGAAAGGAAGGAATCAGCTTGAGGAATAAATAGGAAGGATGAACTGAAAGAAAAATTAAACCTCAAAAACTTCAGCAATATCTAATTTGATGCATTAAACATGTCGTGGAAGACATGGTAGCAAAGAGACACATCGACACGATGACTTTGCCAGATAGGAAAATCGCCTAGAGAGCCATGGTAATTTCAAAAATATGCGATCATAATAAAATATAAACATGCTTCAACAAGCATGATTTGTCTGCACACATGACAATTAAAATTTTATGTAAAATTTAGAATCCGAAGAACTTACAACAAATAAATTACCCAATTGTTACTTCACATAATTTTTAATTTGAAAATGAACTCATATATCAAAAGGGCACGACTGGGGTTCCTTGACCAAATAATTTTAAACTAAATACAACCGAAATGTTTCCTTTTAAATCGCAGGAAGTTAATTATGCTCACTTCTATACGGTAGTTTTTGTAAGAGAACAACCATGATAATGGGTAATGAACGGGAAGGAAGTCACACCAGATAAATAGTACAAAGCGTAGTCAGATTATTACAAATTAAGATTTGACTCTAGTTTTTGCGGATGGAATCTAACTAGCACACCGAGAGAGCTTAAGATCAATGTGATGTCCAATCTCTCGACCAATCTCTTCTGAAGCCGATACCAATTGGAGTTAACGTCATTCTTAATCTATATTTATTCAAGAGAATGTAGGAGGTTGACGTTTATGTTCTCTTCACTAAGAAGATGGAAATTTTATATTAATATAAAAAATACGCACTAGATTTAAGAATAATGACATTGAATCATCATTATGATACATAAGGTAAAATAAATGCCTGTAATATATGTAGGCCTTTCAATTTCATTTGAGGTAATTAAAAATTTACATTAAATGCTAAAGGGATCAAGATATTGCGAAATATATGAATGCATATTAATTAGAATAAAATTGTAACAAATAACGCAGTAAAAATTTGGCAAGATGATATTCCTAAAGGCTGATCGATGTTGTGACGCTTGAGTCGTGCGCATGCTCCACGATTTATTCGTTTGAGTTCCAATATGTGACGCAACCCTCTTAAGTAAAGACGTTAACAGCACAAAAGACTGACTAAAATTTACACAAATCCGTTAAATGAAAATCAGACGTGTGTGTATCATAACATTCTTTTCTTGGCTTGGTCACAAAAACAACAAATATCTAAAATTAAAGTTAATAACTATACAATAATTGACCACTTTCCAGGGCAGACCATTTCGTATTCCTTTTAACGTAGATCTAATCTTAATACTGTTCCCAGTTCATATGAATTTTTTTTAATCTACTGGTTTCTTATAGTTACTGTTATCAAAATAATCCTGTGTTGCCTATTTCAGCAATTTTTCAGAATTAACAACGCATCGCATTCAGTACGTTTTCCTTTCTTTTTGTTCTAATAAACGAAAATGCAAAACACCGAACATCGCAATGTTGTGTTGGTAAAATTTCTTGACTAAGGAATAGAATCATATTAGAAACTGGTACAAATAATTCGAGAATGAATACATAGGCGTGTAGATAACATTTTTATATCACCAAAAAAAATAAATTTTATATTAAAAACAAGTGACCAGAATAGCAGGTAAGTGGATAGCAACTTAGGGAGAAATAAAAACAGATTTCATAATTGTATTCGCCCATGAATACGATGTTCTCCTGACCATGAAAACTGCAACTGTTGACCAGAACAATTTTAATTTTGTTTCATAGGTTTTTTAGACATCATCCATACACCTAAACCTTATGTTTGTTGCCAGCTATAGTATCTAACATATTCTTCACTCGGAATATTAAACTGGGCTATTATGTGAGAATATAAAATAGAAGTTAACTCATTCGTTAGGAATTTATTTTATGTCTCTCAATGGAGATTCATTCAACATTAATTGAAACAATAATTTGAAAACTTTGATTGCCATCCATAAATTAAAAAATAAAAACATATCAAGCTATAAACAACAATCTAACACATGCACTAAGCATGTGTTAGATACATCTTAATAATATGCTGGGGAACCAGAGCTTTTGAATATTAATTGATGAATAGTAACCTTTCGTAATAAAAGCTAAATACTCCATTATGCAAGCCTTCGCAATGCAGCGATATTTCAGTAATGGAGTACAGTGAATGAGTAAACACTCTGCGCTATTTGCTACATTTCGCTATCTTCATGTGCAAAATTGCGTTATGAGAAGTATTCCTATGATCTTTGTGAGATATACGAGTATTAACACATCCCCATGCCCTGAAAGTCACGCCGCTATCAAAATAACCGCCTATCACATATGGCGCAAAGGACCGTAAGCTCTCAACTTCTCCCTTAATATTACTACCATCATTTAATAAGGCAAATAACAAATTCATCGTAAACATAATACTTTTTATTTTTAGATCGATTCGCAATAATTTGAATACGCATAATTTAATGCGAAAAAATTGTAGACACATCGATTTTATGAATCTAAATCTTAAAATGGTTGAAAGTCAACAGTATTCACCAACTTAATAATTAAGGCAGCTCCATCGTTGGGTTAAAGCTGCAGTCTGTGGGATATATCACTACAGAACTCATTTGAGGTTGATTTCAAATAGTTTTCAACTACGTCTCAGGCAGATTCCTTGGTGTAACAGAATGATACCGACTAGTAGCCCATAAAGCGGAGGTTGAGTTCGCAAGAGACGTGGTAGTCAAGTGAGTAGAGCGCTGAGCTTTGATTCGCGGGGACATTTCTGTGTACCCTCAGCTCCACCCAATTTTTTGGTTGCCAGAGAGTTCCAAAAAAGCACATACGGCATAGCGATAAAAGCTCGCCACCCTTCCGCGATGTGTGATTTTCACACGGTGTTACACTTAGTATTGAGTGAGCTATACGCTCATCTAATAAACTAATATTCGGATCATAAACTGTGGTTAAAACAACTCGTAAAGGAATGAGTGTAAATGGAATTAAAGGGTAAATAAGTTTATAAGCTTGACATGTTGCAAATTAAATGCGTCTATGGATTAAATACTAAAACCATCGTCATCCAGAATGATAAATAATCAAAATCAAAAACATGAATGATTTTTTGGTTATACGAATGCAAGTTATGTTATCCATATTTCTGCCTCGAAAATGCACTTTAGTCCTTTGTATCGTGTTTTGCTACTTGAGATTTGCGGAACGTGGATGACTTCTCGTAATCGTGTTGAGCTCCTTATTTTAAGAGTTCATGAACACGATGACCGTACCACCCAAAGAGACAAAGTGATGCGGAATTTTGTAATTCCAACGACTTAGATTATATTATAAGGTTCCCCCTAGATTAAATCAAACCAAATAAGGAGAGGAGGAAACACGGTATATAAATTAGTCAACCCTAAGTGCCTTTTTAACATAAGTATGAGATTACGAGTATGATTCTAGTCATTTTGAAACATTTGAACTTAACCTTTTCCTTTAAGCTTTTCAAACACAGAAATAGTGTCATATGAATTATAGGAAGATTATTTGCAATCCAAAAAACACGAAAATTTAAACCTTTTTTAATGATTGACATTAATTTTTTATTATAAATACAGCTCTAGCCCCTTTTCCACTAAATACATTGAAAATCTCATTTGAAACCACTTCTCTCCTCGTGAACTAAGTTTCAACTCAACTTCTTGAGCAGCATATAACATAGATGCCGAATTAGAAGAATTTTGCCCTCGTGGGTTGCACCATCATTGAACAGATAATTAATATGGTGAATATCTCACCGAAGTCTATTGTACTACATATTACATTTAATCTTTAAATAATATTAAATTATATAGCCAAATAAACTACTCCCACTCACATTCTGTAAAGGATTTCAGGCAAACAATATTTTTATAGACAAACTAATTAGATATTACTGCATGCACTATTATGACAAGAAATAAAAAATTAAATGTTTATTCTAAGCGTTCATTACCCTTGGAGGATGCTAACTGCGTTACATTTCACCCTCACTTACTAAGCTTATTACGGAGTTCTACTTAACGTATTCATGGTGGAAGGATTTAGTTCACGGCGGATTGATTTGACGTTCGTGGTACACATCACCCACATACCAGAGTTACAGCCCCGTAAATCTAAATTAAGCCCTGAACCGTGCATAGTAGGTGTAATCTAGTGCAGTTAAATACCTTTTTATATTCAGTAATACATTGATGGCATATATACATGCATTAACATAGCCATATTATCGAAAAACATTTTCGAAAGTGGAAATAATAACTCATTTTAACACAGATCGGCAATATTAAATTATCAATAGGCCATGCATTAACTATGCATAATGAAGAGACTTTGCGAGGTTTGATAATGCATACATTATCTGACTCCTTCGTATAACCATGCATGACCTAATTCCAAACCTCATGTCGCAACGTTATTAACAGGAATCCTAAGAGCAACAAGCTAATGGTAATCCCCGGTTCGGATTGGTGATGCGAGATAATTGCTGCGAAATTTGAAAGCTCCGAAATTCTTGGAGCTTGTTGTTTTTCATACCAATTATAGTGCATCGATTCGTAAACAATAATGTCATAGGCACATTCTTACCAATGATAGAAGAAAATTAGTAGAGAAAGGCTATCTATAATTGGAGACAGTGAATTCCCGTATAGATGTTTCCTTATTCTTCTAAAATTGATAAAAGAATCAATCGAACGCACAGTCTTTCTGATTTTACATTTTATGCCTGCGTTAGAAAGCAACCGAGAAACTTAAATTTGGAATTGAAAATAAGGAGTTGCATCGTGAGTTATTTGTAGGAAGGACAAGAAGTTTGCATGGTAGCAAATCAATTTCCCTCTTGATTTGAAACAAATAGGATCGACCATCCTCACGGGCAGGGATATTCTACGTTAAACATTTCATCCGTGAAGGTAACACTGAGGAAATATCGGAAAGCAGTCCATGCTTTCGCGTTGACGGCTACTCAGAAGAGCTATAACAGTTTTGGAGATTAAAGGGTCCCCTAAGCTGGGGTCGACTGAAGGGAAGCTTAGGAGACGAGATACGAGTACGCTGTAGGGTGAGAGAGGAAAGAAAACAACATCCCGTGATCCGTTTTCGGAAGAGAAGGAAAAAATAAAAAAAGGAGGAATTCTCTGAGGAGAAGGAAGATCGAGGATGAGAGAGAGGAGCGAGGAGGAGTCCGGTGGCGGCAGAGAGTTTCGGGAGGGAAGGTGGGCCGTGTCGAACTGAAAGCAAAATTCCGAATCCTGAGAAATGGAAACCAGAGTCGAATGCGTGTAGGTGCGAGCAGCAATGCGGGGTACGTCTCGGGGAGTGACAAATGGGTGGCCGGACTGAAGGCGACACGGTATGCTGCGGCTGAAGGGAGAGGAAAAAGTTCCTGTTTGGGGAAGAATGGCGAAAAGGTTTCACGGTGGGGGAGAAGTGGGGGACGAGGGATGGAGAACGTAAAGTGAAAAAAGAAAACCACGCATCGTTTTTTGGGTGGCAAAAACAAATTCGAGCGGTCGAAGGAACGGACATCGGACAGAAATGGGGGGATAAAAAATAATAATAACAACCTTAAGGCGGAAAATATAATACTAAGTCGGCGATTGGCATGTGACGCGTGTTGCCGCAAAATGAAACGCGAAAAACCGCACAAGACTCAAAAGGAACAAGGTAACAAACAAACTTCTCAAGATAAGCACACTCATTCATTAATGTTGGCTACTTTAAACATTCAAGCCGAAATACATAATTTTGAACTGGAAATTTTCGTCGAGATTTGGTTCAATTATTGCATTTCACTGCATTATATTTTATTGGCAGTGGTTGTAATTTTATATCTCTTCAGAAAATGTCGCGTTTATTATACGGTTTATCACCATTCTTTTTGGTAATTCATGTGACTGAATTCCTACGGTGGAATCATTTTTATAATTCCAATAATAAACAAAGAATCCTTAGTAAGAGAAGAAAATCAAATAATGGTTATATGAAATAAAATGAGGTTTGATAAGTGTATAAAAACCACTACATTTTGGTTGAACTTTTATGGCAGCAGAAACTGACAGCTGTCAAAAATTAATTTCAACACCTATTCACTCATCAAACATTTAGCATTTTTAGCTCTTGGTAGAAATTGTTAATATCACCACTGCAATCTTTGTAATCTGTGAAAGTTCACTTCATTATTCTGGTTTCAGTTATTCTTTCCATGGTCCCTTTTCCGAATATCTCTTTCCTCATACCCACACACAACTGACTGCCAACGAATTTTGATTGTCTCAACGAAGCATGCGATTTCCAATGCTTCGACTTCAGAATTGCTATGAATATGTACAGCATACCGTCACATTTATTTATGGTAAATACATCTTATGAGCGTACTTGATGTGAATATTTTACCATGAAAAAAAAATATTTTTATTCGAATTAACACTTTTTTGTTTACAGATTTTAGAGAGGACTTCTCTTTTTTTAATGTTAACGAAGTATTAGAAATAAATATAAATGAAGTGCTGCTAGAACATTTATTACTGTACAACAATGTTTGGTACTTTCTAACGACCATATTAATCAAAGATTGACTACAGAATCAACAACTGGACTACTATTGCGAATTTATTTAGAAAAATCGAATTCCTAACTTGGGACAGCAATTAAGTTTTCTATACAAGTTCAAGCTTCCAAGAAATGGATTTCCGATTTGAAATTTTTCATTTGTTGCGCATCGTAAAAATCATTAAACGAATCAGCATTTGCATCAAGATGATATGCGGAGTCTTGCTTACACTCGATCTGTTTCAACGGCCTTGTTTCATCCGAGGATTCAACAATGATCAATAAGGATTAGCGAAATGTGGAGCACGAGGGTTTTTTTTGCTTCTGCGAACTCGTCCCAATTGTTTCTTTTGTTTTTTTTAATCCATCGTCATCCTTTCTGTTTTTCTATTACTGGACTTCTTCTGCCAACCCAAACGCTTCCCTCCATGCCTCCTTTTCTATATCTTTCTCTTCCCCACACCAGTACACCACCAACCCTAGTCTTCCCTCCTTCCTTCGAACATATGCTCCGAATCGGGATACGCAATTTTCCGCCACAGGTCTCTCGCATTATTCGAGCCTTCGTCGACGCCTCCTTCAATCGCTCCTCTTCCTTTCTCCCTTCCCCTTAAGTGCTCTCCCTCCCTTCGGATATCTTCCACCCTCCAGAGCTCCTTAAACCGCTATCCATCACCTGTCTCAAGCTATATTGTTGTAGATTCACACGCCGACAACACTGACGGTGATGATTGATGTTCTTCGCCAAGTTTGCTCCGAGTCCAGATCAGTTTGTTATTTCGGGGTGAAGGTATATTTTTATCTGGAAAACACTCCGTTAACTGATCATCTGTAAACACATTAACGAATCACCATTGGCGTAAATGAGGGCAAAAGTTATTCCCGCTATGAGGAGCGTACAAACATTTTACCCTCAGATTTGTTTTCGTGAAATATATATTTGATAAGAAAATGAGCGAAAATTACATATACGATTCTATGGTACCAAGATTCACTTAATAACTTTTTACAATATGAAATAGGTAATTTAGTTGGTTTCGGTTCCCAATTCACCAACGGTTAGATAAACAGCAGCAAGCACATAAAGTGATAGTCATTTATATCAGATGCCAACATCATACAATTACCTTCTTTAAATATTATAACACGATTGAAAGATAAACATTAGACTATTAATCTATTTCACGTATTGATAGTTCTGCTAGTTGAAGTTTAAATATATATTTAAAGTTAACATAAAAAGAATAAAAATTTGAATAATTGTACTCCAATTGTTCTCCTCTTCTAGTAAATGTTTTGGATCTGCGATGGTTAAGTACACATTTATTTTCTCATCTTGCTTTCAAATTCCATGAATGAAATTTTTCGGGCTGTGACACAAAATAAATGTATTTTTGGAGTCACCTATAAAGTGTCTCTGCAAGTTGCTTTAAAGTCGTGTGTAAGAAGCTTAATAACGTTTAGCAGTAGAGATTGAACAAAAAAGAGACTAAATTGAAAATCTAAGGTTTTCTGCCTGCTGATGGGATCTTGTGTGTACTATTTTTCCTTCTCCTAGTTAGCACACGGAGAAAATCTTTAATCAACCTGAATTTCAGATTTTTTTCATAAATTTCAATTGTGGCCAGGGCTACCAAGTTAGCTCACGCATGGAGCCCATACTTTTTCCAAAGTTGTCCCAATTGTTGTCATCAATCTAGTAGCAGCGATTTTTCTTTTTTTGTAACGATATAAACGCATTCATGAGGAAACAATTGATTAATCTAACCACTCGGCATTCTACCAGCGCCGTCTGAGCAAATGTCCACAATTTAACTAGTAGTCCACAGAGACTGTTCATTTACGATTTAAATTTACTTGCACCTAGGCGAAGTATATGCTTTGCAGAATATGTTTTACGCAAAATATATGCTTTCACTCTTTGCTCATTTCTCTCATGCTACTTGGGGGTACCCAATGGCCTGGTCTTCTCCTTTGAGTGCCGTTAAAAGCCATCCAAATGTTTATTATCAATATTAACTTATATTTAATTGAAAATACACAAGTTGATCAATTAAAGACAAAAAAGTAATATTTTCTGCTTTCATATTCTCGAAAAAAGGAAATGTTTGCATTAGATGTCTTTTTTTTGGCAGAAAAACCTCATTTAAAATGTTATTTCAAGGGAGATTCCACAATTTAATTACATTTTTATAAAGATGTAAAAATGTTATTTAAAACATTATTCTAAAAATGTCTTTTATTCTTTTGCTCGAAGAAATCGCATTCGGAGACTATTGTGTGGCATTCTTTTTAAATCTTGAGGGTGGGCATTCACGGCACAATGTCTCAGATCACGTACAAAGCGAGCGTTAATAATACCCAGAACTTATCTAGCACCCGTCTTGCTTTCTGATTCTCCTCCGCCCATCTACGAGAAATGAAAGATCGCTCGGGAAGCAAATTTATACCCGCCAAGAAGGGAGCAGGGATTAGATGAATAAAACGAAGTTTTCATAAAAGCCACAAGCCGGGAGTTCTCGCGAAAGTGATTGATAGTAAACCGTTGCAGAGCCTTGACCCCCCTTCTTCTCTTCTCAGGATAGATGGGAGGCAACACATTAAAAGGAGGGAGGGAGAGAGGAAGAGGAAACAGCGGGTGCTTTACCACTCCTCGAGTGCGAGATGGCTCGGACGGGGGTCGTCGATCTAGAGGTGGTGTGGCGCTCGGACGGCATGGAGAAGAGTGGAGCGTTTCGAGTTTCCATCCCAGAGTGAAAGGGGGGAAGACCATTTCCCCAGGACGCGTTTAACCTGTTACATATGCATGAGGGTGACGGAGGATGGTAGAGGCGGATCCGAGGATGGACAGGTGGCGGACGAGAAGGAGCCTAAGGGGACTGTGGAGGAATGGACACCCGAAGGGATAGGCGGAGGCACCCAACGCGAGGGTCAACCGGAGCGAGAGGGATATCCAACCGACATCTGGGATTCTTCATTGTGTCCATAGAGAGCGACGAGTGGAAAGAAGAACCGGAGAAAAAGGCTTAATAGTGTTCCTCAGTGAGCAATGGTGGAAAGGGTTTACGATCAAGTGGCCAAGGATTCTATCACTGTGTCCAGCGTCCTCCCGATGGACCTTATTTACGAAAGCATACATCTAGAAGTCAGGAACATCCCAAATACCACCAACGGCTGTTACCAACCCGAAATTCGGTGTGATGGATAACGGTATAGCTCACTTTCGTTATTAGCCATAGAGCGTGTTATTAATCACTTTTACGCCCCGTTTCCTGTGCCGCTTACAGTTTCCTAGAAAGATCCGATACCAGAAAAACCAAAAAACTTGGGTAAACTTAGAGGCGTCCAAGGATACCAATCGGATTTTGATCCAGGTACTTCGGTCAGTAGCTAAACATACTTCTTATCACGAATTAAAGTCCAAACTTAAGGTTCGAACTCGAAGTCTAAAGTCTTTGCATTAACTTAGTGTTTTTTAAAGGGAAGCATGCATCTTACAAAGTGGTAGATGGTTGATTCGTCCTAGTAGCCAGCTGTCCCAAACCACTAATGATATCGATGTATAATAATGAAATATTTCGCAATATTATTTTCAAATGTCATAAACTTCCCGGAAATATCTCACGAAAGATGATAGGCAAGAAAAATGTAAACTAATTGTAAACGAGAATGACGGTTATATTACTTAACTTGTGCGTTTGAAGAAGCAACTCTTACCTAAGTCCGGAAAATGCGGAATAATTCCGAGTCAGAACATACGTGGACAACAAAAGAAGAAATGTGATAGGGGATGTTTACTGTTTCAGCGTGGAATGAATATAAGAAATAAGGGAAAGCGACTTGATACGAGACAATACACCAGTGGTATGAATAACCGCAATGCACTTTGACGAAAATCAATTCGCAAAATATGTAACCGATATCAATTGTTTCTGCAAATCTATAACCAGCTTCTTGTCGCAATCATTCTCGGTTACTTACGAAGATACTCATCTTCCTAGGTAGAAAATATTGAGTAAATGTATTATAATAAGATGTTCTTCATCTTTTAAATCTAAATTTCATCCATAAGGTCCTTGAATTCACGAAATTAATCTCTAAAATTTTATTAATTTACTTTGAACGATATGTTTCAATATTCCGATAGTACTTTGAGATGCTGACGCATACATGTATGGACTAGCATTTCCTTCTATCATTCATTTGAATAATGTTCTTCATATCCCTATCGGCATAAAATATATCAAGTAGCTGTATTTGGAACAATTATCGCTTGTGCCTTTATTAACCAAGGACGTTGAAGAAACACCCGTCAATCAGCCAATTTAGAAGGGTCTTGGGGAGTGGGAATGCAAAATCGGTTGCAATGAGCTGGATGGAGGTGGAGGGCAAGATAGTCAGAAGATGAAAAGGCCTGAGAGATGCATGATCCTCTTTCAAAGCGGAAATCCGAGAGCTTTAATTAACGACGATCGCGATGGCTGCGAAATACGGGTCCCTGGTGTGTGTGTATGTGTGTGTGAATGGAGGGAAAATAGACCAAAGAGCGCGCTTATTTTGAGTCTTGATGGGACCTGTGATTAGGCGGGGGTTTCATTGCTAAGTCATTGTGGATTTTTGCGATAAAAGAGATGTATTCTCGTGAAGGAGGAAACGCTTTAAGAACGAAGACCTCATGAAAACCCTTTCAGCGAAGAAGCCACAGGACGTCGATAAAGGCATTTATACGCCCACACAAGCACACTAGTAATTCAAGTACCTTTTCTCATTATTTTGAAGAATATTTAAGTAAGTTCACGGATGAGTTAAAACAAGTTATATTTCCAAATCTTAAAGCATTTATAAATAATGCTTAATATTAATATATTTATATACGCAATCGCATCTTTCTTAGTGTATGAAAATATCTAATGAAATATCGCGAAGGGATCTTGAAGTCGAAAGTTATACGTAAAAAGCCTGACTGATACTAAGCTATCAAATTTCGAATAGTAGGCAATGATAAGGATTGATTTCCCTATTTTACACATTGAATACTTTCTGGAAAAACATTACAATGACAAATGAAATTATCCTACGATATTATATAATAATTGATTAGTAAATTATCCGAATACAATTTAACATTTGTAGCATTCATTCCTGAAAAGTGAAGTGCTTTTCCCATTAAGGGTCAATCAAAGATATTTCCATGTTCGTGAATCTCGTGAATCAGGGTTATTTGGTTACTAATTATAATATACTTTTCCCAAATTCTTCGAGAAAACAAAAATTGATAACGAGTTTCTAATTTACGGCTATTTAATGGCTATTTTCATGAAAATTACAAATTATATGCATTTATTTGTCATACGGTTGAAAGTAATTAAAATACATTTTGATGACAAAATATGATAAAAAGCTTTTAGTCTCATTAAATAAATAAACTCGGTAAGTTTGTTCAGTGAACATGCATTTTGACAGAGTAGTGCCTCAAACCATCGTATTCAGTGATTACTTTTTCTAATTTATGTTGAGAACGAAAGAAAAAAATATCTGTAAGCATTCCTTCAATACTCGTTTGCTAACAAAGGCAATTTAATGTCAATATTATTTGGTTCTATGAAAAACGTCTTTGAGATATTTAGTCATTACCCAAAATAGAGCAAAATTGGACTCGTTTTCAAAGGCAATTATGAGCTATCTTTTGACGAGAACTCATAAGGCACTCAATCTTAATCCAACTTTCGGAAAGCACGATAAACATTTCATTACAAACCACTCGACTCAAACAGGCACTAGATCTCGTTCCGACGGCAGTGAAGAGACGACGGGGTTTTAAACACACCGCGTCCGGAACAAACTTTGAATTTAAACATTGACATCCCCAACTCGCAAACTGTATAAACTCGTCGCAAGAAAAAAAAGAGACAAAAAGGGTGGAATGCGAAAGCAAGCTCCAATGACAGAGGCGGAGGAAGACCTTGTTACGGATCTCGGCGTCTTCCCGCCTTCCCTCGATCCTCCGACAAACCTGGTATCACTCTCCAAGGGGTGAGAGAGAGACAGCCCTGTTGATTTTTCAAAGGGATCGAAATGTCGTAAGCCGGAGAGAGAAGGAGAGAGTGAGAGTGGCAAAGGGAGGGTCGAGTAATGAAAAATAATGCACGTAACGCCCACGTCCTCGACGGGAGTGGGGAAGCGTGGGACGAGAGGGACGACCTAGAGGAGTAGGATAAGACCATGGAAGGGTGAGGAGGGATTGAGGGCCTGTCTCGGGGGAAGGGTTCTCATATAAGTGCCGTCACCGGCGACGTCCCCGGAATAAGTGATTGGGATTCTCTTAATTATCCTACGTCCCCCGAGGGTAGGGAAAGATCTTAAATTGTTATGGATTAAGGACGATCGAGAGGGTTAGAAAGAAATAGGACGCAAGAGCGGCAGGTTGAATCACCAAAACAAAGCCGAGGAAGGAAAGATATAAAGAGAGTTAAGGCAAATATTTTTGGAATGAACGATGTCATTAACGCGCACGAAGTTTAATATTTGCCGAGGGTTATTATTTCCGCCAGGGGAATTTTTTCAAGCAATTATTGCTTTTTGATGGCGTGTTTTTGCTAAATTATTCTTGATGTTCCTTCATCATTTTTACGAGATTTTTTTTGCCGTCATTTTAAATTTTAATTAACCGTTTTCCAGTATGTCATAGAGAGTAAAGATAATCTATGACAGGCTACCTGTTGTACACTCATAATAACGAATTTTTTTCCTAATTCGAGACTGAAAGCGTATTCTCATTTTTCAAGCATTTTCAACAAAAAATCTTTCTCATTCGCCTTAAGTGATATTTTTATGAGGCATATGGAGCCAATTTTATTATTTTTTTTAAATTTTTACCATAAGTTAACTTTAAAATCCTTAGAGCGAACTTGGCAGTACATTTTATACAATGGCAATACGTGGATACGCTTCTCGTATATAATATACTACCTCAGAAATTGAGTTAAATAAATTCAATGTTTGCAAAGTCTTTTTTTATTTATAAATAATTATTTTCAGTTCCCATATGCCTTGAATAACTGTGTCCAGAAAATGGTGGACTGCTTACAATTTACATTATTTGTTTAAAAAGTAACGGGAAATAGATTTATTTCAGATATCGTTACAGTGCCTCAATACACTTCAAGTACATCACTTGAGTAATGACACATTTTTGCTACATGCTTTTCCACGAATAAAAGGCTTCCTGGTAGACGGATTCCGGAAGGTCCTTCAGGGTACGCGTACAAGCTTCTTTGATGGCATATAGGGTCCCATGGTAGTATCCTTTGAGATAGGATTTCACTTTTGGGAATGGGAAATTATCTCCTGGTGCCAATGAGATTATAAGGGGGTTGGGTATAGCTGTGTTAGCGTTTCAGAAGGTCTTTTCAAACAGATGCTCGACTCTGCTGCTTGGTCATCCATCAAGACCCTAGGGACGAGTTTAGCGTAGATCTTTCGCGTCATCAAATTTTCAGTGATAATGGTATACACTGTCAGTTTGTCAATGCCAATATGATCTGCGATTATGCGCACACTTAACCGACGGTCTGAATTTAGTACTTCATGCACACGTAAGGAAAACATTGTTACCGAAACTTTTTATGAAAACCTTCAATACGATGAAAAAAAAGGTGCAATTATTAGTTTGTTTATTAAAAACTGGGCTTAAAACTGCTTTAAATAAAATTAAATGCGCATTTAATAAAATTTTTAAATGTTTTATAGAGTAGGAGAATAAGTTAAGAAAAAATTGTTTTAAATCAGAATAGAAAATTATTTGGTAGCAACAATTAAAGTGCCTTAACAATATTCCAATAGCTCTCGTTAAAAATAATTAATAGATAAATGCGTGGATGTTTCTGAAATATCATTTAGTGAAACGGGGATCGATACTGATTATCAAATCATAAGTTTGCTATTCAAGCTCATAGTTCACACCGCTGACATCTCATAAATGGAGTGCTGTTGCAACTGGAAACTGAAAAGCGCCAAAATGGGTAACCCAGATGCATGTGAAGTAGATGATCTATTTAAAATCATGCTCGGTAACTAAAATATGAATTGTTTTTTTTAACTAAAATCATACGATAAAAGTAATTAGATGGGATTGACCAATTTTTTTAGAAGCCCTGAGCACTCGGGTCGTATCCCAAGTTCTCTCCTTCCTATATATTCTTTTTTTATTTTTTAGCGCTTTCCATCCTTGTTTGTCTTATCCGTCATCATTTCTAATCATTACTGATTTGCCCAAACAAACACAGGATGACACTTTAGGAATAGAATGTTTCATGAAATATTAGACACCCGGACGCAATGGGAACTAATTAAACAGATGGGAATTTGGCACTAAATTCCCCACAAGCACTACCTTCCTTGCATGCAAACAGCTTGACCCTTGAGATAGGAATTTCAAAACGGCTGCCAGGTTCGTGTGAAGCACGGCTGCCTAACCCAAATCCGCCCCCTTGCTCCTCCCCTACACCCTACCCTGGCCACTCCTCATTCTACGGAACCCCACCGTGAAAATGTAATTATAGAAGTAGGCGAGGGGAGGGATGGAAGGAGGGGTTCGGTCGGTAGAGGTTGGCTGGGGCGGGTTCGTTCGTGCCCGACGCAGCATAAACAGAGATCGGAACGGGAAATAATCAAGGCTTCATTGTCCGAACGCGCTTAGTTCATGGGGAGGGATGAGCGAGCACCGTCGTTGGGAGGCCTTCATCCACGGGCCGTGTTTACACCTCTTACACCCTGTCGGTCGGACGAAACAAATTCGGGAAGACCGGAAGCGACCGCTGGCGACCGCACACGAAGCTCACGGCGGAATGCGTGCGTCACAATGGAAAAATCGGCCTTTCGGTAGCCGGCCGGATTTTGGTCCGCACCGCCGCTCCCGATTAACCTGCGATAGTTTTTATTCGTCGTATTGCCTGCCTGCGCGTACGCCAATATCAGGCGATGCGGTTGCTGATCTAGTATGGAGGACGCTGTTTCGCTGCCTTTTCCAGGCACGTCGCAGTATGGACAGAATAGTTATACCTGGACGGCAAGCATTGATGAGAGCCATTTCGACGATTGTCAATTTTCTGCGAACGTCATTTGAATGCAATATACAGTTAATTTTAATCAGAACTACGAATATAAGTAGTTTGCAAATAGATTCAGTTAGGTACAATAAAAGTTGTTTGACTTAACGACGATATGACTACTAATAATTATTAGTTCTCATGCAGCACCTAACTGCAAACTCTGGTTATCATGACGGTTTGAATAAAACTTATGTTTATCTCGAGGAAGACATATCTTTGAAAAATTAGGAATTCTGCCTGTATACAGTCTATATGAAGAAGCCATCAAAAAATGAAACTATTTTCATAAAAATATATTGTACCTGATTTAAATAAAAAGGAATTACCATTAAGGGATATAACAAAAGGTTATATACTTAATTATATAAGGGATATATAATTAAGTATATAACAAAAAAATCATACAAATTAAAGAAGAAGAAAATTGGAGGTTACTGTACCTCTAATGTTTCATGAAATACCTAAAGATTTAAGAATACTAAAAGCATTACTTACTGTGGAAGGGAGAATAAAAACTAGCTATTAAATAGAATGTTTTAGGGTTTGGAACAAAACGTGACACAACATACGTGTATGTAGCGTTATAATTGCAAAAAATTAAGCTATCATTTTCGTTTATGTGGCACCTGCTGTCAAGCTAGGATTGACTGGCTTAGCAGGTCCAGAATGAGTATTCCATTTGTAAATTTTTACTTATATACATTTTTTTTATTGTACAATAATATTATATATAATATTATTGTACAATATGAAGATCATATCACTATGGTATATGATAAATATTTTCTGTAATTCTTTGTAAATCATATGTGATGAAGATAATACTATAATTGCAATAATAAAATGAAGTGCTCAAAATTAAATTAATTAATATCTTCGAATTAATGAAGAAATTTTCTTACACTACGGGTATTTTCTGGCTTAGGTATACACTTTGTAATCATACATACAATTGTATGGATTGGATGGGCGGGCTGAAAGGGTAATATTGTCTGAATTGAAGATACAGCTAAATTTTCGGAAGCTTTTAATGCGACGAATACTATGGCGATTCACTTCATAGAAAGAGCATGTAAGTAATTTTATTACGTACATAAGTGATTATCATCAATATAAAAATCCATAAACACAGTAATCAACCCGAAGGCCGGTTTGGTAGGTGATATATAGTAAGTGTTCACCCAGTACTAGGCCCAACGACGTGTGGACTTAACACATCAGGGTAGGGGAGCCAGTGCCTTTCCTTGTGTCGATTATGGTTTCCGAGGTATAATTGGTACTCGAAAAATCACATAGCTTAGGTGGAGTCCAGGGTGCCGAGAAAGGCTTGCTTGCCCGGGAATTGAACCCGAGCCTTCCGGTCAGTAGTCCAACGTTCTATCCCTGGACTGCCGTGACCCATATTATCACTAATATATCTAAATTTTTCTTAACCCGGAAACGGTGACGGTTATTTTAATCAAATATTTAATGAAAACACATTTTTTAAATTGAAAATTGAATAGAGAACTGATATCGCACAAATATTTCAAGTTGTTTATCATGTTTCTCGTGCCAATCGAATTCGCAATTGCAATATGGTAATAAAATGTGGAACGTTTCACGATATTGCGTGTCATCCTTGCAGTAGATTTTTCAATTTTCAACAATTATTGTTTTCATTGATTCGAATAGCTTCAACTAGATCCACCATTTACTCTTGAAAATTGAATATCTATATTCTATCACTGGAAATCAATAAATAATATCTATTGGTGGAAATAAAACATTATATATTATTTTAAATCTGCAAATGTGCTCTCATCCTTATTTTAGCCATTTTTCCCTTTAATTAAATGCAAAAGATAGTTGCAGATGTATTCGATGGTTTCTGGCTCAACTTTGTGGAAGTTCTGGTTCATTAAATGAAGAAAGCAATGTATATTTCCACTGTTATTTATTTTGGCACTTGTAGTTTCAATGTATTTTTTCAATGTTAATTAATTTGATAGCACTGATTTCAACGCTTAGGCGTCCCTGATGACGACGCCTAAGATTTGAAACTAGTACTACCAAATTAATTAACATTGGAAAAATACATCGTTTTTTTCAATTAATTAAAGTTGCAGATATTACAATGAGTGGTCCATTTTGGTTACAATGAGTGGTCCATTTCCACTTAAATTTGATAATCCGCAATGCAAATCATTCACATAATTTAACAAGGTTGGAGGTTTACCTGAATGGATCTTATTAAATTGGGAACCTACTCGAGTGATTTAACCTCACTGATTAAATGTTAACTCAACTCTAATGACGCTTTTCTCAATCTGGAAACAAAGGGAAATTGAGATTGTGTTGACACAGAGTTAATAATACGCATTTAAATAAGTGGGGTATTAATGATGATGGTACATCTCATAAAGCCTGTCCCCTTCAAACGCCAACCTCACATGTAAATGCTCATCTCGCTCCCACAAACAAAGGCTCTAGTGACCGAATTACTCCTGGGATAAGACGTCCCCCCTACAATTTACATAGACCTTTTCGAAGGACAGTGGAGATGGTATGGGTCAAGGACACGCTTTCACCCTTTCGGAGTGAGAAATCGCCAATTAAAGCAGATGAACATGATAAAGACCAGCGACATAGGATACGGATGGAAAGATGAAACTGCCACATTAAGGACTTTAGTGATAACCCTGCTCCCAATGGGAAAAAATTCCTAAAAAATGATGTTCCATGATTAGGAATATTTCGAAATAATATGACGACGTTTGGATTTCAAGGTAGTTATTTCTCCAGGTGAACCTTATGATGTATTTAGAAGAATCAAGAGGATAAAGGTATTGTTTGTTCTATATTGTAATATAATGCATTTGTTTGGATTGTTAAAGCATACTGTTTGAGCATTAGAATATAATGGATATTAATAGGAAAGGTCGATTGGAAAATTTGAATAGATAAAGGAAATCAACATGCTAGGAATAACTGCAATGAGAGAAAGAAGGGGCTTACAGCCTAGGAATTGGAAGATTTTATGTATCACTCGTAGGAAGGAGAGCAAAACATTCGTTCGTCAAAACGTTCAACAAATACATAGGAAAACAATTAAGGAAAATAGACCAATATATCTATAGCTAAGGTGATTCCTGTATGTGATAAGAGTGAATATGGCTTCACACAACTCTAACAGACAAACTACTGCACGTGTCCAGTATCTATTGCCAGGGATTACACAAGTCTAAATGCAATGTGTGTACAAAACAAGCCTCGTATACGTAGATGTTCCATCCGGTTCTACGAAAGGATTTCTTCAATTTTTTAAAGTTTAATTAAATTTCTTTATCGGCCTGAAGTCAATACTAACAAGTTCTGCGATTGGAAAAAAATTAAGAAAACTAATGAAGGAGGTGGAATGCCGGTATACTAGCCATATTGTTGGCATAATTCCTACAATATCGTTGAACTTTGGTTCGTTTTCTAACCTCATTATTCCACCGAAACCTAGAAAGTCATTACCTTTCCTATATTTCCCCTACCGAGCCAGGTTAGTAGCATTATATTGCATCTTACTTACGAAGTATCAGCCCTTGGCCAATTAATTTTGTGTTACAGTTATGTGTGCTCTGCTTTAAAAACTATTGTCGTTCTCCAATCGCTTTCATCGTAGATTAAAAATAAGGATAATCAAAGGAAAATTGTCCGATTAATTCAATTTGAAAATCAATTTCAATCGAAATCGAGTATGACAAACAGCGTCAATTATTCAGCTTGAAGAACCGTTTTTCAAAAACACTTTCATATAATCACTTGGAAATAATCGAGTTTTCTTTTCAATTTAATTACTTCTGCTGAATCGTCTTTGTACGGAGCTTATAAAAACAGAAGCGAGGGAAATCGAAAATTTAAAGAGTTTCTGTCATAAAAAATGAAAAAGCTATTTCAATTTTCTTTCCTTTCCTTTCTGTGTAAAACTGTACAGATATAGCTGTATTCTTTCAAAACCATTCGAAAATTACTATCGTATATATCTTCATGAGGACGAAAAATAATTTAAAGTCGGAATTTCAGCACTACCGAGAGATACGCGGGGATGAATGAGGATATGTTTTTCAAAAAGAATATTATCTGGATCACAACGAAAGGTATAGGACCACGGAATGAAAATGGAGAAGAGCCGTGGTAAATGTTAAGATTGCAACTACCAAATCAATGGACATCAATGAGGCTATACATGTCAAAAACATTAACAAGTAATAGTTATTAGCTGCAAACATTCGCATTTTAGTTTAATATACACTCCAAAATTAGCATATCCCAAATAAAAACTGCAAAAAGGCATGATAATGTGTTGAAGAACGGTTTATTATTTTCGTATAATGTGTTAAATGAACTTTGAGGGCATTATTATTATGCAATAGTATTGTAAATTTGCCTTTTTACGTAAAATATCATGCTTAAATTATGGATAATAAGTAATTACATATTGTCCTACCATTGAAGCATAGTACCGTGTTGGAAATGAAAAAAAATTGTAACTTTGTGATTTCACAGAAAAATTATTACGATATGACTTCAGGTTCCATCTTAACGTCGAAATCCGAGTCTTATCGTAACAAATTTTCTGTGGAATCACAAATTTACAATTTCTTCATATCCAATATGAATCGATTACATAAAGTTACGGTGGAAACCATCAATCATAGTACCGTGGCTTAGAATACTGTTTACTTGCTTTAAATATACTTTAAATTACATATTTTATGACGACACATATTGAACCATACGCCCAATATAAAAGTATTTATTCATTTTAAATTAACAAAATCCATGTAAATAGTATTACATAGATCGGTGGAATTAATTGTACCGAAGGGTAATTAATAATGCGTCTAATATTTTTATTAACAGATGGTATAATGAACCCCGTGTTCCTGGGTTTTCGAGGAGCCTTCTTTGGTCTTAGATCTTCCCAGGGATTTAACAAAAGAAATTTTAGACCAAGGTTTCACCCATCGAATGAGTCGGTGGAAGAGCTGCACAATCCAAATTCAGTTAGTAAATCATAAAATAATGAGTCCATATTTGTCAAATTTGCTTGTAAAGAAGGCAAATGCCATTATCAAAAAACATTTGGGTTATCCGGTGAATTTAAATTATTTCATGCTGAAAATTCACCCATCGGGAAGAATTATAACCTACCAACAGATCGAGTACAACTGTAGTAACAGTGGTAGAACAAATACAACAGAGTAACAACCCTACCTACTGTTACGTCGAGTTAAAATCACAAATATAATATTACTGTAGTAACACAGCAGCATCACTCTGACAAATATTTGAATAAAATACTTTTAACTCAGTGAAATCCATTGATAAAAGAGCAAATATCTTCGTTGATACTTAATGTACAATTTTCTACCGTATCCAAATGATTTTATAAGCCATCTGAATGACAGCCATGAATGATCACCGACATGTAACCAGAGAATTAAGTGCCGTTAAATTTCCGAAATAATTGTTTGCAAACTGTATATTAAGTGTTGATCAACAGTATTAAACCCTACAGTTAAATATTTATGTCTAAAATTAATCTTTAATTTATAATTACTGAAAATGTTTGCCGAAGTATTTAAATAATGATTTATTTCCGCTGTACGTCGACCTTCAATTCGAAAAAAAAGGATAAAAATTTGAATTAACTAGAGAAAAGTTGCCTAAGAATTACTATTATGTAATTTTTATAGACTGTGGTTAGTTCAATAGCAGCTGGGAGCGAAGAACATAAAGTAGATATGCGTCATTAAAAAATTGGGCCCATAAAAAAAAAGAATATATAAATTATTAGCTAAAGGCAGAGCTAAACATTATCACCTGCTGATATTTCCTTGCTACGAAACCATGGTCATGTAAAATAATAATTATAGTGGAAACTGCAAAAGTAGCCTTCACTGATTTACCCGCAGCATGAAATACATCTACCAAGTAACACCAGAGACATCTTATATTTAAATCGTAAAGGTTATCAGCGTAAGTTGAAACATTACTTTATGTGTAGGTATACTTGCTCAAATAGTTATTTCAGTGCCGTGTATGTCTGGGGCCAAAGTGAAGTTAATTAGAGGATGAAGGATAAAGGAGCTGTAACGCAAACATGAAAATCCTTTCAGAGGAGATTCTCGCACTTGAATTTATGATTCAGGGGCGCAATATTAAAGGGATTCAAACCCTAAACTACTAAAGCCTTATATGATCACGCAGACCTCTGGTTAAAAAGCGTACGAACGTAAAAAGACAAGGCGATAAGCGTGACAAACTGAGAATATTGGAGTTAAGAGGCACAGGAAAATAAAATTAGTTTTACGTAGAAGATAGTTTTTAAGTCTCCCAAGAACATCAGGAAATTAGGTGATCATCAAATATGCATCGTGATAAGTTATATATTTTTTAATTTATCAACGCAGCCGAAGGCAAATTAACACTATTCAGTATTCATAAGACGGATCATATGCGTAACACATCGTATTGAGAAGGACCCGTGAAAAATTCACCAATTTTCGCTAATGCATTATATTGCTTTACCAATGCAAGATCGTTTCTCTTGAAATAATTTCATGAAAAGACAACCGAGGAACGTTTTGCACTAAAAACGTGTCTCATGAAGGCAGAGTATTGTAAGAAAAAGTACTACAATTCTATATATATTTCAAAAAATATATTTAAATACAAATATTGATAATATATGAAATATTATTTTAATATATACAGGTACCCATCCGTATATTTATATATATCTTTCAGCAATCATATTAAAGATCTTTCAACAAACTTGGCAAAATGGCAGTGATGCTAGACTGACTGCTGGTTCAAGGACTAGACTTTTCGCATTCTGATAAATCTACATTAGCGATTTTCATAAAGTTTAGGGAAAAATGTTATCATTCATTGTTATTTTCTTTTTTCCCGATGGAATTAGATGCGATGGTTAAAACATGGTTCCAATGACGTGAGAAAAAATTCACAATGAAAATTCTACGAAAACGACGAAACACCTGAAATGTTAAGCTGTCAATATGGGGACATGTTGGCCGAGGAAAAGAAAACAAATACCTAGTAAGTAGGGAAGAGAGTTGCAATTCGCAGTCAAGTAGCATTATAGCGTGCGAAACGACCCCAATGCGAGCAAATACAGCTGCCTGCACACCTGTACTCAGAGGTGTGGAGGAACTTTATATCTCAAAATATCTCGACCAAAGTCATCAATTTCTTCCCTGTCGTTTTTTTAAATATTGTCTCTGTACTACGTTACTTTATTATGCGTTCCTTATTACCATATCGCCTTAATTTTTATAATATACATTCAGTTTCAATTAAATCACGGAATTATTGCTTAAATATAGCTCATCTATGCTCCCGATGGAGTGCGCTACTATACTGCGGGCGTTATGAGAAAATATATACCAACGATATTACCATGAAAACGACTTCCTCCTGGGATGAAATGATATCACCTATGATGAATTGGACAAGAATCACTAATTACGAGTATTACACCACTTGCTTTGCATTAAGCGTGCGTCACAACCCACATGGTAGAGAAAAGTATCTCTCATACAAAAGGTTACACGAAATATTATATTATTATTAGATATATAAGTATTTTGTTTTTTTTAATCATGGCTGATTTGATTTCACTTCTAGCTGCGCAGATAAAATAGGGAGTATATTTTACAGAAGGAGGCAAACAAAATGTCAACAAAAAGTGGGAAAATAGTTCTAAGGAAACTCCATTGAAAACTTACCGATTCAAGCAACAATGTGCGTTCATAGTCCCACATTTGAATGAGATCCTATTGTTCCTTAACTTCTTAAGTAACTCGTTGACAATCAAATGACATTGGCCATGCGGTTATTTACTTTTCCGTAGAATTTTAAACTTGGTCGACCCCAACGTCTGATCCTTTTATAAGACAGGAAATTAGTACTGCCATAAACAAAATTAGGAAAAGAGTGCAAACCACGTCCAGCAGTATTCTACTTTCAGGAGAGCCACCCATGAGCGACCTATTATAATACTTTTATTATAAGTTATTTACATTTATTCACTTACTATATAACCCCCCCCCAATGGCACGGAAAGACCACTCTCTCTGTCATAGCTAGAAGAAAAGGTGCTAGTGGATTAAATAATGAAAATGCTATCTGTATCACGGGATTCTGTAGGGCAGTACCTATTTTAAGTGCAACAATTCGATTACGAACGGTGTGTTTAAACTATAAATACCTAGAAGCCCTTGGGCCAATCCCGGCACTGGGTAAATGTCCAATATTTACCTTCGCCTAAAGTAAACCTTGCCTGCATCGAAATACCCCTCCTGACTACACAAGTTTTTTCAGCTGTTTAATCACTTATATTGGAATTTTTTGTTTTAATTCGGTGCTTTCATAGCCAGAATTTGCTATGTGGGCGCGCCCACACTTTCCTGATTGTAACGGTGATGAAAAGGACGAAAGTGAGTGCCACCAAATTTGGAAAATCTCAGAGAAAGGGGGTAGAGAGTGACAGAGAGAAGGAGATGTAAGGGAAAGGAATTGGGGAGAGAAATGGGATGCGGGTGCACCGTTGGGGGTTGCTGAATGAACGCTGTAGTTAGAGGAAAGAGGGAGAGAACACAAGTATATGAAAGAGCAAAATGACGTGGGCGACCGAGAAATTGGTTGGACGTCAGAAAATGGGTTATCCGGATTAGAATGGGAATTGATTAGGTCCGTCTTCCGAAAAGTTCCCGAAATAAATAGGGCGGGAGGTGCCTCATCGGGCCCAGGATATCGTTGATTTAAACCGCTGAGGGGAGGATGTGAAGGTCAAGTGGAGGGTGGGAAGTTGTAATACCGGAGAGGATATCAACGTTCCTCCCACTCACTAGCCTCAATTTTGGTGACATTACAACGGAACCGTTTCACCCGTCTTCTCAGAGAATTTCCAACTCAATAATGACGTGCATTTCTCGCAGAGGTAAGAGTTTTTCAATTCAGTTGTTTTCTTCGATTGCTTGGTTGAAATCGCTGTTCATAGACCTTTCGGAGCGAGAGGAAAAAACCCATCATATTGTACGGTACGGCAAATGTTTCTCTCGATTGTTTTTTCATAGTTCTCGAAATCAACAAGTTTCTGACTATGATGCTTTCCAATTCTACTCATGGAATCAAAAACAGTACTCGTACAAAGTGTTGTTTGTTGTTTTCACGCTTAATGAGCACGTTCAGTATGCATACATGATATTGACATTCATTTTAAAAAGAATATGGGCTACTCTATGCGAGTATGAGTACCGATCACGACGGGTTTCCTTTTATTTTACGGCATCACAGATTCATAGATTATCTTTCTTTTCCTCTTCAGTTTAAAATTACGGTGGTTATTTTTAATCCCATATATTTTTGTTTTTGTTACATTAAAGCATAAGACGCGATCGAAGTAAATGCATTGATATTCATTACTATTCGTTATTCATTATTCACATATTTCAGCTCCACTGCTGCAAACTTAAGTTAAGCAACTTTATTGAAAACTTGATAATAATCCTAAACACGGAATCACTAATCAATGGTAAGATCGCAGAATTATTTTAATCACTGATATATGGAACTATGTGTATGAATAAGTACAAGTAGAATCAAGAGGGACAAGAGACAAAAGAATCAAGTAGCACGTATATTTTCATTGCCGTTTCCTGCCATAATAAGTGCCAGATATATTAAAATATGTTATTTATCTATTGCTAATATGGAAACAGACTTTTTGCCATTAATATCATATTCTTTAAAATGAAAATAACAAACCAAGAAAATCATATTCACCCAAGCCCTTAATGGAGGAAACCCCACATAGGCTGGTGAATCCAGCCTAGAATTTATAAATGGCCACATATATGCTAAATTATTCACAGAGCCAAACAGAATTTTATATGAAAGTATTCTAGTTTGGAAAGAAATTGACAAATTATCGGAGAATTATAAAGTAAATTAGGTGTTACGAGGTACACTGAAAATATATTAGATGTAAGAATCTGTAATTAAACCGATAGTAGAATAAAAATGAAATTTTCTTTGGGGAAGAAAACCCAAAACACCATAATAATTTTGTCAGAACTCGTTCATGATAGTACCTGTATCAATACTTCATTCAAAACAGGAATCTTTATCATTCAAAGCTACGCTAGTTATTAATAAGTATTACAAACAATTATACTTCGGTAAGATTAGGTGAGCATTGATTGAAATTGGTGATTTAAGATACATCAGTACCAATTAAATTACTTCCATTTTTACAAGTTTATGAGAAATTTTTATTATAATTATTTATATAGTTTTATTATTAAAAGTCAGCATTAATTATTTTCTTACTTCATACATTTCTCCATCGCTACTCAAATAGCATGTTAAGATGGTCTCACTTTCATATCCTGTAGCTAATGGGCCTCTGAGCCCATTCGCGGAAAAAAAATTTAAAGCAATAATACAAGATCTGCGCAGTGATTTAAATGAAATTTAATTCAATGGTTTTTTCGATTCCTACAACAATTAACATTCCAGAAGTCCAAAGGCATGGTATATATTTTAGCTGGAACACTTTTAAGATACTTAACTTAGCTGTTCAAATCTCCATTCATGTAACAACACTGAAAGAGTGATTAACAAAACTACGGAGGGTAATTGTGACTAAATTCATTTATACTTGTATCTAACCGAAGCAAACTAAAAATAGAGTGCATAGTATTAATAGTGCATAATATGACTTCATGTACTTCGGGTTACCCTATAGAATATTGATTCCCTTTTTTATTTCAAGTAAAACGAGAAGAGTTGTTGCAATTAAATCAAGATGTAATAATTATGTGGCATTTTCCAACAAAAATTTTTATTATCATTGCCATATTATAATGGGTGGTTATTACAAACAAATTTTTCGAAAAAGTAAAAAAGTTTATAATTGATGGTTCAAGAACAGAAGAGTTACAATTAGGTATAACAGCTCATTCAGTAAGTTAAAAAACATTAAACCATAAAAAATCGAAGTAAGAAAGCGAAAAGCCTTATAACCAAACCTTATAGCCCACCACAAGTTCAAATTAAAGGCATTACCAGCCAAAAAATGTACAATGAGAAGAGCGTGCCGATAAACACCGTCGGGCAATGAGCACGTATACAAGAATGTATTTTAATTTGCATTTAATTTATAATTTGACATAATCTATTTAAATTGAAATCAACTGTGACTTCAAAAGCATAGATAACACATCAATAAAAGAGGAAGAAATCTTTTAAGGCTATTTAATAAGCGTACATATTACAAAAATGGTCGGTACTGAGAATCGTTATGTAAAAAATTGACCCTCTTACCCTTTCAAGAAAGAAAAGGAAGAACATTTTATTATATCACCATAAGTAAATAATTCCCCCATATAAAACGTGCAGCATGTAAAGGATTCAAATATACCTAACGCAAAAAGTCCCATCTTTAAAAAGAACGAATACAGACCTGGAGATATTTGTTTTTATTCGAACGACAGATCGATATGAGCTAACACGCAGGAATATCAACATTGTAATAAGCATTTTTTGGATTAATTCAGGGAGGGACTATTTTTCATTTGTGGCTATTTGAACTTTATTATATATGCACAACTATACTATAGATTTCGATTTCCTGTCAATTCCAGAAAGATCAAGGGCAAACTAACTTTCTTCACCATAGAGTTAAATGGAAATAGGTAATCAACCATTTTAAACCCGAAGGATAATGCATGATATATTTCCTTTAAAAGTAATGAATCGCCAAATACAGTGGAATTTAAATAGTTGAAGCTCAGATGTTTCTGTGCTTTGGTATAAATTACATGAACGATTTGTTTCATAAAACCACTAGTTTAATTTGATATGTTCAGGTTGCAGTTTAACTAATAGAATAGAGTATATATTTTTATAAGATATCTTTTTAATATATCACTCAACAGGATAAAGATAAGGTAAAAAGAAGGCTCTATACACGCCTGTGGTTAGAAGTACCAAAGGGGTCTGGGATTAATTAAACTCACTACGGCCAGCCTCCTACTCTGTGAGAGATAACGATTTAGCTCGGCCCTGACAAACGACGAATTTCATTTTGCGCAGGAGAGCGTTACGCTAGACCCTTTGAAAAGCTTTAGGAAACCATTGCACCAGCGATCAGATTGTGGCTGTGAAGACAGCCACTGGCATCGGTTAGACAGTCTTCCCTGACCCATGATTAACAGGGAGCCAGTTGCTGCAGTAAATAGGAGAAATCCTCTGTTGCTGTTTATTTGACTACCGGTACCCGTTCCTACGATACGTTCTAGTTCAACAAATAGCCGTTCGTGTACACCTGGGACTCTCATGAGCCGCCTTTGCCAATTGCGCGGCGAGCAATTGAACTGCCTTTCCTTAGTTGAACACCGTTCTCCTCAAAATGTCCGTATTTAAGAGTTTACGGGAGCGCGAAAAGAATAGATGGGACGCGAGTGAAAAGGTGAATTTAATTTTTAAGTTTAGTTTTGGGTCTGAAAAGTGTCTTTATCCGATTAGGCCTAACAAAGGGAAACGAGAAGCTGAATACTCTACTAATTACTAGTAATGCTGCCACTACAGATTTCTTAATAAAATGGAGAAAGACCTATCTACGAGGGCAGGCTGAAAAAAATTACACACATGCTTGTAGGCCACAAACAAGATGATCTTCAGAAAGACTCCTGGTGGCATGTGAAAGTAACATTCCCCCTCAACACGCATGCGCAGGTTTGAGGTCGTTACATTCATCCAGTGTATTTTGAGAAATAGAAGTATGGAGACATATTCTGGTGCTATGTCCACGCGAGTTAAACAGCTTGCTGTTATTGACAGCTGCCTTCACCTCATCGTCCAAGACTAATGCGAAAGAATAAGAACCAATGGAAAAATTTAAGTTATTCTGTACGAAGTAAAACTCCACTACCACAAATGGAGGGTTATGGACATAAAGATTGGAAATCAATTCGGAGGATTATGTGTAGAAAAGAAGCACTCGTCTATACAGACGACTTAAAGGAACTCTGAGAGCATATGAGCTTGGTGGAATATATCCCAGGGCATTTATATTCCGCCAGGCTTGCGGAGGGTCACGAAGGTCAGAACACTTCATTTAGAAATGGGGCCACTTACCTTCAGCGCACGTAGTTTTACAGACCTTCTCATTAGGCTAAAATGTTGTTTTCGAGCAATTTCCAATGGTAACAGTTTATTTCTTAAGTATTTTATTTTACAATAAGACAACTAAACTGGGAATGGTGACAAATCGGAGTTGATGTACTATGAGGCATCATAGATTAAATCGACAGCACACAGCGATACGAGTCCTTACGATAAAAGATTTCAAAATTCATCAAAAATGATTTTCTTTATCGTTAACTAAGAGGAATTGAGTGTAAGGAAACTGTGCCATGAGGATAGTGCTGTTAGTGATACTTAAAGAGCAAAAGGAAGGGGAGTGGAGGAAATTGGATGGTCGTACATGCAAACGGCTGGAAGAGAAATGAACCGAAGGGCAAGAGGAAATGGAGATGTTACGGTCTGGAGAAGAGAAAACGCGAAAGGATAAGGTGGGAAAGCTCAGGGAACTATCTCTTAGGTTGCTTGGTCTCGATAATCTATTTTCGTAATTGAAGACGGGAGGAATTAGCAGGGGGAGAGAGATGAAGAGAACGGGTGCCCAGTGAGAGTAAATAATCGGGAAATTATTCATAGCCAGCGCCCCCTCTCCATCCACAATTTTTAATCGGCCACCCCATCAAACAAAGGAAGGTGGAACTTAACGCTGCAACTCCGTAACACTTTTATGATGTAACAACCGTACGATGTAAATTAAAGTTTGGTGTCAGCCTATTTAAGGATAATTTAAATTTCGAACCTAATAAAAATAAAAAGTACTATAGTAGAATACCACATGACTATGACTGTTTTTCATGACTGCTTAAATTTACTCAATTTGAGACAAATACACATAATTTAATATTTTAATTTATGTTGGTAGTGTAATTAGTAAATAAATACCTTAATATTTAATAATACTTTCTAAAACGATTGGGTCAGTTTACAATACAAGCACGTACTACAAATTTCATGATTTCTTTAATAAATAATAATGGCCTATTTTAATGACTGACTTATTATCAATATAGCATGAAAATGAAATGGTGGATTTATCCCATATGTATACAGTCTATCGTCCTAACATCTGATGTGTTGGATCAGCAACTTGATCAGACCTGATGAAATGGTATGGCAAATCCTCAATAAAAGGTCTTCAAAAAACAAGGCTATTTTGGAAGGTATGAGAGTATGAAGAGTTCAGAAACGAGAATCTGAGCTCATGTCAATGGAAATATCGACGAACCTTTTACAACACACATATTATGTATCTTAACAAGCCGAAAGATATCTGCCTAGAATTTTCACACCATAAAGTCCATTGAGCAAAGTGCGGATCTGTTTTTATTGATTAACTGTTTAGTATTTTGTTCGATTACTTATACTTACTCTATACCTCGGAGAAACTCAGTCGCAATAATCTCAGAAAATTCACCAATTTAGCAGAAGTTCTTTACTTCTTAGTCGTCAACGAGTATTATCCTGTGGTTTACTTGACGGAATTGTAATAATATATGATATTTGGTAGATGAGTATTTTATCCTCCTCCAAAACCGGGCTGTTAAAGGTCTAATGCTCTTATTTGTTTCTGGATCTTCAAGCTGCTGTTTTACTGTTTACCCGACACGTACTCGAGGACGTGGCGCGAGGACAAAGGACGTATACATCCCATATAAATCTTATGGTAAACCATAATAGCATCATATAGATGTCTGCATCTCAGTATGATACTATATTTAGACATTTTGTAATTCCATTCGGTAAAGAGTAAAGGCTTATACCTTCGCAGACTTTGCAGACAAATAGGTTTTTGGGGTATGAAGGGTTGTACCATCTTCCAGAAATTCCAGCAGCTCAAATGTAGACTAATAATCCTGGGAGAAAAACATTTCCGTAAAAGACTATGACGTAATGGGAATACATCCTGAGCAATTTTAAGAAGAGTAGGCTTGAGAAAGTCACCTGGTATGAGCTGCAACAGTCTCTGGTCTGGTCTTCTGGTCACTAGGGAAAGGGCAAAGGGCAACGCTGTATCAATTTTCAATCATCTTTCTTCCCTCACTAAATCCAATTTTGATTTGTTTCCATGGTACAAATTCTGGTAGAGAGCTAATTATTGAACCATGAATCAATTATCCAACAATCGTGACGTTTTAGAAAGGATGGTTTAATAAACAAAAAGCGGTCAAAGTTATAACTACTCAATATCTCACAGCCTCTTTCCTTAAATTTCGTGAAGTAATTTATCATTTTGATAAATACATACAACTTTCAGACGCACGCTTTTGAAATTTTTATTCAATAATGAAGTTAACCTTCCAGTAAATGGAAAAGGAAAAATACATTTAAATCAACGTTTCTCCAACGTCTCGTTTCCAGAAATGATGATGCCAATATTTTAATGCGGCGTGACACGGACGACTGATTTACAAAGAAATAAAATCTTTCATTTCATGAATCAGAAATCTTTGTCACTAATTCGGCAAGAACAGTAAGTAAAAGGAATATGGGGATTTAATTATTTTCATGGGTCAGACTACTCTATCCAGAAAGGAAAAAATCTTAACAAAGTTTGCGACTACATATAATGATGATAATTCAGCTGATAAATATGCTTGTCACGAATAAATCAATCGGCACTTACATATAATAGTCGGATGCTTGTTTTCATGTCTTTATTCCAATCACCTATTAGTCTATGAGATAAACTATGGGGTTACAAACCCCAATGAATTACTTCATCGGGTATTCATATGAAAAATTATTTAATTTCAAAACTCATTAAAATTAAAGCATTGCGTTATCATGGTAATAAAATTGAAACATCATACATTAGGTAAACAGTTGTAATTCAGGATTATTTCATTTTCGGGGTGGTGACAGTTGCTGGGATATCGTTTTAAGTTTAATTTGTTCAATGTTTAATTCTTACATGTAGTAAAAAGAGACATTTCAGGCGTGATATGGTCATGATTACCAGAAGATCATGTAGTTACATTGAAACCGTCGCATTAATAAAAATTTTATTTTGTGGAAACTTGCCAAATTAAATTAATCTTACATATAGGCCACCCATTAAAAAAATATACACTTTTGATCCTCGTATTTGTTAAACTATATTCCATTCGGATTAAATTAATAACGGAGACGACCATAGACCCTTAAAAATACCGAAATTAAACCCCCTCAAGTCTAACTAAATAAAAGACGCTGACAAATAAAACACCCGTCCTATTCAATTGACTCACCACCCTGTTGCACGGAGTCCTGCTCATGATAAGGCTTCCGACATTTAATTGGAAGCATTTATCATCTATACAATCAAGGTCTTTCCTTCGCAAAAAAAAGAAATGAGATCTTGCACAGGAACCTAAGAGCTAAAAACCTTTATCGCTTAAACTCAAAAATGTTCGATCTATGATACCGAAGAGGTAGGCATAAGTCAGACTGTATGATAAATAGGGATAAAAAAATAACATATTCGTGATCACCTCTTCATCGTCATGGGGAAGGAGGACTTGTGGGGAGGTCACCAGGAGGGTATACACTCTCAATAAGTGAGATCGCATATCGCATCGGAGATGTTGAACATGGCAATAGTGCGGAGAGCAACAGCAGCGGCGTTCCATCATCATTACCTTTTCAACGCCCAGTCCCCCGAAAGGCAATCGATTCATTATGATACAGCTCGGACTTCCTAGCGTACTATCGATTGCACGGCCCTCAGAAAACGACCTCATATACCACAAGTCAAATGGGAAACGCCCTGGACATCACGAAGCCATCCACAAAACAAGGAGAGGGTGTGGATTTCTCTTCCTTCCCTCCAACCCAACCTCCTATCTAAATTCTTCTTAAAATTTGCCCATGTCATTATTTACTCGCATCTATCCCTTGCTACTCTCTTGCTCATCCTCTGCGAGTTCCTCCCGTGACTGTCCGGACAAGGGTTCGAGGGGGAGGACCCGAGAACAACCGATAAATTATAGTTAGAAGCTTCTCCAACTCTCCCCGTGGGTTCTTGGTTTTATTCACTAGCAGGTGACTAAAGGTATTTGTCACATTTCACTTAAAAATTATTGTAACGTAGGTAGCATACGGTATATTTCGTGTTCACCATAATGCGGGTGAGCATTATTCAAGTCATTAACATATCATGATATATAAATAATGGGAGAAAAATCACACAAAAAGTAGTATGAGATTGACGCACATAAAACTCCAAAATGGAAAAAATCCTCATAATTATAATGTTTATTATTAATATTATTAGGTAATCTACCGGTTAAGGTAGGGTTTTGGATGGACACAACTATCAAATAAATAGTTTGCTAATAATGTTGATATTATGTCAAATAAAAAGCATTTCTAACTTGCGTATTTGAGTGCCAATAAATTACACGCCATACCTTCGGAACGAAGAAATTAGACAGCAACCTTTTCCATTGATGAAAATTCCTTTTCAGATATCGTTACTGCTCGTAAAAAGCAACTTCATTTTAAAAAGCTAATTGTAATGACAAACAAAAGCTAGTAAGTTAATTGGAATAATCCCAGTCGAGAGAACATCACGAATGCGGTGGAACCTCATGTGAAAAAACTAGATGGCACGGATACAAGAGAGAAAGCACCGCAGAATAGTTTAAGTAGCCTAGCAAATGTTTCAATGATGTAGATGGAATAAAAACCTCCAAAAGTAAACTCTTATTGAAGGAAATCAATTGAACTGAATGGAAAGAAAATAATGTGCCTACACTCGAAAACTAAAAGACGGAAGCGTGAACTATAAATTTAATTATCTGTGTCTATCCCTCCCTAGTTATTATTGTGTATACAATAATAACTAGGGAGGGATAGACGAAGTAATCATGAAAGTACAAAAACATGGCGTTAAAAGAAATGTAAAAAGAGCATAAGGGATAAAAATCATGCAAATTGAGTATATATCAAGATGAAATGAATTTCTCAATGAAAATGATGCGATTCTAACAGTTAAAGAACGGAAAATAAAAAAATGTAATTGTAGGTGCAATTAAAGACGAACACCCAATTATGAAAACTATAGAGGGGTCCGGATACCTTCTTAGGTAATAATTCGATGCTGAAATAAGACCTTCACGTAAACATAACCTCCGAAATCAATGGAATTTCATCAGAAATAATGAATACTGCAAGTAAGGGGGTTTTAAGCTAAAAGATGAAGCTAAACAAATTAATTTCCGAAACATATGCGAAAGGTAATAAATCGGTGAAATTTAAGAATCGGGAATTTTAACTGAGACACAATTAAGATATAGGAAAGGCATGGGTCCAAAAGAAGTTATTTAAGACCTTGAAGTTTCTTACAACAAAAAGGTGGAAGAATGCCAAAAAAATTTCATTGCAATATTGGATCTTAAGAATGCGTTCCATACTGCTTTTTCGAAGATAATTTTAATATGGTGAGGATATAGCGAATTTCAAGAGGGTTCAAGTTAATTAGATAAATATATTATAAATATAATTTTAGTGATATTGGATATTTTCCTGGGATAGAGCACCAGAAAGAAGAAAAAATATAAAACTAAATGGATTTAAGGTCACCAGCAATAGATAATGAGATAAAGTATATAGGTTAACAGGATACACAAGCAAGGAAGTGGAAGTAAAATCTTCAAGTGGCTCAAAATATGACTCCACAAAAGATAAGCTTTAAAAAAGATGCACGACTTATACTCATAGGGTAAAACCACCAATGGGGTTCCAAAAGAATAAAATAGTGCTAAAATTCCCAAATAAAAGAAGACAGATAAAAGTGTTAACACATTTAACAGATAAAGTACGCCACAAAAATCTTGAAAAATAATGTCTACGTAAAAGCAGCACTTAAATTAAATGACTTCCAAGTTGAAGACCATTTTATGTTTAGGAAAAGCGGGGTGAGGCTTTATTTAGGCTTCTCAAAGAGTGTATGGAATTTTAAAATTCCTTGCTAAAATGGATTCCGATAAAAAATAGATCAATTTGGATGAATGAATGCTACCATATGAAATGGAATATGTTTCATAATAAGAAAAGAGAAAGGATGATTCTGTATAATACAGAGCCTGAGCAAAGTTGGTAAACAACCATATCAAGAGAAATAGTTAAGGAATATAAATTCTCATTTTTTTCGCACCATGTGACATTGAGCCGCCTCTTACTGCCTCCACATTAAATCTTTGCCTCTTCTATAATCAATGTTGAAGTCATTACGCTGTTTACGCCCCTAAATTAATTAGTATTAAGAAGACCACAACTCCTCTCTGAAGTTATGAACTTAACAAATTAGACATTATTAAAAAGAACAGAGTTCAAAACTCACAAATGCCTTGCCCCCATCCAGCCATATCAATACATTTATTTAAAATGTACTGTGAGAAAATCTAAGCTTACTCTAATGTACTTCGAGCACTTAACAGATTGTCAATCTCAGGTTGAAACCGACGGGGATTGATATTTATTTTTGCTAATCTTAGGCATTAATTGCAACAATTTCAGAGCGTAAAAATCATTCGCCTTGACCGGGACCCCTTGATATCCGGCCGAGTGCTTTGGCCAGTTAAGCTATCGCGGCGTTTTCTTAAACTCTGAAATTTTTGGGCTTTTAAAAAAAAATATTGTGACGAACCACCGTACATACAATGTCACAGGCATTCGTAATCGCGCGCGACGCGCCACAGTCCACGAGGTTAACACCAATTTGAAGCACTTAGGCTGTTTATACGTTAGACAAATTTCAAGAAACTGCGGGAGATACCGCAACAGTAACTTTTAACGGAGTCATCCGCCAACACGCATTTCAATGCAACAATTTCAGAGCGTAAAAATCATTCGCTTTGACCGGGATTCCGGTCAAGGCGAATGATTTTTACGCTCTGAAATTCCCGCAGTTTCTTGAAATTCGGCATTAATGAATCAGGCATGGTTCAAGAATGAAAGTTGAAAGTGTTTTAAGAGAATGTTGATCCTGTTCATCGAGATGCTTCTAGAATAATTATGTAGCACATGCATAGGTAGTGTATTCCACTATAATAGGTAGTATTCCACTATCAATCATGGAAATAAATAGATAAATTGCCAATATTAAGCTAATCAAATTCTTTACATCCGTTTTTGTTTTCCTAAATCACCACTTCATCTTATATAATATCTTACCGATTTTAAAATTAGGCGTATTCTATGTGTAAAACGTCTAGGATGCGCAAACTATGGCAATACATTACGTCAAATCTATTAACTAATTTTATCAAAAAGCACTACATACTGAATTAAACAAGAATCTTAATTAGGTGCCATTTTAAAGATTGGTGATGCATATTTTGTTTAAAATTCGCGTTACCTTTTGCAAATTACCATTTTTTATGGAAGCATCCACCTTTAACTTCATTTTATCACCAATTTTAAAAAAATGGAAATTTAAATTTTCCTGCACGTTGATGGTGTGCCACAGATAACGTTTTCAGGTCGAGATAAAAATTATTGCTACACCATGATGGACGATGTCAACTTCCCGATAGATATCGTGTGCCAAGTTCAATTTTCTCAGTCACAGGTGTGGATCGTTTATTTTACCTTTCCAGTCACAAGATGACAAGAAGTGATTGATGATTAGCTTAAGCACAAAGGGCATTTCAAGGTCATTCCCTACATTTCCTCGTCTCTGCCGTTCGCCCCTACCATTCCAACGCAGCGCTTCACCCACCCATCCTCCTCCATTATTTCCGTCACGTGGGGGTGCAGCAAACCCCCGTTAATTCTCTATTAATGCACCAAGAGTTTTTGCTGTGTTTCTATATCATCAGGTACTCTTTCTTCCGGTTCGAATTGAAGGCAGAGCAAATATCATTGGGAAAAACATTAAAATGATAACGCTTGCGGAAATTCACTGAGAAAAAAGAGGGTTGATTCAAAATAAAAACATTATACTAATGGAATGCAAATAGGTGGTCAGGATTGAGGAGACTACGCCCTTGATCGTCCGTGATGAACGAGAACGATATGCCGTTAACATTCTCCCGTGGATGTATTTGAAACTCTCCGTCCGGAGGAAGTCGGCCTCCCTTAAAAGCGCCGACGTCACGTGGGTAGACAACGCTCCCATTAAGAAGGAAGGGGCAGTTTTATTTTTCTCTACATCTCCAGCCATTACGCGGCGATTACTTATTAAAACGATCGCCAATTTCCCTCTCTCACGCTCAACACATTTGCCGCTTCCTACTCCTGCCCCACCCTATCAATTCTTTTTTTTCTCTCCTTCTTTTTACCTTTTAACTCAAAACGAATACGCCGGGGAGGTTAATCCACAAAATGGATCCACACCCAAAAATGAAACCCTATTTCCTGCGGTCACCATCCAATCCCCATCCCTTCCTTTGCATTCCCCGCCCACACCGATTTCCGAAACCAAAACCTGGAGCCCCGTCCGGCGCAAACCCCTTTTTTTTTGCATCAATCCTGCCGCATACCCACGATCCGCATGACTGAAAAATAATTCCCCTGAACCTTTCTCGCGAGAGTGGATGGCGAGGACGGTGGTCGGAGATCGCGACGCCGGAAAAGCGACGGGGAAACTGACGGGAAATCCCCGATAAATATTTCACAGCTGAGCCGGAAAAATCGGGAAAGGCAGGAGATGGGCATGGAGAGGAGCGGGGAGGTGGCGGATGACGACGCGTTGACGCTCGAGAAAGCAGCCCGGGAATGTATCCGGGAAAAACGAATCTCTTCGACGGGAGTTGGTGGAAAGGGAAAAAATAAAGAATATTATGAAATATGCCAGTCCCACTCGTTTTGCGCCTCGGTAAGAATCGATTTGTTTAAGAACGCACGCATGCGAGAGGATTACCTAAAAGCAAAAGCGAGGGGCGGGGTGAGTAGAGGAGTATTTCCTTCCACGCCCATTCGACTCACGAAGATTAACTGCTAGGCGATTAGTATGGGATCGGAACGGGCGGATGGGCGTCGCCCCGGATACTTATAGCCATCCGAAATCCTGATTTTCTCGACCTTTATTAGGCTTCGTTGCTTTACGCTGCTGCACGCTGGCTGGAATTTGTAGTTTGTTGCAGGATGCTCGCGATTGCATGGGGTCGTTAGGACCGTTACGGAGGCAGGCAATTAGGCCAAGGTACACGGTAGAGGAGGAATGGTGCCGTGAAATCCGGTTTCGGTTAATCTTAACGAGAAGTGCCAGAGGAGATTAGAGTTTAGCATCCCATCCGAAAGGCAATGCTCTGCACTGATAGGTACCTGCGTGGTTTCCGCACGACCCAACATGAGAAAAACATGTAGTGTACCACCAAAAATTTTCCTAGAGATTATCTAGGAATTCTACTGCCGAAATAGTCAGTTGAGCACGTTTCTTTTCCCCTGTCTACACCACTCGTTGAATGAACCTTGAGCACTTGTAATCCTATATGGAAAGTTTTGATTCATGCATTGAGAAAGTGCCAGAGAAAAGCACTCCTCTTTCATGACGATCGCTTGAAAAGATTCCAGTTCCGCGGCACCTTTCAAAGTTATATAACTCTTGAGTATGAACACCCACCATTAAATTATGTGAATAAATATAAATTATGGTTAAGGTTCCAACAGAGAAAAAATATGAACCACAAAACAGCAGCATATAAGAAAAAGTGATATATTCGACAACACATTTCTTTCCCGAGCGATTCGTCTACTGAACTGAGTTCACAAGCATTAAGTAAATACTTTATTAGGGTTAGAACACGTAATTCTAAATATATGGCGTATCTTGCGTACAACTTCAATTGGTTCATCCAGAATACGAGACCCATACAGATACAATGATTTTTTTTATGGCAAGTCACAATTGAACAAAATAGTTTAATAGAATACAAAATATGCTCGGAATTAAACGGGAGAAGTCGACCTATTTACAAATTCGAAATATAGTGGTGACTTTCGAGACATCCTTAATCTCTCTTCCATTATCTCTCTCTCTCTCTCTCGAAATCTATAACACCGAAATGCCAAGAATGTTATTATCCCCAGGTTCTGCTCTTGGAAAAGCTCGGGAGGGGAGCGGTACTTAAAAACAGCAATATTGGATCGTTTGGTTTCGGAAATGGGGGAGGGTTTAATTTATTCGACCTACGGGGAGGGTGGCCCGTTCAAAACAAATCCAGAAACCTCTTCATTTGATACCCTCAATACGAGGATTCCATATTGAAATGAAATGAAATGATTGACTTGGTAATTCCACACACTTTATTCAAAAACACGAACCAGGTTACGAAGTTGAACGTCATCATCAGGAGGTCCTTCTAGAAGCAAACTTGGTATATATATATATATATATATATATATATATATATATATATATATATATATATATATATATATATCTTCTGATCGAGGGAGGAGGGTTGGTTAGAGCGGGAGGGTAAGGGAGGTTGGAGGGGTAAAAAGGTTAAAATGTAGCAGGAAGGAAAAGTGAATGACATATTTCGATGTCAATCTTTGACTTGGAAGAGTGGTAGATCTAGGAGTGGGGAATTGGAGGGATACAAAATTTCGTTGGCAAGTTCATCCTTGCAACGGACGTATTTCCAGATTTCCAACGGCTGCACTCCTATACTCCATACACTCCACTCCTCTTTTAAGAGGAAAGGAGTGTATGAATTAAAGTGCTTGGAATGTAACACGAAGTATATTGGGCATACAAGACTAAAATTTAAAGAAAGGATAAAAGAACACCAAACATGTGTAAAAAAATAAGAATATAACATCCCTTTGCAAAGCAACTCATCAATAATGACCACAAAAGTGAAATTTTGACTAAAATTCTTCATTTTGAAAATAAAGATCAACGACTCGATGCTTTGGAGCAGTTGAACATTTTGAAATGCGTCCGTTGCAAGGATGAACTTGCCAATGAAATTTTGTATCCCTCCAATTCCCCACTCCTAGACCTACCACTCTTCCAAGTCAACGATTGACACCGAAAGATGTCATTCTCTTTTCCTTCCTGCTACATTAGAACCTTTTTACCCCTCCAACCTCCCTTATCCTCCCTCTCTGACCAACCCTTCTCCCTCGATCAGAAGATATATAAACCAAGTTTACTTCTATGAGGACCACCTGATGATGACGTTCAACGTCGCAATCTGGGTCGTGTTTTTAAATAAAGTGTGTGGAAATACGAAGTCAATAATTTAAATTAATTTCAATATTTTAAGCAAATTCAAAAAAAAATACGCCGGGGACAAATTTTGCGAGGATTCCACTTCTCCGTGTACCGAAGTCACCTCCATCGCAAGGGGCCAACCTAAATCTCCTTTTCTCTCTTCGTTACTCTTTCTCTCTCCCTCCACATATCCTCCCCTTTAGAAGCCTCGTCCTCCTCTCTTTCGCCGCATAGCTCCTTCTCACGGAATTCTCAATTCCAGCAGCAAACTCCCCCACCAAGGTTGCTTTTTGTGAAAAAGGAATTTCACTCAGGCGGCGGCGGAGGCCTGATAACCTATTCACTCTCGCAGCATGCGATCCTTGGGCGCTTGTTAGTCGTTAGTAGTATGCTTCTTGCTTTTTTTTCTTCTGCCTATAATAAATCCACATTTTTCTCCTGTTTCCACCTTTATCCCTGCTTTTTAACGCAATTTATCGCTACGGCGGAGAGCGAGTGACGCGTAGGATCTGGATGCGGCGGTGGCGGGAAGTCGTTTACTTTAATCTCTGCGAGTTTACGTGCTCGTCAATTTAAATCATGTACGTAGATCCAAGCAACTTTTTAAAAATATTATCATTTTAATAAAGTTATGATGTTATTCAGTCTTATCATATTAGCGTGTTTCGTTGCTGTATTTTCGTTAATGATTATTATTTACACCCTACTGACTTCACTAAGTGAATCATGCTGATAAAGATGAATATGAACATATTTCCTATGATAACAAAATAAAAACGAACAGAAATCGTAAATAGATGGAATATTCCATCTTAAAACTTCCAAATAACAGCAAATAACACATAATAATCATTTAATTTTTTTATCTTTGACCATTTGGTGTTCATTCAATTCGAACAAATCATTAAGAAAATATGTTTGCCGAGGTGAAAACCAAATTCTGTACCAGTTCTAAAATAATATTATTGTTGACAACGTGATTTACTTCACATTCTTATAATCAACAGCTTATTTATTCGTGTAAGGATCCATTATGTATATATTCTTACCTTAGGCTATTAATTTTCCTAACATATTTCCTAATTTACTCTCGACTTTCTATTGACTTGTATGAATAGCAATAATATAGCAATATATAGTAATAGTAGTAAATATATATAGCAATATATAGCAATATATAGTAAAGATATAGCAATAATAGTAATAATATAATGATAATAATCAATAACTGAGAATTAGCAAGACATATAAATCCAATTTTTCCTCACACTGACACAATAGGAGACAGTGCGATACCAATATTCTTTTCTATGGGGCGAAATCAGTTTGAGACTATTGAAATGCACCTAATTGAGACAAAGCGAGTACAGTATTCAATCCAATGATTAATTGGCGATTGAGGGTAGAACTCCCTTGGAAACAAGACCAATGGCGCGTGAGATTCATAGTTTATCATGTTAAGGATCTTTTCTCCCTCTATCCGTTTTAACTTTAAAATTCACAGAGCGGTGCTTCAATGAATTGTGTTCGGAGGCATTGCCCAAATTTGAATCCATTGCACTCCCGGCAGAAGTACAGCAGTAAGCAGTGGACGATGAAACTACAAATAAGCCCAGTTTCGCATTCTTTTCTAGGTATACATTTCTTTATTAGTATTTATAGTCATCAATTAATTAATTACTATTTTTGGAAGTCACCATAGTACAAGTATTGATTTATTTTTAACTTGATGAATACCATTATAGCCATTAAATTAACAAGTTAACTAATGATCACAAGTTAGTTCAATTCGAAAAATGATCAAATCGGATATGATTGCTGATTAAGCTGATTGTTATTAGAAAAACTGGACCATTACCTGGTAAAAAACACATAAATTTGTTTCGGTCTATTTTTCCGTATTGACAGCAATGATTTACACTGAAGAAGGCATAAAAAAACCCATCCAGTTGCACTGGCATGTACATGTAAATTACTATATTTAATAAACCCCTTAGTAAAAAGGAGAAAAATACTAGCTTAACTATCTGATCGTCTATTAAAATATTTGCTTAATATCAGAACAAATATATTAACCTGCCTGGGATTTTTCTGGGGCCAACGAGGCTAAAGGCTTCGAGTGCAATTTCCTGCCATAAGACCCGATGCTTGCCTTTTCCACATTTGCGAGAAGAGCCATATATAATTCCTATCTGAAACGCAATGGAGGCAAGAGAAAGAGAAGAATTTGAGGGCGAAAGCTGAATAAGAGTGGTAGAAGTGAGTGAAGAGGAGGAGCTTTTCCTGCTCCCCCAGCAACTTTTCCCTACTCACCTCCAAACCCTCACCTCTTCATCCTGGTCGGATAGAGCAGCCCGACAACCGACTCCATCTAAATCATTCCCTTTCGTCTTCCTCCGAATTACTTCCTTTTACCTTTGCGTCTGCGAGTCGACAGCACTCACACGAAGACAAACACAGACATAACTTGATTTTCATCGGTTTACGGACTTTCAAAGGAAAGGATTTCGCCTCCTCTCCTTACTTTAAACTGTGAGTAAGGCGAAATCTACATCCTAATGCGTCACTGAGATTTGATCCCATATTTGTCTAAAATTTTGACCATGAACTCACAGTATCCTCGGATACTTTTTAAGAGGTAAAAAAGATAATCGAGAAATAATAAACTGCATTAGGTTCATTTTTACATTATAACCCAATTAAAATTTTACAATTATTTTTACCATTTTCCCACTTGGAAAATGACTGCCATTTTCAAAATATTATTCGCAAAGCGTCAAAAGTCCTCCCTTAAAAGATGGGAAAATTAATTAATGCATCATTTGGCCTTATCTTTGTACCCTTATCAATGATGGCTCTATACTTTTCAATAGGCTCACTTCTTTCAGCATTATTTTACCCTTTTCTCATCACATCAAATTGGCTATAATCTTATGTCATTGTGACCGTATCTTTGTCATTTTCAACTATCCCATTTAATTTTTATCAATTAGGAAATATACTCATTTATTTAAAAAGTTTAAAGAAATAGCTAAAAAAATAAAAGATGAAATATATGAGGTTAACAAGCAAGAACAACCCTCTTTTAGAATATTCCTTCAGTTTATCATGAATATCCACCAATTTTTCTTTCCTTCACTAATGTTTACGTGTGATTTTTTCCCAGTAAAAGTTTCTTAAACATACTTCTTAGATGTTGTTAAATAAAAAGTAAGCCAATGTGCACGTTATGATAAGCTAATGATAGGCTTCCTTCTTAAATAAGGTAAGGTTATGCGTTTTAAATGCGTATATAAGAGTTTCTTAATAAATAACGACCTTAATTTATAGTAAGATATCACATTTTCCTTCCCACACACGCCTGGTACTGGTAAGCGAGGATATTTATCACAGTCATTTGCCTGAAGCGGATCCAAGTAACATTAATTAGAAACCAGGACACGACTAAAAAAGGGGATCTATCTTGTTGTATGCTGTATATACGTCTTCATTCCACCGCCGCTTCCTTTCCCCTTCAACGCTAATTCGCAGCATTTTTATTCTCAGGACGCACAAGCTCACCGCACCTCACTCACACTTCTCACGAAGTTCGTTCACCATGCGGATCGCGGGAAACCCCTTTGCATTGGTGCGCTTTCCCGCGTCCTGCAGGGCACCGTTCTCGCGCCACATGTGTTACTCTTCTTCCTTCTCCCTCCTTACTCCGCATTCCCGTCCTCGGCAACCACTCTCCCTAAAATCCCCAGGTACTGAAGTCACAGCAGTCGAGGCAACGAATCAGATCGATTAACATAGTGACGCTCTCTTCGATATAATTTCAAGTGAAAATTTCCAATCGGAAAATTATTATCTCTATGAGCATGAATTAAAGGAATCTTGCAATTCTCATTTCAAATAAATTGGAAAGCATTCACCATCAATAACTGAGTAATTCTCTCTACTAGTCGTTTATTTTATGAATCTCCTTAATAGTCGAACATAAAACCTCTCTTCCGGCAGGCCTAATCGCAAGACTTGAACAGATTACAGTAATATGAGCTCGCTGTGGCACCAAATTTAATCCACTTTTGAGTAAGAAGAGAGAAATCCGAGCAACAACACTTGCGCTGTTGAATAGAGCCATCTGAAATGTGACTATAAATTCTCCGTTAATTAGTCAAAAGGAGAATTCTCTTTCGAGTAATGATTAGTCTCATTGTCATATTAATGTTAGAAAAATAATTTTGTTTCTGATTTATAAACACCACTAAACACATTAGTTTGAGATACAATGATTTGGGTTATATATTTGACGAATACAGTTTTATCATTTCAGCCAAATGGCATTTTAAGTCCAGGAAGGATAATTTTCAGGTTAGTAATTTACGGAGTCTATATTATTACAATTATAAATCCAACCGAAGTCAATTTCAGAATATAATTTTACGGCAAAATGTTTAACGCCAGTAGCACTTAGCGGGAGTGGATGCAAAATGTCTCCATTGGGCATGAAAATCCAGTATAACTTATGTACTCTAATGGGTAATAATATTTGTAATATGGAACCTGAAAATTTTGTGAAATTAATGTATTCTTTATATTCTTTCATCGGATTTTAGAATATCTTAATTTTCGACGCTCCTAATATCAAAAGCATCCATTTTTTTAATAGTAAGGTACACTCTATTTCTATTCGTCCCTGTCATCAGCATCATAATTTGAATTGTAAAGTACCTAAGGGAAAATGATCATCGCTTTACATAATCCCCACATACCACTGGGTACGTCTTTGGTCACGATTTGTAGGGAATTTTGGAAATAGCAGATTGAATCGGTAAAGTTAAAAACATTTTTTAGGATAATGGTATGTTTCTACTAAAATTATTGTCAACTGTAAATACGGGTACACTCTAAATTCGGCACTGTTAATGTACTTTTATCAACATTAAGCTCACCGATTTACGTGGGTAATAATGATGGGGTTAAAAATGAAAACTCATATCGAATGCCTAATGCAGATCAACTTGTGAAATTAAGTAGATAAATGGCGTACGAATATTGAAGGGGAAAATAGAACAATGCTACACAGAGAACCGCAATGCTAGCGTTATTGAGATAGTCCAGTAGCTAGTGTCAGCTAATAAATAGTAGTTAATGAATTACTTATACTTATGCGGATCACTGAATATCTCATTCGGCCATTCATTTTCCTACGTAAATTCTCTCCAAACTTCCGATTATGAAGAATGAGAGATGGAAATAATAGGGATGGTCTCTTTCGTTGGTCCACCAATGATTTTAATACGGTTACCCTACGCTTGGTTGAGTTGGTTTGAAAAGTCAATATCATACGGAAATAATTGGAATGGCTCCTCTCTGGGCCCACCAATGGGGATATCCCTCATTCGGCAGAGTTGATTTGAAAAATCGGACGTCGCGACCCATCATTCGATTTGTGCGTGAAGCGAATTGTCCTTTTTCCTCGCACCCAAAAAAAAACCTACTTTCGGAGAGTCCGCCCTCCGGATGAAAGAGACGAGAAGAATCCCAAATGGTTCCGCCGGCAGACGCGTCTCTTTCCCGCTCCCTTCCCCGTCGAAGGCGTGAGGCAGAGGCCGCCGCGCCGGGGAATCGATCAGAGGGAATTGTGGGATTTCCGCAGAGCGCGCGCGAAAGGTGGGGAGGGCGGAGGAACACGAGAATTGAGGGAGGGTCGCGGTAAAGATGTGCGTTTGCGGGTGGGTGGTCGGCGGAGGAATGACGGAAGGAGAGCGTCCAGACCCAAAAGAGCTCGATTCCAACCGATTCCATTCACACCGCATTAAATCCGCAAATATCTATTCACACAATTATTTAAAGGCTATTTCTCGGTCATTAGAGCAGCATTCATCCTCTTTCTCTCATTAATCTCCGACTCCTGCGTCAGGCTTTGGATTGAACTTAGTAGGATGTCTTTGTTGACTGGATTTTAATTTTAAGATGAATAGTGAAATCCAATAATGTTACCCTACCCACGCCCTTCAAAATAATTGGCCCGTTGCCCTGGCAACACATGGGAGGACGCGACAGCTGCAAATGAGAAATCCATGAACTGTGAAGGCTTCGTTAAGTAGGTGTGAAATTGTTACGCTAGCGAGCGTAGACGGAGATGACTTCCTACAATAGACCCATAAAATCTGGAAAAAATGTTCAATCTGATTTTCCCTGAGCGATAAAAATAAGAAAGAAAGAGCAATACGAGACCTCGTACATACTACATACTCCTAACGTGTACGAATTGACTAGACATGAAATTCACTCCAAAACATTTGAAATTGTTTTTATCTTACTCAAAACTTTTCAACAAACTTAATAAAAAATAGTGGACATAACCCGAATTGGCTTATGCTGGTAAGTTAAGGAATGAATTTGCTACGCATAACTACTCTTAGATATTCAACAATCTGGGTATCTTTCTGTCTAATTCTTAAAATTTGTTATTTTACGAAGCCATAGAGCTCAAGTTTCCTAGATTTTATGTATTTACATACGTATATAAACGTATAAAGACTTATATGTATATGTATGCTAATATGGAGAGGAAGAGATACGCAGTCAGCAAATTTCCTATCTAAGCCCAAAATATGATTTCATTTGTTACTAGCATTTAAGAATGCGGGCGGAACTACATATTCGAGGATGGTATACGATATAGCCACAAAGGAAAGTCCACTTCAATGTTCCCGCATTCCCCGAAATATGCTGGCCAGCTACTGAGGGCAGAGCGTTGAAAGAGACGGCCATCGCAATATCTTAAGCTTGCGTTTCATTTGCCATATACGATCCTTTTCTATTTTTTTTACGTAGTGCCTATGTAGACCTTTCATGCACTCCTACTTCTTTTTAGTGTCCGTTGCTTCCGCTAAGGCAATATGACTCCGCTGACAAATGAAAGTCGGAATTGAATTCGCAGCGGTACAATTCGCGGCGTTCGGCTGCATTTTCGCAAGAATGTTACGGGTAGAGAAAAAATTCTAGTTTCTGTTCCTAACATGCCGCGAATGCGCAACGGAAAATGACCTCCATATGCAATCAGAAACATTTCTCAGATAACCCTCTTTTTCGCCTCATGTCAATATACTCGGCAGCAGTGATTCAGAGAAAGATTGAACAAAAACAGTTCCGTATGAAATTCTGCATTAGAGCCGTATATAGTAATACAAAGTGATCAGAATTATGAGTGGAATAGACATTTCCATTTTAACTCTTTCATTATGGCTGCAACAAATAATATGTCTCGATAAATTCGGAACAAACGTAAACATTAGTGATTGACCTTTACAATAATTTCGAATCGTTGATAGTTTTTTTTCACGAGTTGTGTCTAAATAATGTTCGTTGTGGCTGATCCCAGGGTGATAGGGCAATATGTGGATGTCCAATTTGAACTCACTAAATTGACGAGATTGTTTCAATTACCTAGACTAACATTCCAGGAATTCTTTGAAGTAGAAAGTTTAGCCCTCCTTCGGAAATGCATTTAATACATACTTCCTCTATTAAACCGCACTAGGACCCTATTACAAAAAGGAAACTTCCCAATAGTATAACAGTTGACTACGTGAAGTTCATTTTCGAAGAATATTAGGTGTTTTCTAAAAACATTTGCGATTGGTACAACTATTTTTAACGCATAAGAGACCCCTGTCCCTAACAATTACACATATACGTTTAAAATAGTAGTATCAAATAAAACATTTTGTGAAAAATACTTAGTATTCTTTTTTCAGTCAAGGGATACTTCTTACTACCAAGAGAATAAATCCTTCTACCTCTGACTTTTATAAAATAAGTAATGCTTCTCGAACCATTTTTAAAACAAAATTCTTCAACACTCCGGTAGGAAATCGTAATTCTAAAGTCGCAATACTTTCAATTAGCCAGATTAATCTCATAGGTCACATTCAGCTTTTCTCGTTCGATATAGTGAACTTATTTCAATTCTAGTTATTTAATTCCACCGAATATTTATTTCAATTCTACTACTATTTCAATGTCATTAGGATTAATTAATAATTTCAGGTTTAAATAATTGATTATGTCATTAGACTCATAATTATCTTTAATACATTTTTCCTCTTTCATGAATCCAGTTATCCCAATGGAAACGTATATTTTATGCTTTTAATTTATGACAAATTATGTCCTAATCCCATGAAATTTGGTTCTGAAACTAGGGGGCTCAACATATCCGTCCTTCCAGTCCAAAACCCCTGGCAATATGCAAATCCCACGCTGAGACAGATATGGAGGCAATATGATACCACCATTCCTAAAGGTCTAAATATTCCAGACGCCTCTGTCCATCAAAAGCCTCCACGTGCCAGACCACCAAATACAGTCGAGGAAGTATTCCCCGCCACTCGCCATGGCTAATTCATCATCTTTTTATTTTCATGCCCAAGAGTCTCGTTCATATTTTAGAAGAGAAATACGAGAAAAGAAATGAAATAATTGCTTCCGTTCTTTCCTCCTAACATGTCCTAAAAAGGAGATAATCATGACTGTACCAGCAAGACAAACTCGCTCACATATCACATTCTTGCAATTTTTGATTTGATACGGGAATTTCAGCCCTCTATGACAAATATTCCGACCTGGTAGCTTCAAAACATATCTTTGGATGCTGTAAAAGCAGGGAGTACGAAGCGCACGTTATTGCTGCCTGAAGTATTCTGAGAAAAAATGCACCTATAGGGCCAATGCACCTTATATGGTTAAGGGAGAATGTGAGGAGTAATGGAGATCGCTTCTGAGTCTTGACTCGGCTGCACAAAGTAGATTCTCCTAGGCTTCAAACGTACGAAACGTGAGAATGGAGTGCTCCGGACGATGTTTTCTTATATTTGTAACTCCGAGTCAATAAAAGCTCAACGTAACGTCAGAACTAAATAAAAGTTACTACTCGAACTTTTTTAATACTTTATTAACATTAACTACCATCTCGTGTATACTGAAAAACTTCAAACTCCAATTCTTTGGCCATCGTCCTGTACCAATTGATGAATAAAACTTAGAGAACGGCAGAACCATGCTACATGAAAGGAATTCAAAGCGCCGTTTAGCTATACGTGGGCAGGGTAACCAAATATGAAGTAATTTTTTTCTCATTTAGCTGGCTGCTACGAGCAAATCAACCCCATAATAAATTAACTGTAAGTGCAATCCAATGGACAGTTAATACGCACCACTAGGCAAGAAATGCGAGCACGATAAATTGCCTTAGCATCATAACTAAACGTTAGTACATTACTGCAGCGGACAGACTTCTAGGTCTAGACAAATAAGAGCGTAAAACGTATTTCCGTGATAACAACCTTGCTAAAAATGATAAGCTTTGAAAGATATTACAATTTAAATATTATGAAAAGAAGGGCAAAACAATAATTCATTAGACGCAATACAATATTATAGAAATCTAACTGGTTGACTGGTCAACAATTACATAGCTTTTAACCGCTTTAGAGCCTCAGTCTCTATGCAGGTTCAACGAACATACACATAAAACATAAATTCATGCATTCGATCCTTTCCGCGACATCAAGCTTACCCCCGGGGTTTAACCCATAAACCAGGCTAATTCCGCAGTTTTATTCCTTCTCCCGTTTTTCACCGCGACTAATTAGTAAATCTCTTTGGAGACGAAAGAAAGAAGAGAAGGAATTCCTAAAATCCAGAAAGCATCTGTAAACTAGAGAAGGGGAGGTTTCGGTCCGAGGGATGTTAGAGTAAAATCGTAAAAGAACAGTCGATGTGCATAGATATGTTTAATGAGAAACCGACAAATCGATTTTTAGACTTTGGATAGAGAATAATTGCAAAAACTCATTAGTGACCTACATTAAGGTTCATAATGATGCTGAATGTGACCGTTCATTGTTTTCAAATGTCCGAGTTAAGACGATTTTTACCCTTGAGAAATTTGGTTATGAAATGAGGAAAAGGAATATGGGGCTTAGAGTGGGAGCTCGTCGAGGGTTGAATATTCAATATGCTTAGATAAAAAATATTGATGCATGCAAAAATGCATAACTTTTATTCATAATATGACCATATATATATCCATTTATATACGTTATACAGACCTGTATTTTTCCACTGTAGTTCACCCTCAAAATATAATACTCTATTTATATGTTTTTCTTCAATAAAAACTTTACTTCAAATTTAATTCGACATCAATGTATCACATATTCTGTGCTCTATGATAAATATTTAATTTGTGGCGATGTATTACATATATATATTTATAGGATGATGGTAGGTACAGCTTATATAATTTGTAATTGGAAAATTTTCTCTATCTACAGAGCTTGGCCGATTTCGGGATGGAAGTACTGTGTACTACATATATCGTATATTAAATATATACTTTGTATCATATAATTAATTACATTATATATGTATAACATATATTATATTCAGAATGTCTTCCATTCCGCGAATTGAAGAAGGAAAACAAAAGGGAAGACGAAGGAAATGGGAAATATAAAGAAGGATGGCAACGGAGCCAGAAGTAGATTGGAGGGAGACACGTGATCACGTAATAAAAGGACGATATTAAAAGAAAAGTTCTGTCGAATATGCATCTCGGAAGGGGAGGGAAAAACGATAGGGACAGAGAAAAAGAGAGAGAGAGAGAGAAACAGCTCTGCGCAGTGATTTCCCACCGGAGTGTGCTGAAATGTTTCGGTTCATTCGATCCATTCCCGCGGGACAAAATATACTCCCACTTGCGTTTCCTCCTCATAAGAAATAATGTCGAGGACGAATTCTCTGTCTCATTCAATGAAGAGTGGGGGTAGGAGTTGGAAGAAAGGAACATTTATGTAGTGTTTTGTGTCTTCGTTTTTTCTATCCCTCTTTTTTGCGTACAAAGGAGAAGAACACAAAGACATCCAATGACATCGGCGCCGATTTGGTCACGACCAGATCTCAAAAATGGACAAGGATTATATATAATAAACTCTCTCTCCTAGCCATAACAAATATTTGCACTTGTAGCACCGTCTTACGAGGCGTCACTGCGATATGGAAATAGTATCTTAGGGATTTCCATTGCGTAAACGATTGACAAACTAATTTAAATATTCTTAAAAAAAGTTTTCTAAGAGATGGGCTTTGGATCATTTCCATTTCAAGCGAAAGGAGGAGATGATAGACTCATGGACACTATTAGGTCAATGGGGTTAGTTAGCAATGCAGTGGATGAGTATCTTGCCTCTCATTACGATATTGGCACTGTTGTTTCTAAGAAGTTACTTGGCAAAGAAAGGGTCCACGAGGAGATGACAAGGTGTACATACCGTCCGTATCTGTCTATTCACACCGTCACTGAACCATATATTTTTAGAAAGATTTTAAAAGTAATTCTCACAACTAATTGAAGATGAATGTCGTGGTCGTAAACACCCGTAGATAAATAAAATAAAAATGGAGGCTCCCACGAAATATTGGAACATGGGGGCCAGATTAAATAAATGTGATATAATACTAATTTATTTGACTAATGTATAAGTACGAGAGCCAATATATTCTATATATAATCCCATGTTTTCCCATGGCTAGAAGTGCTATTCACTTGGTCGTAGGAATAATGTAGCAGACTAAATCGCCGCGTGAAGTTTTAAAAAATCAATTTTGATTAGTTCAACCCTAATTCATCACCGTAGGAATGGTATGTTGTGTTTATCAAATCGGTCTCTTTCAACTTGAGGCCTTTCGTAATGAATGATCAACAATACATCTGTTTGTTATCGTATCAAGCATAAACCTCTTCCAACCTCGATTTAAATTTTTCTCTTACTGAAAAAATTTTTCCCAGTGCGACGGTAACGTTCGATTACATCCCCAATCCAAACTTCCCCAAAAAAATAAGCATTTCTTCGATAAAACCTAGCTAAAGAATTTTAAGCTTTGAATGCCTGGAGTAAATTGGTAATATTTCATCATAAAACATAGGAAATGGAAAAAATACTATTGTACGAGTCGTGGGTCCAGTATCATCCACTAGTATTCTTTTTCGGTAGCAGTTAGAGCAGTAGTGTAGGTGCTACTGATGAACATTTTCCGCTCCTATTGGGTTTAAAAGCAAATAAATTCTCAGAAGGGCAAAGTAAAAGTATAGTAAAATCTTATGCATAAATCCGTCCCGTCGTTACATTTTCATTTGGAACAATTATACTTAGTAAATAGTCTAAAATTCCCTCCGGTATTACTTTAATTCTACTGACGTTACCCAATTTAAGCCAGAGTACAAAGTTATATTGTTGACTCTCTCCAGCGACTAAGCTAAAAGACATGGGATGTCAGCAACTAGATTTTTTCTTTGTTGTGACTAAACTGTATCTATTCAAAAGCTAATTTTTTATCACAATTTGTTATTACCTCGCATTCTACACTGCGTATACAGTGCAAATATCTACCCTTATAACTTGAGAATCTATAATTTAACATTTGTTTATTAAATATTTTATTATTCTGCCATAAATGTCACACAATATTGTCTAATTAAAGCCATTCAACTCATTTATTTGTGTAACTATGCCTTAGGAAAATTTCAATTCTCATATAATCCATAATTCCCCGAACAATTCAATGTAATAAAACATGAGTAAGTGTTACGTAAGAAAAGGCAGGCACAGAACAACGTAAGTCCCGCTACAGGCTTTGGAGTATTTTGAATCATAAAGCATTATATACGTAGGCTTCCATCATTAAAAGTGGTTAATGAATGATATGTAAGCAATTCATTTGATTTCTTTTGTCCGCAAGGTTATTACGGTGTGAAGTTTAATGAAATCGTGGATGATGGGGAGAGCTAAGATAGAAACTATTCAAAAAAGTGATTAGTCGAAATAGTAAAAAGATTTCCATTTAAAGATGCGCTATTTACGCTAAGGACACCTCAAACCCATCATAGCCTCAGTCAATACGAATGAACAGGAACCTGGTATATATATTTTGAAATTATATGCAAGGTCTGTCCCAAAAGTAGTACGACTTATTTTTTCCCGGATCGACAGACGGACGGGAGGCGGTTTCTCTGACTGGATTCGAGGAAGAGGAGTTTCAGGAAAGGAAGGAGGTCAATGCCAGCTGGGTCCCAACTTCTGCGGAGTGCGGATCGTTCGTCTGCGAAACCTTTATAACGGGAGCTAGTTACGCTCCGTCATGAGCTGGTATTGGAACAGCGCTACGCCATTAAAATTTTCGTGAAATTTGGAAAAACCAGGAGAGTCATGCTCAAGGCAGCTAATGGTGATAACGCTATGGGTACATCGGTTGTTTTTGAGTAGCACAAGTTGTTTAAAGAGGTTAGAGAAGATGTTGAAGACGCCGAGCGTTTAGGACCCTTCGATCTCAAAAAGTGACGAAAATCTTGCAAGAGTGAAAGCTTTGTTCAACAGGGATGGTAGTATAAGTGTTTTCATGATTTTCAATGAACTTGATATCCCTAAAAGTGATGTGCATCGACTTGTAACCGAAAACATGGGCATGAGAAAAGTGTGAGAAAAGCCTCGAGTGCTCTCGGATGAACAAAAGGAAACTCGTATGCAGCTCTGCCAAGAGCTTCTCGACCATGTAAGTGAGGATTTAAATTTCTTAGAAAATGCCCTACCAGACTTCTTTCCCCGCCTCAAATCCGTGCTGAAAGGACGTCACCATGGCTTGGTGGAAGCGTGACAACATGTTGTCACGAGAGAGCTCAGCAGCATTCTGGGCGCCGTCTTCCAGAAGACGTACGAGACGTAGAAAACCCGCTGGCAGCGACATGTGGACGTACAAGGGTGCTACTTCGAAGACTGAGTGAATGTATCAATTCTGGCAAAAAATTATTTTTAACCGAAACATTCCTATTACTTTTGGTACTGATCTTGTATGAAATATGCAGCCCTCACGGATCTTTAAAAACTGTATTTCGTAATAAATCTGAGTTCTCATTTCCTTTTGCTACTATGAAAAATGTCTATCAAATTACATTTAAATATTTAATTTACTTGCATTATTTTATTTCTCATTCGATAGAAAAAATAAAAAAACATTTTCTTTGTCATTCTATGACGATAGCACTTTTTACTTTAGTACAGATTTTTACTGGTATCCATTTTCTGGAACTAGTTTCCTAGAATGTATTTGGGACTAGGATTTCGGAGTGAATTGTTTCCGAAATGCAAAAATATAGAATTCAAGCCAAAGAAATAAGACAAAATATTCAATTTATTGAATTGAAACATTAATTTCGTACCATAATTCAGCATAACATTTTTTTAGAATGCGACTCTCCGGCTACGAGTATTCTCAACTCCGTATGGTTAGCACAAATGTTTTTAAAATATGAATGAATAATTACTCTTTTCGGAACTAGAACAATGGATGAAACCTTAATCCAGTTTTAACCTTTTTATCGCTAGCACTACATATTTGATTAAATGAAAAAAGATAAAATTAACAAGCTAATTTAAGGTCAAATTTATTATATTTATTGGGATAATTTATGTTATATTTATATAGTTAAAGTTAATTAAGCACTGCCGTGCCCTTATAAGCCTATTTCTTATCAATTCAATAGAGCACGAGTATTTTTCAAAGTAAACACTATTATTTAAGTCAAAAATCAAAAGTCAGCATAAAAAAGTATTTACTTATATAAATATAATTTACGATAAAACCCTTTGATGATAAAGGACCTTATGTAACTTAAAGAATTCCATATTTGATAAGTCAACTAAATTTCATTTTATTCTTTCATAATTCATCCAGGCGCAGCTCTGCAGTTCGTTTACTGGAGAAGTGTGTTTAGAACCACATGCTGGACAATAATTCAATCCCCTCCCCCAATTGAGGTCAGAATAACCAACGCGACCCTCTGTGTAAAGTTAAATTAAAACTGCGCCCTCCAAAATCAACCGCATGCGATTAAATCCGATCCTAGCTGCGTTTTGGGATAAGAGATACACTTTTAGTGAGCAAAAGGCAAGCCTCGTACAGGCCACCAAACCACTATCTTCAGCGTTTTATTTTAATTCCTGAGAGCGTTGTGTCGAAATTTACTCTGACCTTTGACCCTAATATGTAATGTTTAACTGAATCCCACGCGATCCTAAATGTTGAACGCATTAACATAAATATTTAACTAGAGATATTGTAGGCAATAGAGGCCATAGTTTTCATTCCAGAATAAAATTACATGATATTAACGTGATAAAGTGTGCTTACAAGTATTTGATCTGGATTAGCTACGTAATTTGGAGGAAACATACCAATATACCAAACCATATTTTAATCTTCATCCCTTTTAAATTTTAACTAAATATGTAATTGCAATATTAAAAGTTCTCAATGCATTGTTATTTCTGTAAAACACTTAGAGAACAATAAGAGAAGGCATCTCTGAATGATTAGTTCACTTTTGAGACTTATATCACTATGCTGTATTTTTTACGCATACTGCAATTATTAAAACTCTAAAATACAGATACAATTGATGAAAATGCGCAGTGAAATTTCTCATAAAGTGTGATTGGAAACAGTCATGTTTTCGATGTCGCACAGTACCATAAGGTAAAATGAAGATACTGTGCAACATCTAAACCATGTTAGTTTTCAATAAACGTGTGAAACTGCAGCTTTTCCAGCTGAAAAGGATTACTAAAGAATCCATCGATAACATTTTTCAATAAAACTGATTTGAAATTTTATAAGTAGAGAGTATGTCGCCCAACCTTCGATTCTTGTATTAAAATTTTAAAATGGGGGATCGGAAAATGACATTCGAACTAAACGCGGCTGCGTACAGTGTTCTATCGAATGGATGAATTTATTTTATTTGAATACCATCACATCATTTAATTATGCCCTTTAACATTTCAATTCACAGAGATCAAACAAGTCGAGATAATTCAAACTCGCGCTAATGTTTGGGTATGTGCCGTTAAACTGCCACCTGAGATGGCCTTATCGTGGAGATTGAGATTGAAAGTTGACGGTGCAATAATAAAGAAAGGGAAAGTAAGGAAGAATGAGGAAAAAAAGGAAGCGTACACAGAAGATGTACCTAACAGTGTTACACTACCCACGTCCTTCAAAATAATTGGCCCGTTGCCCTGGCAACACAAGGGAAGACGCGACAGCTGCGAATAAAAAATCCATGGACTGTGAAGACTTCGTCAAGCAGGTGTGAAATTGTTACGCTCGCGAGCGAGAATGGAGATGACTTCCTACAATAGATTTCTATAAAATCTGGGAAATTTCTTGGATCTTCTTTTCCCTGAGTGAGCAAAAGACGAAAGAAAGAGCAATTTTTCAACACACACCAACATTAACAAACTCAAAAAAAATATTACTCGATATTCTAAAATATGTATCCTATATCCTTCAGTGTTAGATTTGTGCACAAACTCACACGCAAAGAGACGAACACATGTGTGTGCACAAATGTATATCCAAGTGAGTGTGTGCTAGTGTACCTTGGTGTGTGGACCGTGGTAGTCCAGGGGTAGAGCGATGGACTACTGACTGGAAGGCGCGGGTTCGATTCTCGCGGAAGCCTCTCTAAGCACCATCAGATCAGCCCAAGCTGCATGATTTTTCGAGTACTATATCTTCCTGGGAAACCATAATCGGCACAGGGAAATGAACTGGCCCCTCTATCCTGATGTGTGAATATCACACGCCGTCGGGCTTATTACCGGGTGAGCTTACCATCACCCACCAAATCCACCTTTGGGTTGTTTACTTTGCTATGTATAAAAATATATTTGGCAAATGATTCGGAGCACTTGGGCGATTTAAAAAAAACATCTCAGACCTCAGTGTAAATTAGGTTTCCTTGGTGGTGTAATTGGTAGCACATCCGCCCGGCAAGTGGAAAGTCCGGTGTTCAAATCCTGGTTAAGAAAATATTTTTACATTCGTGATATGCTCAAAAAACCGCCTTCCCCACATGTGCTGTGTTCGCCTTTTATGTGTTTTCCTATCCCCTTTCCTTATACCTTAATCTAAGTTTGAATGAATATATGTGCGCCGTATGGCGGGACTTCGTATTTGAATGCGTGTATATATATATATATATATATATATATATATGTGTGTGTATATATATATATATATATATATATATATTCTTGCTTGGCAGTGGGTGAAATCTAGGCTCACCTATCAAACCGACCTTCAGATTGGCAACCGTGTTTATCGTTTATGTACAGGAAAATGGTTAAAATCACATACCAGACAAACAAAAATTTGGTGGAGAAGGTGGAAGATCGCTTTATGGATAACAAGCGGAAAAATGTTTCCTTGGCAGGGTCTACACACGTATATCTAAAAACACACAAACAGGATGTTGCAGGAGAGAAATACTTTAAGAGGCGATAGGGGATGTGATTTTGAACTTTTTTCCTCTGGTATTAACTGCCTCTCTATTATTATTATTCAACGAAATGCATGTTAATACGGTTTTGCGATAGAGAGAATGGCTGGTGGTGACAAGACAGTGCGCCAAACGTGAGATTGAAGAGTTGAATAATCGTTTCCGAGTAACTTACGAATGTCAAAGACAGCAGTTATGGCATTAAGAGATTGAGAATTCAATTTAAAGCGACTTTATATTTACTTGCTAAATTAATTGGTACAATATACAATGATGCCGCAGTATACCAAGTGGGCGGAGTATCCAAGAAAAGAATGTTAGTGGCACTAAATGGGAAACCTATGTCTTTTATTAACAATGCATAATACTTATTTCATGCGCATGATCATGATACCGTGTTCGTGCAATTTACTCAACATAATCGATACTAATATTCATTAGTAATAGATTACATTTGCTGAATATATAATATATATTTTGCAATGGGTTACATTAAATAGAATTTTTCTGCATTATATAACTTAAGTGACAAAAGATTGTTCCTTCTGGAGGAAATGACCAAAGATTTTTTCTATCATACAAACTACCTGTGGCATACAATTAAAATATTGATGTACAATAATAAGTCTTAAAGGAGACTTTGCCTATAGTTTACTTCGCACGTCAAAACACATTTTGAGTAGAACATCGAACAAATCTATATGCAGGATATATTTCAAAAACACACTACAAACAATTAACTTTAAAAGAAAATATGCACGAATAAATGTACACGAGTAGGTTTGAAACAGTTAAACCTAAAAGCGAGCGAAAAGTAACCTTTTAGTTACGAATCATCTAATCTTCATTAAATGGATGAATTCATAGATGGTAGTTCATGGATGAATAGAATGAATTCCCAAAAAAATAAATAAAGCTTACTCTTATATGCAATGATTGTATAACACAGAATAAGTAAAATGAAGCTGGGAGAAAAGCGGATCTTGCTAGACCTAATGTTAGGGAAGCAAAACCTGACGATTGTGTACCCTGGAATAAAATGACTACAATAATCTAGAGGCGGAAAAATGTCACATCTAAAATTTCTTGTTTTCACAAACAGAACGGAACAAAGTTCTGAGTTCATTTGATAGTTTATAAAATTTTAGAGCACATGAAAAAGGTCTGTCGAAAAATGAATTGCCCAGCTCTTAAGGGAGAGAACCCCGCAGCGGCAAAGAGGACGGATGCACGTTACAACGTTCCACATTTGTTCCAGTAGTTTTTTCTCCCGACATCTAAAGTGACGCTATTTCGTGGGAAGATTTAATGCCACTGCACCCAGAGGAGACTTACGACTGTACATTGAGTAGATACAGACCATCAATATCCACATTACCGCGAAATATATACAGAATCAAAGTGGCAAATGAGGGCAAACATGGCGGAAATATCTACGGTTGAATCGGATTAAAAGCCTTGCCACACGCACTATCTTCTGTGGCGTCGATATTTCCAAAGGCATTAGTTGATATCCCTTTCTCTGGGGGTTAAAGCAGACCCCACCAGTGATGTTCCATCTCCTTCCTTTGCCTTCCTTTCCCCATTCCCTAAACGTCTTCCTCCCACCTCCCCGCGCAACCCGTCTTTATCTCCCTCTCTTGTCCCAGAAATCTCCCTCCGGCGCCGCCTCAACCCAATCTTCCCATCCATTACGAATAGACAGGCCATATAGAGTAAATATCAACGTAAACGCGTTGTGTGCTATAGCATTAATTTTTGCTGCACCCTCCAAACATCCGTTCAAAAAGCGTTTATGACAGAGCATTCTTTTAGCCCATGGAATGAAAGATTTCTCTTCACTAAATGGATAAAACTCAAGATTTGAACAAAGTCACACATGTTCGCTGGTTGTAAAGAATAACTTAGAGGATTAATAAACTAAAGCTATGGGCATGTTTCAACAGAAACTTAAGTAGGTATTTATAATAAAGAATTATAAAGAAAACGAATTATATTCATTTTTAACGATGGAGGTTTCCACAAAATTCTACCTTTATTGATGTATTAATTTACCCCATTTTAAGGCAACCTGTTACGTATTCGTAGAGGTTACAAACAGTTAGGTTTGAGATCAAAATATAAATTCTTTATTTACCTAGGTCTCTTTTCTGTCTGAGTACTATTGGTAAGCATACAAAAAAGTAACTGAAGCAATATTGATCGACTTTTATTCCGACATCGACAAAGAAAAGAAATGGTGCCTGCTAACATATCGAGACTAATCCATTTAACTTGAATAAGAATATGTTTATTGATTTTTTCCATTAATCAACATCTCTTGTTTCCAACTAAAGAGTATTATCCTGCTTTTAAAAATATATTATACCTAAGTTCTTTAATGCCAAAGTTCTTGAAACCGCTTTTAAATTCATGCTGGACTCCATCACTTTAATGCAAACGTCTATACTTAAAGCCCCAAATCATATGTCAGTTGGCGCTAATTCCTGAGATTTTCATTAAAAGGCTATGCCAAGGAAAGACGGCATGTATCTCTTTCTGAGTGACTTTTTTAAAAATTGTTAGATACTTTATTACAGCGTTAACATCCCTTACACGATGCGTTTATGGGACATAATGACTTCAATATAGCATCATGGCTTTAAATTTTGCGTTATTCTTCCCGCTTGTAATAAAATGATTAGATCGCTGTATAAAACTTAGGTTTTTTCTTTGTTAATTTTCGCTATAATGACAATTGATACATCGAGACATTCAACGAAATAGTAAGGTTTTATATATAGCATATAGTATAGAGCATACAAGAGCTCCCGCCTTTTTCACGCCCCCGTCATACCATTACCTCACCCATTAATTCTCGTTCTCTTTCCGTCGTTTATTCTCGTCTTTGCCCATTCTCCCTCTTCTCCCTTCACTCCCATTATAATCCCAATTCCTTTCCCACCCACAACCTTCTCCCTCCAACAAAGGCCACCCACCTATCCCTACCGCATGCCTCAGCTCTTCCCAGCCCCGTTCATTCACCCCCTTTGCCCCAATCCCCCAGGCCATCTCATTTCGCCAATATCCTTCACCTCGCTAAGCGATCAGGTTAACCACACCCTCTAAGCCAACAGTAGGGGCCTTCTTCTACAACCCAAAAGGCCCAATCTGTCCTCCATTTCCTCTCTCTCTTCCTCTCGCTCTCTCCTTCCGCCTTCTCTCCCCACTCATCTCACTCCTCTCTTCCCCGCCCATCTTCCTCTAATTAATTGGGTTCCCAACCAAGATAAATTTCCCGTATCACGGATTCGTCTGGAATATCCAATCGGTGGAATCGAAGGCCATGAGGATTTTTTTGTTCCTGTTTTTCTATTTCTTCCTTCTCCATATCGTACGAACTGCGTCTCAAGCTGGGTTTCACCGTAATTGCGTGGTCGGAGCTGCATCTGTGGACCACCACCTCTCCCCCAGGGGATGGCGTGGGAGAGAGGCTGCGGTGGCACTCATTTCTTTTTATGCTCGAGTTACTCCGATGTTCGGGGATCAGTCCACACCATTTCACACAAATCTGTAAGTATCATATAATGAGAGCACATAGAGGTGGAATTTACACGAGGAACCCACGGGTCAATGGGCAAGGGACACTAATAACTTCCCCCACCCAACTGGACGGCCTAGGAGAAAGGGACGGTAAAAACGAAATTAAGAGGGTAGAGCAACCGTTTTAAATTGTCCTTGTCAAAACCATGTGTAGCACCTATGTCATATTAGGCCACTGGGTAAAATATGGCCGAATAAATACCTTCCTATGCGTAATCTTCAATTCATATTGAAACAGTTCAACTTTCAGTTCACCTGCTTCTGCTGATGAAAATAATGTTCCACAAAGATATGTATCCTTATAGGGGACCAGCAGAAAGTCATATGGGCAAGGCCTGGTGAATAGGAAAGTTGCGCAACATACTTGACGTCATTTTGCACAAGGTCACATCACAATTTTGCACTTTATTACTGTACATGTAATGACTGAAGCTCCGAAACTGAATTATAGCAAAGGATGAGGATTACATTACACATAGACTTATGTCATGTGAGGCTGTGTAGTGTTGTAGTTCAGCACCCATGCTCTTTCTTGGAAATGTGACCTTTTACTTTGCTTTGGTCGTGCAGAATTTTCCCTACATCAATTTGGTACATGTTATGCTTCATTTACAGTACGACATTAAATTTTCAAAGGTTTTGATTTTGGTCTTAACGTTATTCATTGATCTTCTCTCACAATGACTACAGGGGTATAAATGTATACTTAAAAAGTCTAGAATAGTAACTGGTGATCTGGTGCCCCCTACCTTTGAAATGGAATGTCATTCTTCTAAAAAACATTATCAACTCTCTTCTAGATATGCTATGGAATATACCAGTCTCTACGCGAGCCTCTTATGCTTCATTTCCGGATGAGAATTTGTCTAGGAAAAAGGAAAATTACAATGCAGCGTCGTGTGCTACATTCCTAGTTAGGAGTAAGGCGAAATGGCCATGCTTCACCTTGTATAACATGACGCTGTCAAAATTCAGGTGTCAAACAAATCAAAATGTTGCAAGCATTCGATAGATCATGCGATAGTCTTACAAGGTAATATAAAATTCAAATTTTTCATAATAAATTATGTGAATAATAAAATTATACATTTCAATGATGTACTCAAGCCATAATTTTCCCAAAAACTTCCAGTGTCCTGATCTATGTCCGATATTAACAAACAGCATCTCGAAGCAAAGAGTCGATGCATCGAACGATAATAAGACTGAACGAAACAATAAGGGAGGGATAATTGAAACAAAAACAAATGCATATCCAATCGCATGTCTTGGTCATCGTTACATCAGCCAATTATTAAAAATTCCCAGAACGTTTTACAAAGTTCTATTCCCTAGACATTTTGGAACTGAAATAATTTTTACTCAATTACTCCAGTAAATGAGCTCAGCTTCACATATTTATAACGTAATTATATAATTTATACGATGAACATTTCTCAAACTCCATTGTTTTATTAAGAGAAGTATTTGAAATACTATCATAAGTAATTACCAACAAATGCGGTTTTATCCTCCATAGTAATGAATCCTGACACATTTTCAAACTCTTCTCCATTAGGTTGCTGGAAATAATGGTAAATGGTTAATTGTACCAAGCATCCTTTTCTAGTAAAACTTTCCTTCATACAAGAATTAAAGTGGAAATTTGATATTGCACATCGCACAATTCGCATAAAAACCAATGAACACTAATAATCTAATACACTAATAACATTGGAGGATTTTATATTATTTTCTGCACACAGGCATCGCAGAAATTGTAATTTGGGAATATTAGTTGTCAACATTTCGGTGAATCAAAACATAGGAATTTATTTGGAAATATGAATTTACCATAAAATAAAAACACCGCTTAGACATGAGTGCCGCATCACCGTGACGAGTGACACCTTGATAACCCACTATTTGGCGTACCGCTTCTTCAGTTGTTTTCAGTCAAACGCTGGGACAGGGTAAAAGAGTTGGCCAACTGCGAGGATGAGACGGGAATCACTTTCTTCTCTCTCACTTTGGAAGTCTTATTTTTACATAATTAATGGAAGATCTTTCTCGTCAGGATTTCTACAAAGATTGTTCCCCTGGGGGCAATCCCTTAGATTGCGTCACCGGTCGGATTGACGCGGCAGCTGGGGGTATACGACCTCCCAGAATGCGGCACATGGCTCGTAAAAATATTCGAAGCGCTTGCCAAAGCATCACTTTTGGCCGAGAATGCGGTCTAAATCACGCGCGGAGGGGTAACTTCTCTTTTCTCTCCCGAGTTCTAGGAAACATACATCGAAACTCTTCGCCCTGGATCCAAATTCAGCTCAGTTCTTGTTTCCCTCAACACCTTCGTCCTAGGAAGGTCCTATAGGTGAGAGGAACTCACCTTGGAGTTCTCTAAAGCCGGGCATGCACTCCACTGTCTTAAAAAAAATACGAATAGCGCAAGTGCACATGCTTTGACGTCCCTCAAAAAAATAAAACAACACCGGAAACTACCTCCTGCCTTTTGCGCCGAAGGATTCGATTTAAACTTTATCTCCTGTGTCGGTGCCTTTTTCTCTATGGGAAAGTGTATTTCCTCTTAATAATGAGTTAATATGAAGTTATGTTAGATACAAAAGTCTTCAAGACGTGTAAATGAGGAGATTTGGTCATTTCTCGTTAGACAATGTACAAAAACAAATTTGCACTTTTCCACAGGTTTATTGGTAATGTGCAACGCATTTCGGTTCAAAGAGAGAAGAACAATCCTCAGGTACAAGACGATCCTCAGTTCTATCTATCATGCTGTATTTGAGGATAGTCCTGTGAACAAAAAGGCGTTGTACGTTACCAATAAACCTGTAGAAAAGTGCAAATTTGTTTTTTCTCATAATGACGAACTTCCACTACATCTCGCCTGAATTTCATGAAAGACAATGTGTATACTAAGTGCAAAGGTCTCCTTTCACAATCACAGTTTTTCCTGTTAGTAAAAAGATTCAAATACTAATTAAAGAATCGTAAATTACGTCTTGGGTCATAATTATTATTCTTCAAGTAAATAGATCGGCCAACCCTCTCTTGACTTGTGTGGAGAACAAGTTGGAAATCTTTTGATCTCACCTTTAAAAGCTAAACCAATTTCAAACAAAAATAGAAGCTTGTGTGTCGGAAATGGCGAAGAGATATGGCAGGGGCTGTGAGGTGACTGAACGAGCATGGTGGGGAAATAATCGTATTGGATGCTGAGAACAGAGGGTGGGAAGGGGGTAAGCATGCACCACCCCCAAACTTTCGTGTATCAAGTTCAGCATTGTTTCCAGTTACTCCAGAACGTGAAGCCGATCACCTTTCCCCTTCCATACCTTTCGCCATTCCCCTCCACATAGAGGGGATTATCTTCGTTATTAGTGGTTGTCGTTGTTATTAGATGATTAGATCGTTGTCAAAAGTCCATTTCAATAAAACTTTAATAGGTTTGGTCGTTAAATCGTATTTTGAAGTTGATGTAAATATTTTTGTGGATAAATTGTGTCAAATTCCTTTCATGTAAGATTATGAAATGCAAATCGCTCAAGGGCATCACTTTTATCCTTTCCATTGTTTAAAAGTTCATTCAAGGTATTTTTATTTTAACACACGAATCTAGCCGACTCAATTTGGAAAAGTTCGACGAGACCACGTCAATATAGGTTATTGTACCAACTGTAACAACGTGATTCGAATTCAGGAGTTAGGTGTGCTTTATATACAAGTTAATACTTTTATTAATATATAGCCAACTTTGTTGAAGTTTTTTAAAGATACCGATTCCTCTTTCGATATCCAAATTTAAAAGGGAGACCTAATAGCATCTCAAACATGGCGAGGAAAACCGAAAGCTACTGAGACAAATTATTCCGAAAAGAATTGGATATACTAGCATTTTTACGCTGTTTTATGTTAAGGAAGAAACGGGAATCGATCGCTGATAACAAACACAAAAGCAAGAAAACTGAGTGAACCTATTACGCTCATTTTGATGTGTGACATCCTTTGTCATGAAAGAAATAAATCCAAACCAATATTTTCTCCATTTGTTTCTCCGTGGCTGGCTACAGGCGAATGATGCTATCAGAGCAACGATGATAAGAGAAAACACTCTAGGAATCTAGGGAAACCATTCACAATGTGAAACATGATGATTCACTCATTGGTAAAACCTAAGGCCTATATCTTGAATTTGATATTATAATTTTGTGTCGAAACATCACGATGCATATTTTCAACTCTGCATCTAGTTCTCGTATTCATAAAGTTATGTATGCCAAAAATTCCATCCAAATATCGGAAGATAATGGGTAACAGAGTGAGTGACCTACTATTATATCTATATCACCTATGGCTAACCCGACTGGCCAACATGGATTTTTCTAAAAATCACCAAGGATGATTGATCTCAATGGGAACTCAGAAAACGAATCCTTATTCCAAATATGACCTATAAGGTAAAAAGTATCCTACTCCGTCCTTCGTATTGGTTCTAGTAGGAATATATTTTTCAAAATTTTCTTACACAAAATATCCTACAGCTTTTTCGCAAAGCTGAAATGAAAAATCACTTTCACTACCACAACGGCAAAGGTTTTATTGTTAAATCACCACAAACCTCTGCTGGCTACAGACCCCACCTAGTGCCAAACCATCCGCAGAATAATAATAACATATTCCACGTGAAAGGGCAGGTAAAAACTTCTTAAATCTATACATCTCAATATTTATTTATAAATAGGAGAAAACGTTACACATTTCGCATATTTGAGCCAACAAACCTCAAAAGAATTAAAGTCTTCCAAACTTACACAATCCCATCATAAGTTATTATTAAAAGCTAAACCATGACAAGTAACCTAGTCCATTTTATTTGTCATCCATAAGGTTTCCACAATTTTTGAACTGCAGCATTTTAAATTAATACAGAAGTAGCTAATGGCCAGCCAAAATAGTGCCAAATCCAAATTTACATTTATCAAATTAATTGAGTAATGAATAAAAAAGTAGATACTGAAATTTAATCCTTGGCGGGCATATAATCCCCAATATTATATTCAAATAGATTTTCAATCGGAGTGATCATTTTTGGGAGTTAAGGTATAGTTTTATTAATTCCAGGAGCACCTCACTTCAAGGAGAAACCGGTTATTTTTTTTCATTTCCTCCCCTCGTCATTTGTCAAGAGGATCCCTTCCCATTCTTCTGCCTCAAAGGGAAGACGACACTACCGAGAGGAGGCCGCTTGATGGCCTGCGCTCTCCTCACGCACCAACCTTCCCCTGTTCCCGTTTCAGTCTTCCCTTCCTACCACCGTCGCCCCCGCTTGTCTTCTCAGCTCCTTGCCCGCGCTCGCTTGCCGCCTCGCGAGACGATCGGATAGCGGAGACGAGAGAAAATGGGACAGGATCAATACATAATGCAGTCCTCACTTAAGATCCCTTGGGAGGTAGGTGGCGAAGGGGACTAATCTTACGGAGGAGGGTCTTAAACTAATTTGTAAACAGAAGCGGTGTGGACAGATGAAATTTAGAATAAGTAAAAAAATATAACTCTTGCCGAATAGAACATGATACACAATTTTTAAGTCAATTGTTGCGGCTTGTTTTCCATTTTTCTTAAAACGGATTACCACCGTCGTTCGGCCACTCAAAAAACCGTTTTCAACAAATATAGGCGTAAACTTTAATTCTAATGAGTAAACAGGTGCACAAGTAAAAGTGTTCGACGATGGTAAATGGTTTTACGAGCGTGAAACCATATTCGTAGTTTTTCGTCAAATAAATGATTGGAAATATATTTCTGTGCGCATTTATATAATACGGGGACCGTAATCTTCAAGTTTACGGTCCCGGTATTTTTTGTTTACATCATCATTCAAGCCATTGTTCTCGATCTATTTCAACCTTGATTGATACTGAACAACTGAAACGAAATCTCGCGGCCGAGGGGATATCTAAGTGAAAAATAGTACCAACGCTACATTAAACGTATGAGAAAGCGCCTGAAGTTACTTTTATAGAGAAGCATATTGTCTAAGGTTTTTTTTCCAAATTCTAACCTAATTTTGATGATAGACGTATAAAGCGGAAAAAATCAAGGAGAATTTTAATTTCTCACATCAAAAGTATATATATAGTATTTATTAATTATATAATAATACATAAGTATTCCAAGTACCAATTAAATGATATTATACTGTGGTGGTAATTGTACAACTTGGTCTCAAATACATTCCTTGAGCACCAAAAGTTTACCGAAGAAAGTTTTATTTATGATCTTGCTTTCCCTAAGGAGATAATAAACATTTCAAGTCGAGGAAGAACGCCCATAACGACTGAATTCGAGCCGTTGAGTATGGGATTTCACCTTAAAATGCAATAGGTAGCAAATTTGCGTACGCACGTTCTTAGATAAAACTTTTTCAATGTAAAATATTATCGCAAATCATATATATAATTTGGCCTTGGATTAATTTGAAATCAGAAATACGCAATAGGTTAATCTCGTAATTTCGATTTTAACATATATTTTTACTCATGGGAAATATTGTAATTACTTCCATGAATAAATATACACCACCAGAGACTCGTTTGCTCAAGATTGAAATCAATTGGAAGATTTTCTACTATTTTGCGTAGAAATCATTCCACACAATACAAGGATTGCTGACGAGAGATGTGCTGTAACAGATTTATTATGGTTATTAGGTTCACAGAGAAAACTAAAAATGTTTCAAATATTTAATAGCTCTAATATTTTAGGAGCTCAGTATCTCTATTCGCGATCATAACTACGGTAACTACTGCGATAAGAATACTTTCAATATTTGATATTTCCAAGAGTTTAGTTGAGTTGCGAGAAAAACAAAAGATTTCGAGTTCAGAGACAATAATTCGCAACTCTTATACTCGATTGTATGAAATCTTTGTCATAAAACATATGTAGGGAACATATAAGTTCTTCATCTTTCAATACCTTCCAATTAATGAAAAGTTAATTCTGAAATAACTTTCTAGTTCAAATATCAAATTAACCTTAAAATCAGAAGTTCTATAATATTCGCACACTTAGACTATTTTTATCTCGTACTTTTAAGGAAGAATCGAACACTTTCTAACTTGATAATAAACCTTGCATTATCTCAGAAATTTTAAAGCGCAATGAAAACTCCTCCGGTTCTACCAATTTTTAACTTTTCTATTCTCTGACAGGTTAAAAGAGAAAAAGTTTATAGTTTGCGATTTCGTGCTATGGCCATTTTTCGACTCTATAATAATATCAGAAACAGTGGTTATTTTGAAAACAAAACTCTACAATATTTTTTATAATTTGGTGGCTGACTATCACTACAAAACATTTCTCTTCGGACAATTTGATGAAGCCCATTAACTCATCGCTTCTTATTAAAAATTATATAAACGAAAAATATTTGTTTTCCCGTTTTATTTGTATTTAAAAAAGTAATAGCTTTTAAGCTTGAACGCAGGTCAATCTTGGAATCTTAGAATTTTTAGTTTGTCCGACAATCATCCGCTCAACCGGACTGTTCCCAGAAAAATGTCTCTTGGTCGAGTAAAAGTACTCAAAACATTCTATCAATGAACCGTTTTGTCAATCTGTAGGTTTTCCCGAGCTCATAATATGTGTGAATAAACAAAAATAGAAGAATTATGTCTCTGAATTTAATGGAGCGCCACCATGAGAGACCAGTCTTGCAATCAAATACTATCAGTAATTAAACAAGTGACATAATCATACTTTCGATTTGAATATTTTATATTCTTTCAAGGAATCTGGTGAATTTTCCCCAATAGTAGCAAGTGACATCATCTAGCCATTTCACCCGCTATCCCCACTCCACAACGTCAGAGGTCACAAGGAAAATTGCGTATAGTTGAAAATCCATTTTGGATACCTCAGCACTCTGCCGTCATCTTCCCATGACATCCATAGGATCCACGTGAAATCAATTTCCCTAATTGGCATCAGAAATTCAGGCGGGGTATAGATTGTAGTAATCGATAGGTTCACCTATAGCATGATAGAGCTCCATACGAACTCCGTGTGCCTGAAGGCACAATCCCTTCAAGAGCATTATTCGCACACAAATAGCTCTAAGTCCACCAAAAATGTTCCAACATTTAGTATATTTCAGTGCTGAGGTAAATGTCCTTTGGCACCTATTATAACATATGCCGGAGCGAAAAAAGTAGACTAACTGGGAAAGGTATCGTAGAACACTCAATTTCTGGAAAAAATGCCCCTTCGGCGGAAAGATCTAATCGCAATCATTACTAAATTTGATAATTACGGTCAATTTTCTCATCATAAATGAAAGTAAAAAAGGAAAATATATATTTACATATATATATATATAATTTCTCTTCCAGGATATCCATTCTTAGAGGTCACTAAACACAGCACTATTTAATGTGTAGAAGATTTCAAACACCAAGATCCACAACAAGAAAACAAAAAAATTAAACAAGACAAGATATCAAAGCTGGTCGAAGTTCAGTGGAGTTCCTTTTAGGGAGAAGTATTTTAATTTGAGTGCATTAGGGTCAAACTTTCATTGAAGCTTGCTTGCCTTTTTATTTTTCGTAAACTTTATCCAGAGGTGAGCTCCTTTCTCTCAATTCCATTCGAAAGTATGGAGAAACTTTTCTGAAACAGGGTGGAGCGCGCGGCCAAAACTCGCATGGGGAAGGGATTATACTTATGTTGGAGCCGCAGCATCAAGTGATTAAAAGTCTTTCCCAATTTATAGGAACATTGACTTAATATTCTGCATATTATAAATATATAGCGAAATACAAAGAGTGTTTCAAATTTTTCAGAACGACAGCGGTCGTGAAATGTTTCATTTTTTACGGTGCTTTCGTTTGGTCAGGAATAATTCTTTTTGCTGAAAAGTGCGATTCGTGGACGAAAACTAGGTGAAGGAAGGGTTTTTTCATCCTATCCAAAGATACGAGAAAGAAGTAAGTTTTTTTTTATTTTTTTATTTAAAAAACTTTCGTTGCCCAGCAAGTGAGTTCTCTGTCCACTCCAGTAATTTGAAACCAAGTTTAAAAACGGAGAACTTACACTTTTTCATGTTTTTCATTTTAGTAATTCGACAGCCTTCATTAATTTTCATGAAGTATTTGTAATATGAATTATCAGATTATAAATGTTAGGTTCTAAAGCAACAAAGAGTACTTCTCCATTTTTCTGCTATTTGAGTCGCAACACGAGTACGAAGTACACAATGTTCCAGTGTTCCTGCTAGGACAAAAAATTCAATTTAACATAATGAGTTTTTTTCTAAATTTTTTATATAATTCACCAACTTAAAATCGTCAAACATCTCCTTAATTTATGAGTAGTAAGATAACAGTTCAAAAATTAAAATAAACTAAATGGACCGGAAAGCAGGTCCACAATACAAGTAATCGGAAATTGTATGAAAAAGCAGGGAGCTAGATAGATGAATAATGGAGTCATTTTTTTAATGCTAGGAATTAAGTTCGAAAAAGGAGTCGAATTAGAAGAAACGGGACTGAAAAACTCGGAAGGGTGAGCGAAAGAGAGAGAAACGATGGGAACAAAGGAAGAAGCGTAATGTCCCTAAATTGTAACGGTGTTGAAATGATGCGTATGAATATTTATTGAACCTTGAAAGTGATTCTATGGTTAATTCATGGGACCACGTCCAGAGGAAGACAAACAGGGGAGGGGAGCAGGGAGGCGAAATGACAGAGGGAGAAGAGGATTAGAGTATGGGCGTGAGAAACAGAGAAGCGAAATCAACAAATGGGGCTGTAGCGAACCAGTTACACTGACGGAGGGCCAAACGTGGTTGGTTATCGCATTTTGAAGGCAATTCGACTCACTTAAAATAATCTTTAAAGCGGTTGATTCTCTGAAATTTAAATTACAAATACCGATGAAATTTGCCCCAGGATATTTGTAATGCATTAATTGTGTATATGCCACTTTGAGAACTTAGTTCCTATTTCAACGAATTTCGAAGCAATGGAAGTTATCAACTAATACTATTCGGTCATCGAAGATCCGAAATCACGGCGCTTAAAAATTTGACGACAGTGAAATCACTTTCACGAAACTCCATTTGACACTTGGGGCTAACGTACACCAGGTCGCAAATGAACAAAAATGTGAGTCAATCTACGAGATTAAACGATTTCCTGGAGCATTCTAAGTCAAAATAAACTTTCTGTTCCATTGAATCAAATCAAATTTTAGGTACGTAACTGGCAATGTTAGTGGCTCAGAGGATAAACTGGACAGTTGGCTAATAACATGGTATAGACGCTATTGACAGGATGAGGATGGGTGAAAAGAAACTTGTAATTGCTTAAACAACGCACTTCTATCTGAGAATTGTAAAGATATAGTGCCATCGAAAGGATGAAGGAAGTTTTGCAGCTTGTGACTCTCTAAGCTACACATTCGACTAGACGCAGTTATAAATGGGATAAACCTAAATCCTATGTTTTATCATTATTATTTTCTCCGATACCTGGTTTTAGCTTAAATTTAGCCAGAATTGTGTAAAAGAAACATTATCAAACTATAAATATAAATAAAGAAAACTACAGTCATTAAAATATATTGAGAAATGAAAAGCATATTGAACAGTGAACAATAAATCTCGGAAACTACATATTAATCTACGTATCAAACATTTTACACTACTTCTTATGTGGTATTACCCAGGTGTTAAGATTATGACCACCTTTTACAACAACACCGTATTAAAAAACTAATTGCCAATAAAGTGCAGTACCCTTACCCAAAACTTGGGGAAAAATATTATTATGGTAATTTTAGTAATGTGGCGTTTGTTTTTGTAATTGTATGTTAAAAAGGATCTACGGTATGTCATTAGTTTCTCGCGTCAATTCATGACGTGATTTTTTTTACGGACGAACGATTTCTTTGTCATTACAACTGTTACGATTTATGAGTACTTTTATTTTTTAGCCAACTTTTCATTTTCACAACAACTGAAAGTGCTTTCTCTTTTCAAATGATTGTTATGTCGAGGTTATTTCACACGAAATTATTTTTTATTTACTGGCGGATTGGGTAAAATTATGGCAATATTTGGAAAAACAATGGCATTAGAAAAAGTCTCCCATGTGTTGCAAATGATATTAGATCATTTCTATCCAGATGATGGTTATCATACGGGAAATGCAAAAAAATAACCCGAAAATATCAATTATCAAGCTAATTACACTATATTCCACCACCGTCACGAAAAACGATCCAAAAGGTGGTTTTTACAGGTTTACGTAGGAATACTGTCATATTAACCCATTGTGAGAAAGTAATGTCTTTCTCTGATATATCTAGGGCCTTCAACAAAGCTCTATCTTTCAGATATTCTCACCACTTGAAATGTAAATAGGTGTATTCAAAACCGTATGACCGAATCTTGAACCGAAAACTCTTCAAAGAGTTCCTACATTTACACTAGCTTATTACGGCGGTTGATATAATTAATACTCGTACAATAACGGATCATGCGGCGTAATATTTTAACTACATTTCTGATTATGACCAAGATCATACGCCGGGAAAGCACCAGATCTTACTACATTTCTGATGAAAAACTTTTGGCAAAAGTTTAAACTTATAAGGCAATTTCTTATGAGATGGATCATAAATGTCATATATAACACGTATAAATTACTAATTTCTTGTTTGATTCGGAGTCAACACGATTTTTCCATTATTTTTTTGCAACAGCGAGTAGTTTTTCTTTATACCTAACGGTGACAGGAAAACTACAGCATTCTCTTTTTTATAAAAATATTTATTACTTCTACAAAACCATAACATCGGATTGTCATCGCATCAACTAAGAAGCATAAGTATTAGGACCGTAGTCTAGATGTGTGTATTCTATCTCCATTACTTTATTACAGAATACTTTTCTCCAAGAAAGTTTCTTGCTAGTGGTAAAAGTTATTATTTTCTAGTAGTTATAGCTATTATTTTTTATAAATACTAATCCTGTATACTGATAAAATCGACCTGGATATAAGGTTATCAAGCAATGTTAAACTTTATTTTTCAAGGCAACATAGCCGTGGAAAAATTATAATTCCTTAAGGCATTGTCATCATCCATCTAGATTTCATAAACTTTGGCAAGAGCAAATGGGCCTTAATATGTAAGTGCGTATAATACGCCATATATTTTACACATAGTTGATCTTTTACGTATTTTACGAAACAGATATTGAAAAATATAGATAAATATTATATGAAATACCTTACGAAAAAATGCTACAATAGGGAATTCCGTGATATAACTTCCAAATTGGGCTGGAACATTAAAGAAGAAGAACTTGAGACCATGTCCATCTCCACTGTTTTGGTTTTAACCTTTTTGTCAAAGATTTTGTTTTTCATCTGTGAATAGGAATATTTACCATTTGATCTCATAATTTTAAACACATTATCTCTACCATTGAAATATAACTACGTTTATCTAAATGGATGATCAGGATTTAGACTCCAAACTTTGAAACGGAATTTTTTAGCAGAAATATAATAAAAATTATTTTATATAATCTCCGCTGAATTTTATATGTCTCCTGAAAAAGCTAATGTTATGTGAGTATGGACTCTCATGTTTTGTACGATAATTTTACAAAATCAAAAAGTTTCTTCGAGAGTCAAAATAGTAATGCTAGAAGTGCTCAAACCACTACTAATCCATTCTCAATAAAGTCCTTATGGATACGACCAAATAGTTTTCAATCGTAAAGTTAGGTCGAATAATTTCCCTAATAAATATTGTCGTTTGACTATTTATTATATCAGCTTCAGTGCGAAATAATATCACTTCGTCAACGCCTAGATTAATGTAACTAAATTAATCATTTAGCTAATTATATAAAGTATTTATAGACGACTTAAAATCAACACGAACTGCGCAATATATAAAATTGTGTCTTAAGTTGAAAGACTCATTCCAGTGAGCTTCTGGACACTGCTGGAGATTAAAGCGGCTTTAATTTCAATTCGTTTGAATTAAAAAGCCACATCATGTCTCGACTCTATAAACATGAAAAATGTGCCCTTTATCGAGCCCTTTATGTGCCCGTTGGTCGAGTCGTCGGTCCTACAACTGAATATGTATTTAGTTCAGTCATACAAAAAATTAGTTGAAATGAAAACGGAATGCAAAATGGAACTTCACAGTCATTAATTCTGTAGCATGAAGTGGTAAAATCCGCACGTTAACAATACAGGATAGATAAACATTAACAGTTTCCAGATTACTTACTGCATTATTGCCCTCGCAAAGCGGTTATAGCGATGTGCTGCTTCGATATGATGAAAAATTCTTCCGAGAACTTCAGCTAATGTATTTTATTAATTCTCTTCTGCGTTGTAAATATACTAAGAACGAACAATAATTCAGGGTATAGCATTAACGACGTGCTACGTATTATACTAAAAAGACTATTTCTGACCAATCTGAAGAAAAAACGTTTGACAAATCTGAGCAATACTAGTGAAATCAAGTCACAAAATGTCGCAAGTTAACAATCAAATGCTATTTACATATATTTCAAAGATTCTAATGAGCTGAAGTGAGATCGAAACTGTTTCAGAATGTATTTCTGATATATTCTTGACATATCTCCGAAATTTAACAACAAACTGAGGAATTACGTTTAGTAATAGGACGATGCAGAGACAGAAATGTTGTCACCAAGATACATCCCCTCGCATGCAATAACCGAAAACAAATTTTCAATAGTCACCTCCGAACCATAACCATAAATTTAAGTAATTTCTCACGGCGGGTTGATAAAAAATCCTCGTCGTCTGAGAGCTGAAATAACTAATGAATACAGGGGTTTGTGCAGTGTAATCGGAGATGGATCATTTCGAACTCGAACAAAACCATTCTCTATTAATGAGAAGCAAATGCGATAATATAGTCGTCTATCGTCGCCTCAATCGTCTTTAGTCTAAATCCAAACATATCGTCATCAAATCAAACCTCGCCAAACCGCGTTAAGAGATGAGGGTTGCCTTTTCAAGGTGGAGTCGAACTCCCTGAATCCCTCGTGTCGCATGCAGTACAATTCAGAGCCTCCGAGCCCAGTGCGACTTACCACGTCATATCGGTAACACTCACTTCACTTACACAGCATAAGTGAAACGAGATTTGGTTGAAATCATACCGGGAATAAAACCTCTAGTATCAATAGTGACGATTTAGTCCCTAAATTTACAGCAAATTTTATTACATTAAGTCATATCAGGGTATCTATTGCTATAGAAATACTTTTGAAAAAAGCATTATAAAACGGCTTTTATTTTGGAAGAAACTCACAAAAATTTCTCAATCTATAAATCAAAGGTATTCAAATGGATTCATCAGATACGTACCGGGAATGCGTACATCTCCATGGAAATTTAAGTAGGCGTTGATGCTTCTGCGTTATACCTAGCTTGAGATTGACATCTACTACGTGGAGTATGAGTTCATTATTAAATGAATACAAACCATAAAAAAACTTGAAAGATTTACAAGTACATTAAGAGACTACTATTAATACCTATCCTTATACTGGTACATGCCGATAAAAATATTAAGATTTCGGTACATGGTTAAAGGTACTGAATATTATAATTTAAATAACGGCCAATTAGTAGAAATTAATAATCCCTTTAAATGGTTCAATTAATATCCATAAAGTCAAAATTAATTCTAAGTGTAGTCATGGCAAGATGAAATTCAAATTCACATTTTTAGTAGTAAACTTACTCAACCAAACGGTTTCATGAGACTAACGATTAGTATCACCGTGAATGAATAGAATTACTGCAATGAAATAACTATGTTAAGTTCACAACTCTTGTAAAGGACGAACTTTCTAAACAGTTTTTCCACTTTTAAGGAAACCACATCGCACCAGATTATCCTGAGTTAGATGAAGATATAACAACGTAAAGGGAATTAAAGACATATCTTTCCAGTTTTTATAAATAAATTGTGAGAGAGCATCAAGTTCTGTGAAATATCGATAAATATTTATTACCCTTGAAGTACAGAAGCAGGATGGGGTGATAGAGGGAAGAGAAGCGGTGGAAGAAAAGAGACTGCTAGGAGTAGGGAGAGGGTGTCATTGGGAGGGGGTTGGAAAATGCGGCAAGAGAGAGCAGTTTTATCGCCGTGGGGGAACTGAAGGCGTTCCAGCCCGATGCGTTATCCATACATGTATGACATCATGGGGTGAAAATTTATACGCTCGTTATGACTCTACACTCCTCTTACATCTCTCCAGTACCAATAGCTGGGGCGCGACATTTTTCATCCGAAATTGATTCTAGAAAAGGCTCTTAAAATCGCCTCAATATTTTGCAGGCCCTTAATTTCTTTCTCGTGAAAAAAATACCGAATTCATCCGTTTGGATTTTTTCAAACATAAAAGGTTTAAAATAAAAATAACATGCTAAACGGACCGTTAAGGTTTCCACGAATTGTTGACCTCCAGAATGACTTTTAGTGATTTGATTGCCGCAAAGTTTTCAGTGCGACATTTTTTTTAATTACTTAATTTGTCACGTTAAAAATTTTTCTCCCAATATAAGGGACCTATTATAATTGGACAGGTTTTTAACGAGCATCGACGCAATTTATCCGATTTCGAGGGGTTATCAAGTGGTTATAAAAATAACACATGAGCAAACAGGATACATCACATTCACCTCAAGTTTCATTTTCTTTGAAAACGAGTGAAAAATTTAGTATATTTTACGTCAGAAGTACTATATAACCATTATATTGTTATGTTTACCGTTAGGAAAGAATATTAAAATAATTTATGATACATGGCCTGATATTGCCATAAAAGTACGTTTTTTTCATTGGATGTGTGCATTTATGATGAATTGCGAAAATCTAGCTTAATATTGTATTTAACTTCCATTGAGGTGAAAGATTAAATGCAATAAAATAAAGTTTTTCACTGCCCTAAAATTAAAGTCCACGTAATCCTAGGCCTAATCTCATACCAATCATGTGGAATGGAATAAATCTAATCCCCTGTGTGTAAGTGCGCAGGAATAATAGGAACGTCAATTACCATATCATCCTTAACAAATGGATTAAAAATGAAAATAAAATGCATACGGATCTAATCCTGGAAACTTAGTGTATTTCTTTGAAAACAGAAAAAACACCGGCACGTGCGACCATGAACTCTAGCAATTGTTGAGTTAATACGTTGGCACATGGCATGCCATGTATCTCGCGTGCAGACGCGGGTAGTAAAAGTAGTGAAACGTGAGAGGGAAAGAATAATAATGCAAAAGGAGAGAAGAGAAAATTTCGCACCCCTTTGCTTGCAAGAAAAGGATATATAACTAAATATGCGCTTGCATACTTGACGTATTTTACAGGAATTTGAATGATATGCAAAGCAACTTCGTTTATTTAAATAAAAAATATGTTATATCCATGGCATATCTAAAAGTCCTATTATTTATTTTAAAAATCCAGATTAAAAATTCACCCAATTTCCGTCTCCAACATTTTTTATTGTTAACAGTCATTTGGGCTAATGATTACTTATAATCATCAGGAAGTACTTGGTCAACAAAATGCGATTATTCTTGGTTGATTGCTAGTTTTTAAAACAAAGTTCCTTAAAAGTATCGTTATATGTCTAAAAAGTCGTTTATTTTAAGATACTTTGACTTTATGATTTTACTCCCGTCAAACAGTCAACATTTTATTTTAAAAAGCTAAATACGAGTATATATTTAATGAATAAACGGAGAATCGATGCATCCCAAGGATAAACAATGGCAATTGTACATCTTCGAGTATAGTCAACAGACTTGACAAAAAATCTCCCCAAAAAATATTACAATTTTCAGAAAAAAATCAGTAATTTATCTTGAAAGAAAGTAAACAAGAACGGTATATAATTTCGAGAGAGAGTTTTGCCATTTGCCGAGACATATGTTGAGCGCAAGGCAAAATTACGGCCGTGCATTGCGTGATCGAAGTGGTTCACATTCATGCGTAGGCGTATAAGAGTTTAACATAACACGCACACGAGAGAGAGAGAGAGAAGTGAAAGGGGGCGGAATTGAGGAAGGGGGTGTACTGAAAGGTTTAAGGGAAATGTGGGGAGAAGGAGTAGAGTGTCCGGAGACGAGAGCGTGGGTGTGTACGGAATGGACGAGGAAATGCGGGGCAGCTCGAGGTTGCCGCCAAGGAAAGGAAGACGAGGTGGAGAGGAGGCAAAGGGGGATGGTTGCCGGCGGGGGGTGGGGCAATAATGGGAGAGAACGAGGTGTTCGGGGAGATAGCACGAGCGTGCGAGACTCCGCGCTCTCGTGTGGGGGGAATGGGTAGGGTGTGGAGGGAGGTGGGAGGGGGGGAGGGAAGACGGGGGGAGACGGAGAGCTAGCTCGGAAGCGAGCCGGATGAAAGACAAACTCTGAAAGAGGGAGAGAGGAGGGGAGGACGGTTGGTCGCATGGGGGCGGGAGATGTGAAGGTCGAGGGAAATGGAGAAGCCCGTCCCTTAAAGCCGAAGGGGAGTTCTGTTCCTTTAAGCTCGCGCAGGAACGTGTCGAGCATCGTAGAGAAGGGATTCTCCATGAAAAAAACACGCGCAGCGCGGAGAAAACAATAAAATTTGGCGTGGCTTAAAAAATTAGGAAAATTCAACACTGGCAAGAAAAAAGCCACTAATTAGATCTACGCCTCCGCGCAGAGGCCTCAAAAATGTTCCTATGAAAGTGACCGTCTAGTTAATGCGCGATGGTGTTGTGTGGGTAAAATATAACGAAATTATTAATTAAACACGGACACTTTCCTAAAAAAGTTTAAAATAGATATGTATGAAAACCTAACCGATGAACTCACAACACCAGTCCGCGCACCAATAAGTACATAACCTAACAATTGTTTGCGCCTTTGAGTTGTCACTGTGCAGTTTTCCTACCACAGCGATGGCAGTATCGATATTTAACAACAGCGTTGCCATCTTTAGCGCGGACTGTGTGTTGTGGCGGGATTTTCCAAAGTGCATGTATTGTACCCCAAGTTTATTCACCTAATTCTTACTCTTTATTTTCGGCTCAGTGCCAGCAACGCAAGTGGGAAAATGATTTCCACAAACGTTTCTAGTTAGTGATGGGAAGATCTGAGCTAATATGCACCAATTCCAAAATTAATGTTTTCTCACTTTATGCCGTAGGTCCTTGCCAAAATAATTGTTCAACAAACATTTGTCATTATATTTCTATGGATGAATTAGATTATTTATTATTTTTTAGAAAATTAAGAAACAACCCAAACGATATGTTACGTGTTTTACTCGTTCACTAGCTAATTCCATTACCGATCAGGTACTGATAGTTCCGTTAGTTCGCCTCTTCCAACTACGTACTCACGTAACTCTCCTATTCAACCGATGCCTCTTTCCTTATTACTTCATGAAATAATATTTCTCTACCTAAAAATGTCCTACCCATAGTTGCCGCACAATTACCACAGTTACTAGTACCGTCAGTTTAATGAAAAATTTAAACATATAACTGAAAGCTCAACACCCCAAATGCAATGATCTATCAAAGTTTTTAAGTCACCCATAAAACATTTCATGGTGAACATCAGTAATTCGTAAATTTGTTTATTAAATAATAATACGGTAAAAAGCAAACTTTTATTCCATACCCCCCTCATTCATAAAGTCCGCGTTCCTTCTTCCTCTCATCGGATACCATGAACTTCATTCTAAAAGAAGTATTGATAAACTTCCCCCACTAACATTGCAAGAATCTATTATACCATACCTAACGACAGTAAATAATTTAGGCGTAACCATTAATTAAACGCTTTCTTGGACTAATTATGCAATTGCTATCTTCAGAGACATAAACTCATCCCCGCATTCACTGAAAAGGTTAAAGCACATTGCTCCCCCCTCCTTAAAGATGCTTCTTGTATCCTCTTTTCTCATACCCCATTTTTATTACTGTGATGTAGTATACCAAGACCATTCAGGCGAACTGAAAACCAAACTCCAGAGGACCCATAATTCCTCTGTACGGTTAATATGTGATCTTAGAAAATACGATCATATCTCCGACTCATTTACTAGAATATCTTGGTCAAAGCTAGAAGGCCGCAGGCATTTAGATATTCTTTCAATTTTTTACAGGATATTTTCAAACCACACACCTAAATATTTATATTAAAATTTCCTCCCCATCAGCTGAATCCACAACTGGAACACTCGGGGTAACAATAAACTTCTCGTCCCACACCATCGCACGGAAATCTATCGCATATATTTTCATGTTACAGCATGGCGTCCGTGGAACTCTCTCCCGGATGACAGAAAAAAAACTCTCCATCCACAAAAACATTTAAAAGAGCCCTTAACAATTTAATTTTCCTCAGGCACAAAACTTAGCCAGTATACCCTCCCTCATTTCACTCAGCTGCTATACAGATCACTGCTTCTACTTCTTCTTTTGTCATCTCAAGCAGTAGAATTTTGTATCATTATTTTCAGTCAATATTATGTTTTTCATTACTCCTCATGTGTTGTCAATATAATAAATTTCTTAATTTCTATTTCAGTTACTTAATAATTTGCATACAATGTAAAAATTATTGTTACTACGTATATGTATATTTCCTCTATTTAATAGCGTTTTTCGCAGGTGTTTCACGCACCCCTTCTCTTCGTGGTTGTTTTACTGCGTGGGTTTTCACTAGGTGAGTAATGCCACGCTCTCCCTACATTTTCCCACAAACCTCATACTTTGCTTAGACTTTCCTTATTTCATTGCTCTTTTTATTCACTATCATTTAAGTATGCGTGTGTAGGTGTATCCATAATTTATATATGTATGTACTCGTATACATGGATGATGTATATTTTTTCATTTTATTTTCTATGTGAAAATCTGTGCATAATGAATTTGTGTCTATGTATTTATGTGTGTATATGCATGTAATTATAAATTTATGCCTAAATAATATGTATACAACGATGGGATAAATGAAAGAAGGGACCATTAGGTCTCAATAAATAAAGACCTCTACCTATCTATCTATAATCAATAATTAATATATTTTGCACAACCAGTGGGAACCCCCCCCCCCCGGAAGAATAACAATTAATACGAAAATAGTCCCAAACTAAAAGCGTATGAGAGCATTAAACGTTAAAACTTGGTGGAAGTTTCCAAAAGTCATTATCATTGGCGAAGAAAATTTCTTTTTCTTAAAAAAACGTGAACACTTTCCAAGGATATTACAACTGTCATATTCTCCTCGTTATATCAATACAATAGCGTGAAAAATCTCACGAGATCGTTTGGGAACTTCTTATTCTAAATGATAAAAAAACTGAGGGAGATTAAATTATGATCGATTCGGCAATAAATTCTCATTTTTTGCAGTGATGACAGGGGATTGAAAAAGTAGGTAAGTACGAGGAAAGAGTGAGAAGAAAACTCATCCTCCTAGGAGAATTGGCATCGGAGAGTGGAGATATGTGAAGAGTGAGATATCATAAGGGGTAGATGCAAGTGCTCCTAAGTATTTAGAATAAAGGAGTTTGTACCCGTTAACTAGTACCACAAGAACTAATCCACCTGCTTTGTCTGCCTAGATGGCATTTAAGTGATCTCGCTCTGTCTTCTCCCACGTGGTTCTACGTAGTGAGTTCAAATATTCACAAAAAAAGAAGCTGAAACATTCAGCGCAAAATTGAAGAGATAAAACGGAAAAAAATAATTATAATTGTAATATCTCACTTTATCCCATGCATAACTGTTATTTGATATATTACTTTCCTTCTAATTCTAAGTGTAAATTATATCAATAAAGTTCTAAGTGACTGGTGACTCTTATCAATGAATGTTCAAGTGCAAAATATGTCTAAAAGATAACTCAGTCCATGCGAGATATCTTTTATTAATACTTTAAGAAATTGGAGTACCCTTGAACGTAAGTCATCCAAGGTAGACTTTGCACGGGATATTTTAAAGCGATAATATTTATTAGTCTACCTTTTAAGGTGGATTTGAGATAGATAAAAGATTAACAACCCTACATGTTTCAGCCTCTTCCAAGACACAACCAGACCCGCAAGTACAATACTCTTTCTTAAATTCTGCATATGTTTTACTTTCCTTCGTTACATCTTACACGACTATCCTTTTTCTCTCCCTTCCATTCTCGCAGAACCTCCTTTCTTCTTTCACAGTTTTAAACATCCCATAACCTATCCTCCTCTTCTGCCTCTTTTGGATTTCTCCAAACAATCCTCTCTCCTTCTTCATCAGGTCAAGAAGTTGGTTTGAGTTCCTATCTGTATATTTTACTTTTTTCATCCTTCCCCACACTCATATCTCAAAACCTTCAAATTGACACCTATCGTCTTGCTTCAACAAACAAGTTTCCGCGCCATACAAAACTATGATCCATATCAATGCCTCACTAAAATTTTCTTGGCATTCCATTTTTTCTTTGGCGTTTCTCTTCTCAAGATCCTAATCCAGCGCTAAATGTCATCAACCCTCTCGTCCTTGAAAAACCCTATGACTCTAACGCCATTTTTCTTCTGATACCTCTACTAAACAACCCATTTGATGCAAAACACTGCCAATATAGACAAGTAGCTCTACTTTATCTAATGTTTTCCTTCTACACGTTATTATGAACATAGTAAACCCAAAACTTCTTGTCGCTGACTTTTAAGAAATTGAAAATACCGAATGTATACAAATATATGATGTTATGATAAATGAACATTTTTAATTGCAATGTCATTATTCACCATTATATAATGTTAATGCGGGAGCTAATTAAATTTTTCCCCGCTACTGCTCTACATTTTTCGTAAATACTCGTATCAGTAAGGTTTCAGATTTGGTAAATAAATTGAAGTAGGTCTCTTCTTTGGGAACATTCATTTGCGGACCCTATTTTCCGCAAAAATATAAATGAATGCTTGATGAACTAAATTGAGACCAGAGAATGCTCCAGTCAGCTTTTCATGCTGTACACATTCTGTTTCGTGTGTAACACGTTTTAATCCAGAAAAATACCTATCTTCTAGCTTAGTTGTCTTTTACTGAAACTTTTATGACGCCACTATTTTCAAGAAAAAGTCTTCCAAGTTTTGTTATTGAGTCAAAAATATTTAAATTACGAAGAAAGTAACTAAATGCAATGCTCAATGAAATCTATAGCGTTAGGATTCCTAAAGGTGCAACAGTCTATTGGAGAAGGTTGAAAATAAATAAATTTTCTTTAGAAAATATTATAATAAATTTAATTTCACAAAGTCTCCGCCTATGCTATCTCTCATAGATTCAAATTACCTTAGGTTGGAACTATGCAAAGTAAAGGTCATTTGGCACATAAGGTAAAACTAAAAGTTTATTAACAAATTAATTTATGTTAATTAGCGGGTAACTCTGGTAAATTTCATCTTCTAAACGGATTTATGGATTTTAATGCAATAAGAGAATTTATCATTTCTATATTCGAGAAAGCAATTGAGTAAGTTCTTCGAATATTCTTATTAAATGACGACATAATCATTCACTGTAAGGATCGTTAATAATGTTTGTAGGGCTATTGCGCTGAGAGACATGGTGAACATTAGAAATAATAATGAAGAAAATGATGAGACTGTACCAACACATTCTATACCCTAAGGATTTTAGTAATTTGAGATATGATTGTCGTTTTATGGTGCGAGAAAGAGAGTAACTAAGGTATTGAGCTCTCAAAAACATATTAAATGAAAACGTTAGAAAATCATTAATAGAACCGTTTTGCCTTGGCTAAATTAGTAAAAAATGGAACGTCATCGTCGGATAAATACGCTTGGGAGTAAGTATATAGAAAGTGAGATCTATTAACAGTAAGAGTAATTCTTTTCAGAACTCCCTAAGGATTTTGAAGATAAATTACTTTAAAGAACTTTATCTAAAATTTTATTAGTCATTTTAAAGCAAAATCAAACTTGTCTTTGTTTCAATATTGATTCTCAATTTGTCCTCGATTTGTCTGACAATTTTAATCTTGAAACATTATAGAAAATAACGCTATTGGTAAATAAGACTGTCTAAATTTGTATATTGACAGTAAATTAAACAATTAACCCTCATTTAGCTTCATAGCTCGTCTTGAAAGTACTCCCACCATTACACTAGACCCAATTACTTTCCTATGATAGCATATTTTCCCATAACCGTTTTCCATTCAGCACAGACTACCACAATTCGTAATCATATTTTTTTAAATCCTTTATACGAAGAAAATTCAATAACTAAAAAGTAATAATTGTCTAATTGGGCATGAGCTAATCCAATACTTAAATTAAGAAAGTAATCCTATAATTTTTGTAAAACTGCATATTAATTTTTTTCTTATTTCCATTTCCGAATTTAAAAAATAATACTAAATTACAAAGTAAAAATATTTCAAAGTAAAAATGTAATCTACTACTCTGCATAATTAAATTATTACGAATAAAAATATTTCTGTTTGAGAATAACAATATCATCACCAATGATTCTGTAAACTAATAATCCTATTCAGTATGAATGCTGTTATAATAGGTCTTATCGGCTAAAATAGCGTTCTTTGAAGGCTATTATCCAAGTGCACTTGTGGCAAATTTCGGGATATGTAAGAAAAGATGATAAATACAACACTAATATCTGTATAGGTATTTTATTTCATAAATTTCAAATTATAAATACGAAGTAATATATATATATAGCTATAATCAACATACATCACAATTACGTCACTAAAACTTACCTCCCCATTTCACATAAAAGACGCCCGGAGGATGATTTAAGAGAGGATGTTAGCTCAAGATGCAATGAGAAAACTACGGTTTGACCAAAACATTCAGTCCAATTTGATTTTCAAATGGTTTTGCCTATCGTTTCATATTGTAGTGATCACAATTTGCGTTTAGGAGAACGAATTTATTCTTTCGGGTTTGTATGACTGTTGACTATTATCATCGCGGCCTCGCTCACTCAATCTATGTGAAATTACAATTATTCCAACGGAGCCATCGTTAAGATCATGCGATTTGTATTCATCCACCAGCTAAGTTGTTCACACAATCTGCGAATATTCAACGACTTCCGTCCGATCAGTTCAACGTTTTGAAGTAATAGACCTCTAATGTTCTTATAAACATCGCAATCCGCGGGAAAATTATCAATGCTATGCTCTTTTCACCTCGCTAGATTCCGCGGAAAATAAACATAACATTTCAGAGTCTTCCAACTTCCAAATTTCTCAACGTGGAATCCACAACCGCAATGGGATTAATAAACCACCACCGCATTATGCTAATATCTTACGGAAACCTCTCATCACATTAATTCTGAGTGAAAGACGAGGAAGATATCGTGAAGACTTACTGATGAAAACAAAAAAGGTAGAGATGGAATGGCGAGTCGGAAGGAGAGAGAGATGAAGATGGGGAGATAGAGAAATGAGATGAGTGGGGTGGGTGGTTAAAGGGAAGGTTTCAAAGCACCAGGAGGAGTGGCAGGGGTCTTATCCCCGAGGATCGTTCGAACGCCTAGTCTTTCGGGGATCACAAGCCACACGTGGATTGAAACCATAGGACGGGAACGGTTGGAGGCGGTGTTGGTGATGGGGAGGGGAAGAAGGGAGGGAGGGGGCACAGGATTGGGGGTATGGGGCGTCCATGGTGATGACGATGATGCGAATGGATAGCGGTGAGATGAAGTAATGTTTACGGCGGCAGTGGCGCCCGATGGAGAAATTGAGGTGAGGGGGCGCGCGCGCTATTGTAGGCGGGTACCTGCGTAGTTGGAGCATCGCGCGGCGTTGCCAAACTTGCGAATTAGAGACTCGATCTATAACTAGAATCCTGAGAGGTTGCGGATACACCCGCGATTACCTGCAATGGAAAAGCATTTTCCATGGATGATCTTTAGTTAAATTTACGGGTTGCAAATTAACAACCATGCATTTTAGATAAAACTTGTTTTTTTAATTTAAAATAAATAAGTTAGTCTAGCAGCATGAACTCGTGTCACTCAAAATTTCAAATAGAAATTTAAGATCTATTTTGATATATTGAATTTGAATTTAATCATTATTTACTGTCACCCAGAAACAGACAACGTTTCACGATATGAGTTTAATATACGGAGATATTCAAAACTGAAACGCCTTAAACCTCAACTTCGAAAAAAATTCCGTTGATTAAAATGTAAATATGGAGAAAATGCTGATCTTAGATCGAATCCTAATGGAAAAAGTCCATTTACACTCTAATAGGTTTTCTGCCATCTCGTTTAAAACTGATTACTCGTCTTTGTTCTTGTTTATTCTTAATATCTAAAATATATTAAAATTGTTTGATATTACATTATTGAATCGCTATTCTGCAGCGTGGAAACAGAATAGCAATACGTAAATGTTTATGGACAGATATAGACCCAAATTCTGGACCCAGCTGAGTATTTCGCGTGCTATTCCGAACTGATGGTCAAGGTATTTCCTATACACTTCGGCAACAAAATGATCAAATAAAATATGAAATTATTGAATGGATATATGATTATGAAACATGGCCATAATTTGAACATATTTATTTCTCGTTTACATCCCACTATAAAGTACGTACGAAGTATCGTAAACAGATCAGGGTCATTCTTTTTGCTTTGAAAACACGTGTATATGCTCTATGATAAAAAATAACAATTATTGCGAATTAAGCGAACTTGGAAAATAAGAAATACACACACATGTGTATATATATATTTATTCTTAAAAAATCTGTTCTTTTTTATAGACCAATGGCTGCGAAATAAAATTTCATCATTACATCATCATCATCATGTTTTTATTACGAAAAATCTCATGAAAAATCTAAAATTACAAATTATTAGGGGAAAAATATGCATTTATTGACCAAAATATTTAAAAGGAGAAGACTAAATTGATTTCCATTAATACTTTCATTTATCATAATGCCCATGCCAAGTAGAGAACATTTTCATTCTTTCCTGCAACACTCCTACTAAAACTGTTTCCAAAATATATCGTGCGTCTTCAAAATAAGCATTCAAGCAAGAAATCTAGGTCTCCTATCACGTCAGTAAGTGAGGGAAGGAACCTGTTTTCCTCAGATAGTAACTCAATTTGGATATTTTATCAATTTTAATCTCTCTTAAGATTTACAAAATACTTTCTTGAGGGGTTTATCTGGCTTATGAAAATCATATCGCACACGACGAAGTGGGACACGAACAACATAATCTTGACGAAAACATCAGAATGGCCGTTAAAATGTATTGTAAAGCTGAAACTCCTCTATCCTAAATCACAATCACAATTCTCTAAAAAATTTTCCAAATTTATCTTACATCTACAAATGCTCTTCTCTTGAGTCCTAATTTCCTGCGATAACCCTCACACTGAACTGTCAATACGTTGCTATCTTTTATTAGGCGTAGAACTAAGAGATAAAATCTTTTTGAAATCTTTGCATCACAGGTTGGAAGCGAAACTAAATTATAGTATTGCAGTCATTGCAGTGACATCAGAGTGACCACGATGGTGATATATTAAGAGCTCATTGCCATGGCCATTGCAACAAAGACAAATTACTGCATTGCTGAATCAAGAACCTATTGAGGAATATGGCATATAATGACACGGATATATTTCACAGTAAATAATTATTTGATGGACTGAACGAGAAAGGTGATAGACAAAAATTGATAATTATAATGAGGGAAATATTTGCCTCGAAGAATCTAAATTGAGGGTGATTATATTTCTGGACTTTCTGATAAGTGAATTAAAATTGAAATGAAAATTAATAAATATGCATGTTTATGAACTTCATTTATCAGCCCGAAGTGCTGATGCTGACTCTTGTCACGGAATTCATAACACGCCTGCTACGAAGTCATTTATTATTAGGTAATCTACCGTCTAAGGTAGGTTTTTGGATGGACACAACTATCAAATAAACATTTTGTGGCTCCCCACCTTGCAAACTAATCTATATCAGGTCCCTCTTCATCTCGGTGTACTTCTTTAGGGCAGGACATCAGGCTATTGATGAGAATGATGGGCCTTTAGAATCGCTTTTCGGCGATTAAAACCTGTTATTTTTTTCTGAACCGAACGTAAAATTATTGTAATCTTGTAACTGTTTCAAGATAAAAAACATTAAAATCCTTGGCTTTATTTGATTTGAAATCTATTTTTTCCCAATTTCGTATCGGTCATTTCGTTTATCCCCTAAAGTTTTCTCGTGATTTCAATCTAATATTAAAATACTATAGTGATCGAAGGCTAATTAGTAAGTAGGCATTCACCATTAATTTATCATAACAACTTTTAAGGCCTGGAAATTCCATACAATTGTCGTAACAAATCATACAAGCGAAATTTTCCCCAGCCGGATAGAAACCCTACCTTGAATGAAGTGTAGCTAGAGCGAAATAGCGATTATTTCCGTCCTTTTTACCGCTTCTGGCCATAGCAAGTATTTCAAAACCATTTTTATCTTCTAAACGTGAAGATGATGGAGATCCAACCCAATACTACAGCAATGAGACTGAAGGCCGGTATAAAAGAGGTTTCCACACTCATCCATTGGCGGTGTGAACTTGACACACTTAAGGGAGAGTCAGTTTTTCCTTGCAGCTTTCCAAGAATGTTTCCACTCAGATTGGTCTAAATGGGGATATAGTATGTAGAGGTTTTATTATAGCTAATTGTCAGCGTACTACACTGTAACGCTCTGGACATTGTATGTAAGGAGTTACATTTCAACGTAGCCAAAATGTAAAAGTTCGTTAATTTGACTGCAGTATTTCGGAGGGTCATTAAATTTTCACTAGGATACGGCATTAAACGGAAAATGGTGCAGATACACCATTTTCATTTCATATATTTGGTAGGTCCAGAGTCAACATTAAGTGAGCTCATTCCTTCTAATTATGTAAATTCTAAGTAGGCAAATATGATAATACTCCTAACTTAAAATAAGGACTACAAAGTGTTCCTTTCTTTCTTGCTTTCTTTCTTCTTTCCTTCCTTTCTTTCTTTTCAAAGTGTTCTTTTCTTTCTTGTTCTCTTGTGCGGTAGGTATTGATAACTTTCTGGAGCCACTGCATCATCAGAAACGTTTGCGTTCAAGACTTCGTATACATTGCTGGCCGCATCATCAGAAATAATGTGATGATGAAAGTTATTCTAAAAGTTATCGATGCCAATTATCAACGCTGCGAAACCCTACTCTTCCTCTTGGGCGTTCCTTATGAGATAACGGGTCTGCCATACTCCCTACAATCTCCTGACCCGTTGATTAATTTAGACTGACATTATTTATTTTTAAAGCCATCTATTTTGTGCCACCAAACTGTGCCTCAATGTCATCTTTTAAGAAATCAGAACATAAAATGCAGATGGACGAACGGATGATCCTAAATCCCACGGTAATATTTTGCGGGCGAAAAGTGTGCAAACCGATTTCCGTTGACGAGATAAAAAAAATAGGACTCAGAAGGATGGGAAAGAGAAGGGTGGAAAGAAGAGAAATGTGTGAGGAAGAGGACCTGATGAACAGATCGTGCAGAGGAGAGAAGATGGGGAAAGAGAGTGGGGAGGAAAAAAGGAGAGATTATCAAGGGATGATTGGGGAATGAAAGAGCGAATAACAAGGGAGCGCGAGCGAGGGACGTTGGCGGAAGGCGGAGCGGTAGGCGGAGGGAGCCCGGGAGGATTTATTGTCCCATCCAGTCCTAATCCCTTTCCCTTCGAGGATGGGGGAAGGGGTCGGAGGGGGGCGGCCCTGGGTGAGCTACCAGGGAGGTGGAGTCACCAAGGGGCGGCGGCTCCTCCGTCGATGGATTCGCCTCGAGCGCCACTTCTGAGAGAGGGACGAGGCATTAAAAACGCTTGAGTCCGTGTCGCTCCTCCCCACGCACGGCGTTCTCCCACACCACTCCGGGACCTCCTCCATTTCATCCATTCGGACGTAGGATTTCTTTTTTAACGAGGTAACTTCTCTTGAGGGTGCGCGGGGACGTTGTTCGGGAACGCCACCGGGCACGAGAGCAAAATTGAAGTCTCGGAGTTTACGTCGCCGGCCGGCATTTATTTTTACGAGAAAGTGAGCGACAATTTACGCCGCATGGGATTGGACTCGAAAATTCCAAGAAGTGACATAAAAAGATGATTTAAGAAAGTAGGGAACAAAATACAGGAGAAAAATTCGTTGAAACTCACTTGTTTATCAACACAATGCTGGTTGTTTACCAAATATACCAAATACCTGTACTTGGAATACTACCGAGGCAAAAGTACGTGATCAGAATTTCAAAATAAGCAATGAGGTTTTTAATCCTTGGCATTATTTTTTAATCGAATTATAGAACTTAATATGCCTATATCTCATATTAAATTCAAAGGAAATGAATAAGAAAAAACTATTTGGAAAACAATAACCAGTTGACCGAATTACCATACATAAAAATAAATGAATGCACCCTGCAAATTAGCGTTGTTAGTGCTATGCATTCAAAAACGAAAATTAAAAATATTTTTCGCAATATCTAAATACATGAAATAATGAAAATATTCCCCTATAATAATAATAATAGTTATAGTTCTAATTTACCAAAGGAAATGGTAATACAAGGAATAGATCGAATGTCGGAAATAAAGCAGGGATCAGCGGCAGCTGATAATTTCAGTGAGGATTTATAAAATTTCAGCTTCAGCAACCAAGAGATAGTAACAGCCACTGCGAGAATTCAAGACCACTTGTGAAGCTTAGAACGGAGAAATAGCACAAAAAAACGAAAGTAATAGTTTTGTGAAGAATAACAAAAGCTGGACTACGAAATGAAGTTGAAATTATTTTGACACATGGGACAATTATTCCATATGATCAGAACTTTGGACATCAATTTTATCGTGTGAAATGACAGTGTGTGAAGAATTTTGTTAAAAGAAGAAATATTTGCGGAGAGGAGAGAATTGTTGACAAGGATCAGAAAAAATATAAATTTATTGTCAGCCATGGCAAATAGGAGGAATATCTCTGTAATAATCTGTTGAGTTCTGATCTTCGAGAAAAGAAGATGAGTGCTGCTAAGAGGCTGTTAAAATCTGAATGTGGAAAATATTTGAGAAAGTAAGCTAAATAGAGAGGAATAAAAACCAAGACGTAATAAACTACGGTAAGATAAGAAATAAAATCGTTATACAAAAATTAGATAGAAAGATAGATCTTGAAAGAAATCATGCAATCCTTGACAAAATCGGAAATTCCTGCTAAGGCGGAGGATCACGTTCGACATCTTAAATGGCACAAATGTCAATGTATAGTGAGAACGGTTGACGATGATATAATGCGAGGAAGGAATAGTTTTAGTGCTTTGAAAGGTTTTTAACAAGTTAAGACAACATGTACGAGTATTCTGAAATCGTTTCAGAATTTCATAACTTTCAAAAGTTTCAAGATTTCGTAACTTCGGCGACATCGTATTCCACCTAAAAAATAGCAGTAATTAATATAAGTTATACTGCATCCATATACTCATGGGAAAAATCCCTGCAAACAGCTCGAAAATGTTTAAATCCTAAGTTACAATAATATGCAGTGAATTTCATAATGATCTTTGCTTAAGCCTCAACGTGTCATCCTAAAATTAAAAATAGGAAGTACTTTTCAAACGTTGCTTTGGACGCACCGCAACATCGACACGGGGATTTAAATAATTTATTTAATATCAGAATTCATCATGGATGAATAAACGTTCATATAGGTACACCGATTTAATAAGTTTATGGTTCACGGAAGGTAGAAAAGAATTACGTGATATGTCAAATATTACAGCTTCAAAGAACTGCCGGAAATGCCGCGACACTAGTTTTTAATGTAGTCATCCCCTAATCTGCAGTAAAGTGTAAAAAATATTTGCCATGGCCCAAGGAGAATGACCTATCCACTTTGAAATGTTCTTCATTTCAATATTACTTTGTTAGGGAATGCTGCTTGGTCGCAATAAATTTTCACACATATTCTTTGTCAACGATGTCACACATATGTCTAAAGAAAACTATTGATTGATTGTTTCTGTACCACTTCAGCAATATCAATTTTATGAGTTGAAAACATAACATAAGGCAGCTGTATTACTTTATCATTAATTACTAAAACGATAACACTCCACCATAGTGCCTTCGAAAAATTTTCTTCTGAGGGATATTCAGATCATCTAAAAACATACTTTAATGACATGAAGGCCAAAAATATAATTCCAATTCCGTAAAGTTAGAGATATTTAATTTGATAATTGATCCTTTTGGATTTGAATATTTATTTTAAATAAAATGGTGGCCGCATAAGTAATCTCTTGAAGGAATTTTAAGAAAGATAACAAGATTAAGGGAAATACAGATTCCATTACTGGAGACTGTGCAGGGAAGTCCCAAGAATTACCCTAGTATGTGGTGAATTCAAAATTAGACCATTTAAGAAAAGGAATAGTGGTCGTGTGTGTATAATACCATGATAACAAAGGATATTTACGGGTTCCGGAGGGAAATTTAATTTATGTATTCCATTTCCGCATTAGTGTGCCAAATTGGATGGAATCCGTGAGGATATCCGATTTTTGCACTCTTAAACTTATTGGGATCATTCATTCGAGTTTGAAGGCGTCAACCTAATTTCCTGAGTAATTATTACGGACTTCCAAGATTCTCACTTTTTGAGCTATATTTTTTTATATTATCAAAAATGGTCCATGCACTGAATGTTCAGTGCATGTATATTGTGACATCAATTATGCATCAAACATGACCTTTCAACAAGACTGGCATGAGTTATACGGATCTTGAAATAAAAATGTCCTACTTATGAGTATTGAAAGAATAAAACGTGCACGATTTCTTTCAACTTAATTTTTTCAAATGCAATCACTTTCAATACATTTTTACGCAGATTATTACCGTCAAATGAGCAAACCATGCATATTTTGATGATAAACGTGTTTCCAGTATTCACTCAATCAGTACTATATTTTTTTCGCCTTAGAATTGTCACCTTAGGTTGAAACAACTGGACCATCAAAACATTTGAACTCCAAAAAAGTATTTTGTGGAATAGCTCTGGAACAGCAGGACTCTAAGCAGTAAAGTAGATTGGTACACGACATAAAACTCCACTTGGGTACTTATAGGTATAAATGCCCCGTCGATGATACCCAACGCGCAAGTTGATTTCTTCGAGTATCTAAAAATGATTTTAACAGCCTTCTCAAAGATTTCATTGCATGTTAGCTTTGTTGCTCTTTAATGGGATACTCAAATGCAAGGATCATATTCCCCTCTGCAAATGAGTGTATTTGCGTCCGACTTCTTCACAAGAATAGTAAAATTTTTGATTTTTATGATGTGCACACTTTATATATTAGCAATTATTTCCTACTGCTCCATAAATAAAAGTTGCGACCATGGCTTTTAGCGGGGCCAGTGAAGACAAAGCAGTAAACTTTTATGTCGCTCCATAACATGGCAATCAGACTTCCCACCACTGAGAGTCGAAACTAGGATCATAAAAGCTTGTGTTTGCTATCACCGCATTGTCTATCGCATATTAAAGCAGAATCCTTCAAAACTGTCAGATAAAACCATTAAAACATAATAATTGTAAGTAGTATTTTTTACGAAGTATATTTTTCCATTATGTGCTTACAACTCATAAAATATGAATAAATTGAACTTCATAAAATATGTTCAGCGAACGGCATAAAGATTTTATAGGAAAAGATATTTTCCTATAAAAGTTTTCAATCTTGAAATAAAACCTATTCCGTATTTAGTTACTACTTAAAAGTTAAATTGCAGCCATAACTACAAATATTGATACATTCTATTGTTTCAGGCATCACTTCGTGGAAGTATTTAATATCCATACTAAAAAGAAAGACTTGTACTTTTCCACAGATTTTGTATTTGTATTCTGTCAAAATCTCTGGAAAAGTACAAGTCTTTCTTTTTAGTATGGACAAAAATATTGAATTCAATAGGATAAAGATTTGTCCACACAAAGTACATTTTAGCCTTCAATATTGGCTTATCGACCAAAACATAGTCGGAAAAAAATGCTGTCTTGATTTTTGAAGTAATTGATATATTTTTATGGCATGCGGCCTCAGGAAGAGACGTCTGGGACCAACGCGTATATGCGAAGATAAATCATCAAACGTATTAAATTCACGTTGGTACACGCACGGCACTCAGGTTGGATTTCTTCATCACGTTACTTAACCGGAATATTCATTTTTTCCCAAATATCCCGCATGATATGATTGATGGTTGAGGCCGAGACTTTGTGGAATTTCATTGTGAACAGGAGTTTCAGGAAATAACTTTGCAGTTTCCACATAAAATAACTTATTTGTTTTCGATCAGTTTTCGATATTTAAATCAGTTATTTTATGTGGAAACTGCAAAGTTATTTCCTGAAACTCCTGTTCCATATGAGTATTTTCATATGTGCCCACAATCCCCTTAAATCAAAAATAATACTGTACATAGTGCATTAAGAACGTCATACAAACGGACTTTAATGAAGATTAGAGTGCGCTCAAGATAAATAATTGAGTCCAAATGAAGACATTTCTTTTCATCGCGCTTATTAACCTTGCGTCTCCATGCCTTCAGCAAGGAACACCAAAATGATCCACCACTGGCATTCAATTCCATCCTCCCTCATTTCAAAGAACTCCTGACTGGTGAATATCCACTTAGGCGAGAGAGCCTCGTTTGAATCGAGACAATGCGGGAAGTTGACGACACTTCCACCAGAACACCCTTCGTGCTCTCGGTTCAAAACGTGAAGAGGTTGGGAGATTGAAAGAAAAAAAGGTAAAGGAGAGAGGGACCAGAGCGAATGTAATGAGATACACCTAATGATTAACAGCACAGAAAACGACGGGACCCGAGGCAATATTGGCACTAGAAGACGCCATAAACGAGCGGCATCTAAAACCAATAGCGCTTGACGAGCTCAATCATAGCGGCGCGGCGCCCCGGACTCTCCCCCATCCCCGCCCCCTTTGTGCCTCCTTCCCCGCCTCTTACCATCCCCTCGACGACCGTCTCGGAGATACGCAATCCCAACTCCACACACCCTCTGGCTCTTTCTCCTCCTGCCACCTCCATGCATCCATCGCCATCATTTTCCTTAGCTTAAATCACGTTCCATTGCTTTCCTTGCATTTCCCTTACTCTCTTGCCTTACATCTTTGAACCTTAAATGTCGCCTGCAAGTCGAACTCAATGAGGTCAAATCCCTCATTTTCTAACTATACTCTGCATTCCATAATTGATATTTGGTAGTAATAAGTCCTTTTGTGGATCCTTAACAATGATGATGAGGCACCACAGGATTTATAACCAGCTAAACTACAATATGAGTAGACTACCGTCTTAGGGTACGTAGATTATTTATTAACCCTGGCGCAGCACCCTTCTGTAATCCCATTTCCTACCAAAACATGACACACAATATTTTTAAACCAAACACTTGATATTACAATAACTCATCTGCATACTTCCTAGGTCCCTTAATTTCATCTAAAATGCCTTTCTCTCCTCCTAACTCATTTCCCCACCCATCTACTCTCTATTACCGACTTCAGTATCCCATTTGCTACTAAATACCTCCTGCAGCCCCTAACTTTATCGAATTTTTTCCAATAACCTCTTTTCTTACCTTCCCATCCTACAATTTCCCCGTTTGTTTTCTTTCCCGTCCTTATTTATCCATCATTCTCCATATCCGAATCTCAAAATTCTACACTCAACGTTTATCCTCTTGCCTCGAGTACCAAGTTTCTGACCGAAAAAACTGCGTCTTTATTTAAGTTTTTGCTAGTCTCTCCTTAATATATTTATTTTATTTTATTGTCACTAAATTACCATATCCATATGCACTCCACTATACCATTCAGAGTTACACTCCAATTTTCAAATTAAATAAACTTAACCCATATCAATTGAAAATAGAATGGGTGAACATAAAAAAAATACTCTCAAGTGGAAAAAGGAAAAGAAAATTTAGGTTCTGAATTCCAAATGAGCGGAGGTAATCTCACAATGAAACTAGACGATCGACAGGTAAAAGAAGAGGAATGGTTTCATTAAATGGGGAAGAGAGTAAGCAGTGATAGAAAGCGTTCGAACAACATTAACAACTAAATATCCCAGGAAAATAATGCACTTTATCTTGAGAAAAGTAAGTATACTACAATTATACATACTATGCTTAAAATTATTGAATCACACCTGTATAACATAACACCTGCATAACATGAATAGAGCCGTTTCAAGTTTTTAAGGTATTGTAACGGAAGAAAAGATAAAATTTCAAGCAATGTAAACGTGAAGCAACAACCAAATGATGACCATCAGATGCGAGAATCTGACAACTAATGAAGAAGTTGAAAGAAAAAAAAGTAAAAACAAGTTCATGGATTATTTGATCTTAAAAAATAATGTTAATGGAAACATTTTCACAAAGAGGCTTACTGAACCCTATTATTGAACGAAAGGTGAAAGACAAGAAGCACAGATAAAAACTGCGAAGAAAAAATGAAATACTAATAGATTACGTGAAAGCATGTAATAAGGTGATGAAGAGGAAAACCGAGGCCATTGAGTAGAAGCTGGAGAGATCGTTCAGACCCAATGATTAAATATCATCCATTTTGATCGGCGGTAATCAATCCTTAGATACTTATTAATGTTTACGTCTCTCTCTCCATTCTGAAGTACCAGTCTCTCCGTTATAGCACGTTGGCGGTCGGAATAAATGTCAGTAATTAACTGTTACGTCTGCAAACTACTTTTATGACTGCATGCACTGAGAACACCACAACTCTGTATTCACTCTTCCTTTATCAAGAATATAAGATCCTAATGGCGATAAGTTCTCAAATCTTTTATTCTGATAATGTATTTCATAGTTTGCATCTACAGTATAACTATCAAGAGAGTGTATAGTTCTCATAGCGATGTCAGAGTCATAAGTAGATAAGTAAATTGCAAAAATTACATTAGTTTTAGCTTAGTTAACACATCCAACCCAAGATCTATACCTAACATAATATGAACTCTTTGCTAATTAGCCTGTTTTTTATACATCTTCCATCGTCATGAGCATGCCTCAATAACTTTATTTTACGTATCAAGAATATGCAGTATTATTCTTTGCATAACTCCGGATTGTTTAATATTCTTTTCTTATTTCAAAGAAATTTCAAGTTTTAATTTCAAATTTCAAGATTTAAGGTTTTGTATTTATTTTTTTAACGCCGTTTAATTACGCGCATAATTAATAATGTGTTTGGAGAGGAGAAACAAACAAAATACGGTCTATGCATTAAAACTATAGTTCAGTTGACTTGCCTAAATTTTGTCCGTGGATCGCGAAGAATTAAGACGCACAAATTGTCTCATATTAGCTCTAAATCTAACTTTCTTTAGTTCTCTTATAGACAATCTAATCTCCAAATATCATTGAGATCTTATTTTTTTAGATATTTATAAATAAACATGCTTTCTTTCTGTAGTAACTTGGGCTCTTGTCTTGATTGGTAGAATTCCCATCCGACTTCCTCTGATAGTATTCTAATATATGCTGTCTTATATACACTATATTGCATTTATATTGTGGTTCTCTTTGATGTGTATAAATAACCTGTTACTAATAGCCTAAATATATTCGTCAATTATTTTCAGAGATGCCCGTGAGTGCTGGTAGGAAGTTTACTGGGAGTGGTGTGGAGGGATAACCCACTCTAACTATATAATTTTGGTTCCTTCATAAATTTCAGACTCATAATGATTTATTTTGTTAATTAAGCTATCAAGAATGTGAGTGGGAGGAAAATAATATCCTTGGAAAAGAAAAAAAGGAGGAAAAGGGAGAGAAATGATTAATGAGGAAGCTTCGTTGGTCTTTCGACCCTCCACTCATTATAGCCTATCGATAACCATAATATAGCATACTTAATGTAAAACACTGATTATTTACTAAAAGCTAATAACATTTTAGAAAAATATGTGATTATAGAGGTACGCGACCAAGTAGTTTTGATTTTTTGCACTTCCAAGTAGGCACTCACTAATTCAAACTGATACACGTGGAATTTCAAGTGTACCAGCCTGTCTTTCTCTTATTTATTTATTATTTATTTACATACTTCGTTGCAATTAGGCAATTTTCCTGGTGGCAACGGTCCAGTGTGATCACTGGTCACTCTTACAATGCACATACATACACACACAAGAAGAACAGATATGAGACAAAATGCTCGTATATTCAATGACACTTTTAAGATTACCGAGCTCTCCTTTACCATCACACAAGGATTAGGTGTACACCACACGAGTACAAGTTATGACACAAGATAGTGAATACATTTTAAATAGTGGGACCGAATTTATTGCGATAAGTATCGCATTGTGGTCAGTTAGGTTAACTTGAATGCTTGTGGTCAAATGCTGAACGAGAAAAAAATGAGCTCATTGTTCAGGATGGAGAAATATTGAGTATTGAAAGCCTGTATAATTGCGGGATCAGTGGGATTTTCGGCGGAATTAATATCGTATATCATCGCCAAAATGAGAGAAGCTGTATTTCGCACCGTCGTCAATTGGAAAGATTTTTTTTTACTTTTGCCGCTCAGTGTTGACCAGAGCAATTGAAGAAGAAACTCAAGAATCGTGGAAACCGGCCCAAATTTGTATTTCAATTCGCAATATATTTGCCTTAAGAACAAGTTTAATCTTTTATAACTTTCAGAATTTTTCCGACCATTTTATAAAAATTCATCGGTCTAGATGAACATTACCATTTAAAAGGATTCTATGATAAATGATAAGTTTTAATTTTGGGACTGCTTGGAACTTCTTGGCACATATATCCAAGTGAAGTAAATTTATCGCTACCAACTGCATGAATTATTCTCAGTTATGCCAAAAAATATATTGAAATTTCGCCAAAAACGGGATACGAGTCAAGTAAAGGACGCTTCCTGATACTAACTGTAGGTTCTGTGGTTCAATTCTACTCGATGAATTTTTAACAAGATAAAGAACGATAAAAGATTAACAGATAGGCGTCCGCACCACAGATCTCTTCCCAGAGCACTGACGCGTTACGTGCTTACTCATAAATGATTACTTATTTCTACGCGGGAAACTCGTTGCGCTAGCACAGACATCTAGTGGTGGTTCTGCTAACCTTTCAAATTACCCTAATATTTCGTTAGTGCTGTGAGGAATGAATTTTTTGTACATTAGAGAAAAATTAACTCCACCAAAGGAAGATTTTCCCATGATGAACAATTTAATACGATTGCCTGAACTGAATTTCAGATGCATAGATTTTATCAACTCCAAAGTTAAATACCATAGATCTCTAGTGAGAAAATAATCATGGACACTAAATCTGTATTACGATGACATTTGTAATCGACAAATTAAAATTATTATTATTATTAGGTAATCTACCGGTTAAGGTAGGTTTTTGGATGGACACAACTATCAAATAAACATTTTGTAAATCCAAACAAGACCCAATCCAGCAACCTAATCTACATCAGGTCCCTCTTCATCTCTGTATACTTCTTTCCTCCCTTCATCCCGTCCAACATCCCTATGCTGTCCTTGCCCTTTCCTCGCTTGCCCAACATTCTCCCCTCTGTTACCTTCTTCAACATTCCACTACCGCTCAATACGCCTTTCATCCATTTTTCCTGCCTCCATAGGATTTCTCTCAACAAACCCCTCTCCTCACCCACCATCTCCAGTACTTCCTCATTTGTTTTTCTTTCGGTCCTTTTCACCTTCTCCATTATTCTCAACACCCACATTTCAAAAGCCTCCAATCTACGTCTATCCTCCTGCTTCAGTGACTACGTTTCCGCGCCGTACGTAGCTACGCTCCATATCAGAGTTTTTGGTGAGTCTTGTCTTAACATCCCTACTCATCGTCCCCGTCATCAACTCCCTCCTCCTTGAGAAATCCTCCTTGCCTAGCGCAATTCTTCTCCTTGCGTCCCTACTACTTTGACCGTGCTGGTCCTAACTAAAATACATACCTAAAATTAAATATGGTCGTATCTGCGTAAATAGCGTAAATGCATTCGATCGTTGTGTTTTGATGAGAACGAATTGGGTTAATAATGAAAGCATCACTTCCATTCAGAACAGTAGTGCATATATTAGTACTGAAGTAGGACATTTTTAGCTGAGATCCTGGTCTGAAGAAAGTTAGATCCGTCACAATAATTGCAAAAACTTGACTTTAGGCTTAGATTCAATAGACTAATCCCTCAATACCATAACTATTCAGTTGGTGTTTACCTTTAAACCATCAATTTACGAAGAGTAATTTTATTTCTTCCTATTGCCAAGATCAGGATAGTCATTTCTCATAGTGTTTTTAAATCCATACTTTAAGCCCAAAATTGAGTTCAGTGAATTCTCCCCATTCCTTTTGATTGTCAAAATACTATTTCATACCAGTTAGAACTAATTTTATACTAAAAGGGCTGAGATTTTTATCTATATCTCTTCACATACGTGTCTATATACTTTATCACTTTTAATATAGATTCATCAAATAAAATAGTTTTGAATCACGGTTTTATTGGTAGTGTGTGGGTTCCAAAGTTCTTTAGGCAGCGGAAGCAATTTAAATCACACTCAAAACAATTGGGATAAATCTACAAAGGGACCGTAAAGCATCAATGCCAAAAAATTAATTCCATTTCCTCGATCCCAGTGGATAACCGCTGAACGCGATATCCACTGGGATTCGAAAACATCCGCATTCATCCAAATTCTCATTCATTTTTAAGAATTCAGGTATTCATATTTGTCTTTCACGTTGTTGAATTGATTTCAATTTTTAAAATAAAATTTTACTGAGTCCTTCCCGTTGATTAAAATGATTCCACCATATTATCACATACGTATATGCACTCCGACGTTGCCTGTTGAATTTTCTTTTAACAAAAAGGGGCCTTATAATTAATATATGTGTAGGGCACTTATGAGTGGTCCTCCCCTTCTTATAAATGATCATTTAGCTCATCTAGTAGTTCTAATGTGTAATAAATAAAATAATAAAAAAATTGACTTTTGTGGTGGCCCAGTTTAAATCTATAGAATCAAATAAGGGAAGAACAAAGTAATACCAAGTTCAAATGATATCCAATAATTGATCGTGTCGTTATTCTTTCTCAGTATATTGTCTTATCATTTATAATGGGTATCAAACAATTTATGAGGACTTCGACTGCCGGCTAAGTGCCGTAATAATAGAAGTTTTAAGTTAATCTCAAAGTTAGCTGGGGCTATACTCCTGATACAAAATCGGTTTTGCAACCTCCCAGCAACATCCTTTTTCATTTAATCAACCATTTAATATTTTTATTCCACTGTACACACCATTCAGATTTTATTACGTGCGTCAAAAAAATAAATAAAAGAGAAATATGATGCCACGAGAGCCCGAAACCTTAGCAACGGTCGGCAGACTGGAGCCGAGTTCGGGATCGCCAATGGCAACGGGAGACAACAACTTGATTGATGCCTAAAGTCGTATGTCACGCGACTAAGAAAACAAAATAAGAAGATAATTCTTTAGCAACCGTCTACTGGGCGAGCTTTTAACTGACACTATGTCCCATGCCTTAGATTAAATATTTAAATAGTTGAATCAATAATTAAGTAGTTAAAATACCCAACAATTTCCTTGTCAAAGGAAAAATAAATACTGCTTTCGAATAAACATCAGATAGCTATTAATCATGTTGTCTTAAAGGAAAAGTGACCCTTTCTTATCCGCGCTTAAATATTTTGAGCGCTAACAAAGCACAAAAAAAATGCCAAGTTTACGAAGCTTCAGTCAATTGTTAGCTTTACTGCAAGTCTATCAGAACACACCTATGAAGGAAGTAAATTTTATTGGGAGGACAACCTTATCGTTAAACTGCTGCAGGCTTTTAGCAAATTAACTTCTAAGATACTGATAAGGTACCTTCGGATCCAGATTGAATAAATATTTCACAGTGTACGTAGTCAATGGTCCTACTCCAATTGCAGTTTTCTTCTACATTTATGCAATTTAACAATGTTCTACAACGTTTTCAAACATTCGTAAAAATTCCCAAAGAGACACATTTCATTTTCAGTCATTATGCACAAATGGAGACGGTATGACTTCATTCAACATAACCGTCGGTATATTACTGGAATCACTAAGTATGATGACCCAGTTGGTCAATCAGTTGATGTTTATCCTTATGGGAACGCTTTTTTTTCCCATCCATAAGGTGGAGGTTTACAGAACGCCACCGGTCAATATTCAGGCATGAATTCCACGTTTTATCCATCGTTATTTCCCATAGATATAAGGGCATCGCGGAATCACTCATAATGCAAAACGTTAACCAGCCCAAAAAAGAAGCAGCGTCAGCTTGAGGTTTCCAGATTTCATGAAGTTTAGTATTTCCTTCGATCCGCCATAAACGAAAGTAAACGCTCATGTAGCTAATTATATCGAGTAAACATATTGAAGATGTGCATTTATCATTCCTGTTTTGAGCCATAACATGAAGCTATGTGATGTCCTAACATTCTAAACTGAGAATAAAGGACTATTAGAGCAAATCATAATATCGAATGCATTTAAAGGACGGTATCTGAAAATACAAAGAAAAAACTCAGAAGCTATGAAAATGGCCCCTGGATGTGGGAAACTATACTAATTCAATAAATATACTTGCAAATCGATAACAAGTTAATGTGTTATTTGTTAATTTATTTAATTAAGGTGAAGTCAAATTCAACCAAAATTGTGTAAAATAAGAATTCCCATTTGCTTTGATAAAATTTCTCGTCTTCCTTTCAAACTTAAGGCACTTGGTATTATAATTACGTAGTAGTATTCTACCGTTTTAGGTACGTTTTGCATGGACATAGATCATCCAATGGTACAATGTTGCGTACATTTCTTCGAGTCTTCTAACAAAACACAACCTAACATCCGAAACTAAAATAAATCGCCCTTTGATTCCGCCAAATTTCTTCCTCCCTTCATTCCGCCCAACATGGCTAACCTACTACTACGTACTTCATCCACGCCTGCCTAGCGTTCTCCCACTTATCACATCCTTTAACATCCCATTTGAACTTGAAATCCCCTAACACTATCAAATATTTCCTTCCAGGAATACCAGCAATTATTTACTCTAATTAACTGTAATCCTTATCGACTTTTTCCTCCCTATGGTTCCTTCGTGTTATACATACCTGAATACTGACCAAGTTCGATGGTTTCGCTTTTCTATACTAATAATCTATCAGTCGCTTACTCTAAGTTTACTACGTTTCTACCTACCTTTTTGCTCTGTATCCGACTGTCGTTGTCTCTCTCTAACTATACAACTATCACTCCTGTAACCCCAACTATCCTTCCATTTCGCATCTCACAGCCCTAAAAAACTTGCATTTACTCTCGCCATCTCCCTCTTTATATTTGAAAACTTTCCTGTCCCCAACACCGTGCTAAAATTCTAATTCCCTGTTATAACTGACTTGGTATTCTTCTTTCATTTTGAGCTGCTGTCCCTTTCTGTTTTCAATGATTTCGTGAAATGACGACCGCAGACGCCTTTATTCTCCAGTTGCTGGGTATGACGCACGGCCCAGGGCAATGAGTCCTGCCATGGTTCCAGATCTTGGTCCATCAATTTTGCATGCGATGATCAATCGAAGATGCTTCATGTTGCCTTGAACAAGACTCCATCACTCAAATATCCACCTCACTGGTGTCAACGCCTCTGCATCAGCCTCACTGAGGAACAGACGCTGATCGAATTACCTTTGGACTGGCTCCTACCCTTCGGTCCATTTGGATGGGCGATTCTAACAGGAGGAATTATCATCGCTCCCTCTAGCACAGTTCAAGGGGTAATCAGAGCGAACATTTCTTTTTACCAGGTCCAGTTTGTAGTTCATGTGGAGAAGCTTCATGGACAACAAAGAAATAGTGGGTCATGTAGTCTCTTATATCAACTTTAATTTCAGATGTGAGGTATTCCTCACGGCAATTGTACTATTATCTATTGAAGAAAAGGTCGAATTTATTGATCAAAATGGAAAACATTATTTTATTTTGGCTTAAATCAGTTGCAAATTACTCACCTCTGCGTGTTCGCTGCATTTCACGGGCCCTTTTTTGCGCGTTTAATTCCGTCACTTCAAGTGTAAGTGTAGTATCAGCAGTATTCAAACAGTGTTCCATCAATTGTAAAGAGACGCATTGTGCCGTATTCTGCCACCATTAAAATTGAATAGAAAATGTCTTCATAAATGAATAGTCGGGATATTTTGTTTTTCTTTTGTGCGAGGTAAAATAAGCAAGCCCCTTGAATTTTATATGCTCCCTCTACTACGAGCAATCATCCCTTCATTGTGTTAAAAAAAATTTAACATTCTCGTTTATAATGTCTATTCATAATAATTGGAGAATTCCAATGGTGAATGACTGAATAAAAAAGATAAATCCTCGAAATTAATTACGAGTGACTACTACGATTAATAATGGCTATTAAATAAAACTTTAGAATAACACACCAATTTAATTCCTTTTTGCCATATGTTTTTCTCATCTACACATTGTTATCTTCAACACTGCGAGAATTTTTGTGCATTGGCTATTTTCAATCAATCGAATGAAAATCCGCCGAAAGAAGATTTTGTTTGCATTGAATAAGTGACCTATTTTCCAGCAACTAGAAAAACGTCACAGATCCGAAACGAGAATCCTTTGGGGGTAATTTTTCCGATTAATATTAATATAAGTGAATGCCGCTGCACGGTGGAACAGCATCACAAATCGGACTACTTTAAAAAGAAATAAAAACTTGTTTGATCCACTTCAATTGCCCTTCTGCTACCAATCAATTGGCTTCCATTTGTGACTTCAAATACCCTAACCTATTAAATTACTTGACAACGACACTGACTGTTATTCTTACCTGAAATTCCGGAATAAAATTATATTCAGAACTTATTCTAATACTATCCCTCTCTTACTTTCCCCTACCCTAATGTCCATTTTTTTCATTATTTTACGCAATGTAAATACGTGTTTGAGAAGTACAGGGCCTGTACTTCTCAAATATTACCTGTATGAAGGCAATGTCATTATCCTTTGAAACAAACTATTAAAAATATGGTCTAGATCAATTAAAAATATTCATTTGATTGCAAATAATTCACTGTTTGCTGTCCATTCAAATCCATCGTTCAACTTTCGCGACTGAAATTGCAATAAAAAGTGAAAAATTTACACTTTACCTAATTCTTTTCGTTCCCTATCATAATCCATGTTTCAAATGACAACGAATCATTTTAGAAATGATAACAGAGGGAAATATGACGATTACAAATATTTCTATTTTTGTAATGTTCTCCAAATACCATATTTTATGTTATCGAGCTTCAAAATTTAACAATTTTATCTGAAACGGATTGCTAAATTAATAAATGACCTCTAAAAATAGCATATGTTAACTTATATTTTGGAAATTATAAATCCTTTGTAGGCTTGGCCCTGTAGGGTAGGTCCTTGGCTAGGTACATTCAAAGGATAACTAAATTAGGAAAAGCAATAAAAAGGGTTGACATCTAAGTTAAGCTGAACAAGCTAAAGATTTTTTAAAATAGGTGATAGAAATAGGTGGATATTGTGAAAATTCGTAAGGGATGTCACCATTCATTTCACATATTTTACAGGAAAAATATGCAGAATGATATTCGCGTTCCACTCCTTTGTAAGACAATGAATGCATCGCCGTATTTCTAGACAACTACTTTCAGATTGGTGGAGGTCAAAATACTCGGTAAAAGAACAATGAGAATGTACTTATTTGTGTAATTATCGTAAATATTAAACTTCAGTAAGATATTCCACTAAGCCATAATAGCGTGAATTATCATGTAAACAACGATAACTATTCTTCTTTACTCCTTACAAAAAAACACCGGCGGTAAAAGGGGTACGCTGAATCAAATATAAGACGTTAATATTTATTCTCGATTATTTATCGTTTTATAATTAGTGCAAGGCATGCAATTTTTCGTACCTAAAATACTCAATTCTGAAATAATTAAACTGAAATCCTGAAAAAAACTAGGTTTAATCCACGATAACATACACGGAGATCAACTAGATCGCTTCCATTTATGACACCCAATAATATCGAAGAACGATAGCCTTATTCCTCTAATTCACGTCATCCCTAGCAACTGCATGTATGTGAAGGAGATAATCGCGATCAACTTCTTCCGTCTCTTAGACTGAATCAATCCCAAGAAATAAATCAAAAAGTTCAAAGTTATGAGCCAATGAAGCAATTAGGTTCCCGGCGACAAACGCAAACTAAATATCCTTTGAAGAAAGGAAGAACAGTAAATACGAGAATAAAGTATTTTTGTCTGTGGACAACCAGAAGTTTAAACCTCCCAAGCTTGCTAATTACTATATGGCAAACAGTCATATAATAGTCAGATAGGAAACGTGCTGCAAATAGGTCACCACAGTGCTTGCTATATTGGTAAAACATTAATCAAAATTTGGGTTCCACAAACATCGTTTTACTTGCTATATGCTGCTGCCGCAACTGTTACAGTATGTTCACTGTTTAGTGAGAAATTTTGCGTTTAGTCTTTGGGAAGTGCAATGGCAGTTGTGAACATGGGTCACAACGGCCACCAGAGACCGCCAGCGGCCGACGGCCATTCATGGGCATGTGCTCCGTAGTTGAACTACTTCTCTAATTTAAAACATATATCAATGCGCTGCTACTCATAAATCTTTATTGAAACAAAGCAATACACGACCTCTGATTTAAGTTGGCATATTAACATGTTGAGTAGATTTTTGTGAAAATATACATATTTTAATTGGCATAGATATTGGCATTTGGCACCTAATTGGCATAGACCACTTAGGAATTCAAAAGATGATCCAAACCCTACCTCCCGTTTTTTGGGTCCCTAACTTAATTTATAATACCCCGAATTTCTCCCAGTTTCGTGTCTTTATTTCGAAAGTATTGAACTTTGAGAGGTGCTCAATGAATTAAACAGTCATTCACATTGATCCATCTCTACTTCTGCTACAAATAAATCCACTGAAGCAGTTAAGTTTGACTGTGTGCGTCGTAAATTCTTCGAACACTTTGCGCAGCTAGAAGTTTCAAAAATAAGAATATTGCTAGAGTGAGTGTCTTTGATGGACTAATATTTGGCACTTCTAGGGAAATAAGTGCGTTCATCTCAACCATTCCAATTGACGAAAAAATACACCATCTTTCGGTTGGCGTTATTCCAGCAATGATATTCCAATGAATGAAATTCCAAATGAATTACATCACAGGAAATTATACACTTTTCAAAAAAGGAACAATCCAATATTCATCCATGCGACCCATCGTCGGATAAATTATCGCCATTTCCGTGATGAATATTCAAATATGTACGTACGTGGTTGACCCCATTAAAAACCGCGTAATTATTTTAACTGCAGCGGCCCTCCCTTGCAGCGAACGCAAAGGCAATGCGCTCTTGAGAAGCGCCGGCGTTTCATCCGGTAAGAGGCAGTGACTCCCCTGCAGTGGCTCGAGGCTGGCAGTGACGTCGCTTACAACTATCGAACACCGATAAAAAAAAGAATGGAAAGATGATGCGGCGGCCGGAGGGAGAATAAAAACTTACGAGTTGGTGGTGTGAGTGAAGAGGGAGGAGGAAGAAGTGAGGGACGGGAATAAAAAATATAAAGAGATTGAAGAATCCGTGCGTATATATAAATATATTACGACCCAAACAGAAATACTGCCTTACGACAAAAATCCTAAGAGGGTATCGTAAATCTGGCAAGCGCTGTGAATATATATTTATTTTTTCTCGCTCTCTCGATTGCCTTTTAGAAAGAATGAAGGAGGAAACGGAACGAAGACAAAGAAGCAGAAGTAACGATACGAGCGGGCATATAGAAAGCGTGTTCTCTTTGGACAAAAGAAAAATTGGGGTGGGGAAGATAGATTCGCTTCGAGGAAATATTCCCCTCGACAAAAACCCTAGCTCCTTCTCAATTCATTTGTTTAGCCCCAATACGAGGCAGAGAGAGAGAGAGAGAGAGAGAGATGCTGCAGACCCTTGGGGTAATTTCAAGATTCTCACTTGTTTTTATCGTCCCCTCCCTTGATGCGAATTTCGTTGAATTTTGCCTGTTTTCCTCCCTAGTCTTCTTTTGGCAGATTTCCATCGTATTTGGCGACGAGTCCGTAAACATTTATCTGAAGCTTCTTGTCTATCTCTTGAGATAACGCTGAAAGTCATATCTCCAAGGGAATGTGAACCGATTTCAAACATGCTTGAAGCACGAAAGGAAATTCCTGTGAGTGGCACGACACAATAAATCTCATTACGAAAGACAGCCGGCCATTGTCTTTTTCTAATTCAATCACTGAATTTATACAAGTATCTAACATTAAGTTAAATTTAAACATTCAAACCGCAATAAACGGTTATATGTTTAAAGGTGGAGTCATAAATTGCGGTAATCATGGGAAAGCTGCACATAAAAATACAAAAATTAAATATTTGGAGGAAACGGTTATATCTATTGCATACATTTTCACTGAAAAATTTAAAATGTGATTTGTGGCAGAGACCAAAAATTAAATTTTGATGTCGTTTATAAAAACGAAATAATTATTCGAAAACGCTTTCACTAATATATACATTAAATATAATAATTTGTGATGAAAATTTCAATGAAACGAGTCACACATTGTAGATGATTAAGCAAAGCGACATTCATAACTTTGAATGTGAATGCAAAATAAGTGAGTTATTTTGATATTAGATTCGAATAAATTATTGACAAATATTAATTTTTAAACAGCTCCCAGTACATACGTTTGCAGCGAATTTTTAAAATTCCTTTACGTTTTAACTTTTCAAAAAATTCTGATACCGCTATAAAAAAAACTCCGCTTACGGTGTAATGGATTATTTGCGATATCAAAATCTCTCTGAACCATTAGTTAATGTGACGGTATTGGAAGAACGACCTCCCCTACTCCACCCCGTAAGTTGAACGGCAGATCGTTGTAAATCATGACGTGCTCCTGTCAAATATGTGCAAACTAATCAAACACCTTCCCCACAAGAATGACAGTCGTCCGTTTTGTAGATAAATGGCGTCGTAGAATGATTTGAGTGCCAGCTAGAGCAACCAAGCACGCTTCTAACTTTCCAATGTGCCGTCAACCCATTTCACGACCCTCACATAGCCGAGGAGGAGGATAGCATTTCATACGTATTAAAGGAAGAAGCCCTTTGCAAACTCTTTGACTTCTGAGAGTGGCCTCAAGTTCTCTGGCAAGTATCAAGTTGGGACTCGTCATTTGAGCGAAAGATGCTTCAATTCCCTCGGGTGTTGAGAGACTGGAATGGAAAGACGGGGGAGAGGGGAGAAAAATAAAAAGAGGAACGCCAAGTTCTCGGGGGCTTGAAATACAATACCGGGAGCAGGGGACAGCGCAATCCAAAGATGGATGAACGCCCACGACGGGGAAGGAAGGAGGCCCTTTGCTACGACACCACCGTACAATTTCCTCGAGACCCTTCGAAGTCGAGTGGTGAGTGGCTCTTAGGGGGCGGTACGTGGATGTGACCGTAGCCGGAATTAATTTCCCAGGATCGAAGGGACACACCCTGTAACGCCCGCGTTCCCAGAATTCAACCAAACCTGTGACTTTTCGCGGTTACGTTTCCCTGAGGGCTCCGTTCCAAAATCGTCGTAATTGAATGCTGATGGCCAATTATGATTAGCAGGTTTAGACGTGCTTGCCACATCTTTGGGAGGAACCTTCACCTGGCGACAAGTTCCCTGGCCTTACATTTATTTTCTTCAAATTCTAAAAATAAAGATTTATAAAATTTTACCATCAGCTTTGCAATGGAAAGGTCCCTTAATCTCCAACCATAATGGTTGATTTGTGATAAATTCATCCAAGCCAGTTTAAATTTAAAAAAAGAAAATGCACAAGTGATAGCAGATAAAGAAAGAGTTTGGAAAGGACTTGCGCATCCATTTAAAAGGCTTAGTCGGTCACTTAAAAGAGGTTTTCGACTAACAGAGCTAGTTTATTAAACAACCGATATGCTAATGGAGTTGATTTAATGAAGTGGAACAGTTCTACACCTAATAAGAGGCTAGAAATAGTCTTTAATTCGGTGTAAAATAACAGATTTTCAAGATGCAGAAAATAATCATTAAAAAGTGAACATTATCGAGCTACGCTAGTGATTTTCCAGAAAACTATAAACCTAGAATATTCACGGAGGAAAGTGAAACTGATTTATTTAATTTCATAAAATCTTCTTTGAGTGTTTATGAAATTAAATAATAGGTTCATTCCTATATGATTCTCATAAACACTGGAGAAAATATATTCCGATTCTTATTTGAATTTTCCCCGCGGACTTGCAGCAATTTTCCTGTACAAAAAAAGTATTTTAAAAATTCAATACGATCGTGCGTAGCTCGTCAAACCGTGATTAAGGTTCCTAATTAATTTTATTTGTTAATCCTAAATTCTATCGAAACGTCCAATAATGTGAATCGGAACTTGTGGTATGAACTCTAATCCAGCAACAGAATTATGTACGAAATAATAGCATATTAAAATATTCAAAGTCCAAATAATTCTGCTTCGTGTAACGACAAGTTTCGTCCGAGGCGAATGGATGGATGCCTCTACCATCTGTATGAAGTGACAATTTTATAGATAAATGTTTCGCTATTTATCTCATTTTCCTCAGAAGATCTCTAGTTTCAAGTCCATGTTCCAGCTCCATGAGCCAGTTCGTCATTAGGAAACCACTTCTGAACTTCACTACGGAAAATAACTGAGTGACATTATTTTCATGCACTGTCTCACGCGATTAAATTTCTATTAGGGTTTTCTTCCGTCACTCACTTAAAGTAACATACATAATAAATAACCAATAGAAAAGTTTGGCAAGACTTTCCACTTATCTCCAGATTTAAGTTTAGTTCTCTTTGAAATAAAAATTAAGCTTCACGCTCATAAAAGATTTAAAAAAAACAGGTTTTGACCAAATTAATATTGTTGTGCCTGATACTTTGAACAAAATACATTTAAAGTATCTAAGTGCAATTTCTCAGCAATGTTGTTTATACTAGAACTCTCGATGGGCACTGATGATGCCATCGACGAAACTGTGAGAATAAGTAATCGTGCAACATTCGGGCGCTTTAAAAATTTTGGCTCAAAAATGCTTTCAAACGAAAATCAATTTTTCTGGTTCTTTTATCGATCGAATCTTAATTATTCAATCAATCTAATAGGTCTCTTTACAGCGCTTCGAAAAATGAGTCGCTACCCAAACTTTTCAAGCTTCTGTGCAATCCACTTTTAAAAATCAAGATTGCTAGTAAGAAAACTACTAATCACTAAATATATACTGAAAGCGCCACGAACCATAACTGCTTAGATCATATACCACATTATATTCGACAAGCAGGACATACTTTCCTTCATCCACGCTCCCTTCCGAACACACAAAGGGAGTACAGATAATCAATCAACTGATGGACTAATATAAATTAAAACGTCAAATTACAACCTGTTTCGAACTCACATATTTATTTTTTTATCTCCAATGGAAAAATGTTGGCGATATTATTTCCCTCAATAATATTGGATTACACATTTTATATATTTTCAAAACCCAAAGTTGGAAACTTTATCTTTCCTTTAAACTTAATTTTGCAAAATGACGAAACGATTTTAATCCTTTCTTCAAAACATTAAAAATTCGTTTGCAGCAAGATTTTGTTGTTTTCTACTGATGGTCAATCCTCGTTACCTTATTAAAGTTTGAGTTGTCCACTAGGTTACTTATATTAGTCAATGAATGGTTGACCCTTAAGCTGAGAATCATTAGAAATCAGAGGTTTCCTTTTAAATTCGATTCTTCTCCATTAATTTACTGAAACGGTCGATCTACAATTTGACTGTTTGACACCCGTCGTCGAATGACGAAGCGAAAGCCGTTTATTTACTTTTCCAATAGGGTTTCCCTTTATTTGCGCTACCGAGAAATTAATCTGATAACAAAAGCAGCATGGGTGTCACGGATGAATTAAGCGCCTCTCTGAAAGAGCGAATTATGGTGAAGTTACGTGCCAATAGTCAGATGGACCAGCCAAAACGACCGAGCGGCTGAGGCGTCCTATACCATTTTTGTTCTTTTTTTTCAACGGTCATTTTATTCGCCTGGGAGAAGAGGATAAAAAAGGGCGCGATTCTAAACGAAAAAATCCGGAATATGTCCCTCACCAACGCAACCATACGTAATCCACAAACAGGCGCCTGAACTTACCCTCACGCACTTGGCGGGCACGTAAATATTTCGTGCAAACACTTGCCATGCATCGGAGTCGTAATCTTTGGACTACACGAGAAGGGAGAAGGGGAGTAGTGGAAAGGGAGTGGAGAATCGGTTGGCTCTGTGGAGAAAAAAAAGGAGAAATGGCTCCGGGATAACGTTATGGGAAGCGAGGCATGTGGGAGGAGGGAGGATGGGAGGGCGTTGGAATGGTGGGTGGGTGGGTGTTGTCGGTGGAATGGGGGAGGTCAGGAGGATATGCGGGGTTGGAGAAGCGAAGTTCTCGGAGAAGAGCGCTTTTTCCGCGAGCACGGGACGCGCGGTGCGGCGCCAGACAGCTTTCCATTTTGCTCGCAGGTGGCAGCAGCTGTCTCGCACTCACGACAGAACGGTTGACAAGTCGCGGAGGCGAAGCAAGCGCCGCTTTGCGTCAACGACCGCACTCTCTCCCTCGATCGCTTGTCGTGGAAACAACTCGATTCAAGTTCCTCAGACGCCGTCTACAGATTCATGCAACAACTACTTACCAGGAAGAGAAATGCGCGGGAGTTTTGACTGTCGCACTTTGCCAATCCGGGAATAAGCATCACCATTAGGTAATTTATAATTTTCAAACGCACAAATGGAATAGAATTATTTTGTATTTGAAAAATCTCTTTGAAATGGATACGCCTTAACATGTAATTATTTGGAAATATTATAATGTATTTAGAAATGGTTATACCGAAAAATGCAAAATAAGGGAAAAAATAACCAATCCGTACTGGTATAAAATTTAAATATATTATTCAAAACAAAAGTACACGAGAAAATATGTGAATAAACTTAAATATTTAGGTATGGCAGTGGTCGATAAAGTAAAACACAACGCTCATGTAATTAATTTTTAAAAAATTAACCTCGTTACACTCTGCTGAGAACGGAAAACATTAAACATCTATCAACCCTGATTACTAGAAAGATACTAAACCTTGAGATTTAAGTTGAGTTTGTTAAGCATGGAATTGAGATTTGGGGTTGTAAGTATGAGAATGAAATTGATGAAATCTAAGGAAACCGTGAAATTATATTGACTTGATTATATTGACTATACCACTTTATTTACAATCACATTGATCATAATAAATTGATCAAAAACAAATACTTGAATAAGAGTTGTTACGAGCTCTCGCCAACAAATTTAATATTTTGCAAAAAGGTTTATAGCAAATAATTCACAAAATCTGTATAATGCGACATGAGACAATTTCCTTAAAGTACCCAGAGTACAAACTGATCACACTAGCAGGTAACATATGGTATTTAATCCCAAATTACTTATAACAAATAGTCAAACGGAATTTTTGTCTAATTCATTGAGAGGAAATTTAATTTGTGAAAAATATTACATATAAAATTCATGGTCCAGATTTGTATGAGCTATTATAGATATATTAACTGCGTCCGATTAATAAATGTTTTAACATGTCCCAGCAACAAGCTACGTCAGACGGATCATTAATATTCATGAATAAGTTATCTTCATTCGACAAATCGAGTTTATTTCAACGGAATTACTGAAGGGAACAATGCTATTTGTTGTTATTCATATTTTAATTAATGAATCTAATTACGACAAAAAGAAAATTCCTAATTTCTGAAATTGATAAGCGGTAAAGTTATATCGGATAACCAATTTTTTTCTCGAGTAGTCATCGCAATGCCAATGTGGAGAACTCTATAATTGCGAATGGAATGAAAAGACACAAGAATTGATGAAGGGTGCACATAGTATCTAAGACAAAAATGGAATAAACACAAAATTTTAGAGTTAAAAAAAAAACAAAAAAAATACATTTAACAAAATAATAATTTTATTAAAACATTTTCGTCAGAACCTGCAGGTTTTAGTGATGTATAGGGCAAAACTGCTTGTCTCAATACCTAAACTTTAAAACTCGTAGTTATACGGAAAAGTGGTTAATAATTATTTACACTTAAATACCAACTGGTTAGGGACCAACATATTAGGAATTAAGAATAAATGGAGAAAGAAATAGAATAACGCACACCAAATTAAGTTCTAATAACATATAAAAGATAATAATGAACGTTAGGGATCATCAAAAACGTTTAATAGATAAACACTTCTAAATGTCAAATAAATGGACGAGCAATGCGTTTTCCACTAACCATATGCAACATATTGCTAGATACATTCCAATTTATTAAAATAATGTTTGCACATACTTTCCGCTTTTTAATTTTTTTACTTGAGAGGGCGATTCAATTATTACGACAATAAATGATAGCAAATATTTATTGATGGCCGATTTAGAAACATTTTGCTGGAACAGAGCCCCTGATACTCAACCCGTAAAATATAGTTCAAGGAACGAATGAGAATATTATTGAGATGTCAATGTATTAATAAGGTAAGAATAATTAATTAAATTCTGCAATCTTTATGAGTTTACAAAATACACCACATGAAATTGACAACCTTCATTTTTTATAATAAACCTCCTGAATTTCAGCCTATTCAACTATCATCATGAACTTTTTTACAAATCACATCTCCGAATAACAAAAGTATTTCTCGTAAAACGTGATAAATTACATAGGGTTGGATGTGATCTTGCACAACTAATTGGTGAGATGCACGTACATTGCAGGTTAAAATATTTTCAGATAAATAGATGTTCATTAAATTTATGACGCACTTGGTGAATTGAACAATAATTCCAAGGGCAGATAGAATACAAAAATTTTAGATGTCAAACCGACTCATTCATTCAACATATTTATTGTTGTTTAATAGATTCAGTTAAAACCATACTACGCTATTCAGTGAAAAACAACATGGAAACCAAAGGTACGGGGAACATCGCACTTTACTAGATACTGTCTATAAATAAATATATATATATTCCTCTCCCGTGGACTACAACCTTGTCGTGGTGGAAGGGTTTGTGTGTTCCGATGACCCCTAGAGCTGTGCTGGCGGGAGTAATAATAAGTGCTCCTGGAAGGGTCACCCATGCCAGATAGGTCAAGGGTTAGGAGCCAGACGAAAGGTAGTCCACGCAGCGTCTGTCCCTCAGTGAGGCGGCTACAGAGGCGTCTGACCCTTGTTCAGGTATACATGCCACCGAGCAACCACAAGGAGAGGAAAAACACAAAAAAACCACAAGGAGAACGCGGGGAGAAAGCAATTGAATTCTGCAGGAGACAGGGGTTAGTCATCACCAATACATGGTTTAGACACCACAAAAGAAGTAGGTATACATGGACAAGGCCAGGTGACTAAGAAAGGTATCAGTTAGATTATATTATGGATAGGCACAGGTTTAGAAACAGTGTGATAAATTCGCACAGTTTCCCAGGAGCGGATGTGGACTCTGACCACAATTTAGTTGTTATGAAATGTAACGTTCGTTTCAAGAAGATAAGGCAAGGGCGGCGGGTTGGGAAATGGAATTTAGAAGCAGTAAATGGATTAACGAGGAAGGAGTATCAGCAGGCTGTAGAGAAAATAATGGATGACGGTAAAGAACTGAGTACTATCGAAGGAAAATGGGAATGTATCAAGCAAGGGATATCAGAAGCCGCAAAAGACACTATAGGAACCGTTAACGGGAAAAGGATAAGGAAACCATGGGTAATGAATGAGATGATTTCAAAGATGAATGAGAGAAGAAGATGGAAGAATGTAAACACAGAGTTAGGAAATTTGAAGTACAAAGAGTTAAACAATAAATTGAGGAGGGCCACAAATAAAGCAAAAGATGGTGGAAAACCCTAAGCGAAGATATGAAAAGTTTACAGAAAAAGGGTGACATTGTTGCTCAATACAGCTAGGTTAAGTTATTATCGGGAAGTAAAAAGGCAAGATCTGTGCTATCAGTTAAAGATAAGTGGGGTAAGATAATAGTTGAACCAGGAAAACTCCAAGATAGATGGAAGGAATATATAGAAACACTGTATGGTAAAGATCTTACGCCGACAAGGTTAGACATAGAAAGGGAACATGACGTAGAAGAAGATAGCTTAGGTCCAGGCATACTCGACGATGAAATAGAAAGGGCATTAAAGGAGATGAAAGCAAATAAGGCCGTGGGAGTGGACAACATTCCTGTAGAACTATTGAAATGTTTAGGAAAATGTGGGAAGGAGGCCCTATATGTACTGATTCTTAGTATCTATGAGGAAGGAATCTGGCCGGAAGATTTTGTGAGATCAGTGTTAGTTCCTATTCCGAAAAAGGCAAAGGCTACATCATGTGAGGATTACAGAACAATAAGTTTGATATCCCACGCAGCTAAAGTTATTCTCAGTATCATCAACAAAAGGATAGAGAGTAAGGCAAATGATTACTTAGGGGATGATCTGTTTGGGTTTAGAAAAGGAAGAGGTACGCGTGATGCCATTGCAGCAATGAGATCACTAATCGAGAGGAATATAGAATACAATCTAGACGTTTTTGCCTGTTTTGTGGATTTCGAAAAAGCGTTTGATAGAGTGAATTGGGAAAAATAAATGCGTGTATTGCAGAAAATAGGAATGGATTGGAGGGACAGGAGACTGATGCGCAACCTGTACATGTCTCAGACTCTTCAAATGTGAATGGGGAACGGAGAGTCCGGATGGGCAGTGTTAGGAAGAGGTTGCCCATTGTCTTCGGCGCTGTTCAACGTATATGTGGAGGAAATGATTAAAGAGGCATGGGAAGAACTGGAAGTAGGAATGAAAGTCGGAGGGGAATTCGTAAAATCGGTTAGGTTTGCTGATGACCAAGAATTAGTTGTTCAGTCAGCCAAGGGGTTGCAAGCACTGCTGAGTGAATTGGAGGTTCTGTGCGATAAATTTGAGATGAGAATCAATGTTAATAAAACAAAGGTTATGCGATTTTCCAGAAAGAAAAAGGCTAAGTTAAATATTACAATAGGCGAGGAAAAAATAGAGCAAGTAGAACAGTTTACATATCTCGGATTTGTTTTAGACCAATACGGTCAAAGTGGTAGAGATGTAAGGAGAAGAATTGCGCTAAGCAAGGAGGCTTTCTCAAGGGGGAGGGAGTTGAAGACGGGGACGTTGAGTAGGGATGTTAAGACAAGACTCGTAAAAACTCTGATATGGAGCGTAGTTATGTACGGTGCGGAAACGTGGTCACTGAAGCAGGAGGATAGACGTAGATTGGAGACTTTTGAAATGTGGGCGTGAAGAAAAATGGAGAAGGTGAAATGGACTGAAAGGAAAACAAATGAGGAAGTACCGAAGATGGTGGGTGAGGAGAGGGGTTTGTTGAGAGAAATCCTATGGAGGCAGGAAAAATGGATGAAAGGCGTATTGAGCGGTAGTGGAATGTTGAAAAAGGTAAGAGGGGAGAATGTTCGGCAAGCGAGGAAAGGGCAGGAACAGGATAGGGATGTTGGACGGGATTACGGTAGGAAGGAAGTACACAGTGATGAAGAAGAGCCTGATGTAGAGTAGGTTGCTGGATTGGGTTTTGTTTGGAGTTACAAAGTGTTTATTTTATAGTTGTGTCCATCCAAAAACCTACCTTAACCGGAAGATTACCTAATAATATATATATATATATATATATATATATATATATATATATATATATATATATATATATATATATATATATATATATATATATATATATATATATATATATATATATATTATTAGGTAATATATATATATATATATATATTCATTTATAAATATATATATATGCATACATATATGTAACATATATATATATATATATTATTAGGTAATATATATATATATATATATATTCATTTATAAATATATATATATGCATACATATATGTAACATCTATATATATATATATATATATATTCATTTATAAATATATATATATATGCATACATATATGTAACATCTATATATATATATATATATATCTGTTTTGTACTAATTTTTACGCCACTGTAAGTATAGGTTTGATTCGTTGATTTTGCAGGTGGTTTTGTTCCCTTTTACAGGTGGTGACTGACACCCACCACCACGCGCCCTTTGCGGCGGCTTGTGGGGTATTATGTAGATTTAGATGTAAATGTTTATTACTGACCAAATATTGTCTTCTTTTAACCTCCCATTGCGCCTCAACTTCTCCTAATATATTCTTGTTCGATTATACTCGTACGTGAATTGTTTGTATATTTAGGTAATCAAACCATTTTTTTCAATTGAGTAACTATAAAATGATATGCGTTTTATGTTCAGCATGCAGAGAAATGATTCAAGCATTTTTACCTTTTGTGTTACTCCTTGAGAACCTTTTCATAAATATACGTTCGTATTCTCCAACATTGAAGCTATAGAAAAATGTTAAGATGTCAGCTAAGTGACAAGCTCTGAAATAAACTCAATTAAAAGTATATTTCAGGACAGTCCCTTCTCCTTTTTTGAGATAAGTATCACGATATCATAACCTCACAGGTTTTATATAAAATCAGTTTATATATAGTGCAACTATAGAGCTTACCTACGTCATCGGTTACTAATGAGATAAGATCCTTAGTCAACGTCATATCTATTAGCGAATGTATTATATAGTCAGGGATATATTTATTTAGATGAATTTTTTACTCTGAAGTAATGTGTATGAATTGCCTGTCACTAATTTAAGGTCAAAAACGTTATCATGTACAATCAATATTGTTATCTTAAAACAAGAAATGACGGTGGGCCAAACCGCCTTATTTTTTTAAGGAATACACTTAACAGATGTTAGCAACTTCACCGAAGGCAACATTTTTTACGAGAAATAATTATCCTTTTCATAATAATTCTGATTTTCTTCAAATAATTTTTATTTAGTATTAAGGTAACTACTAATATAATTCTTAGTGTGGTTTTTATTTAACTACGAAAATTTGACGGGCAGACAATTTTTCATTCATTTTCCATTTGTAGGTCATAACCTACCTTTTTTCGATCGACGCCCATAAATATCATGCCGGTATAGTAGACCATCGTGATCAATTTTATACATTGTTGGAAGTCGAATATATACTAGAATTTGATATGCGGGTCCTCGAATGGAGAAAACAATTTGAGGATTTACCTGAAGATCATTACTATCAAATCTTCCTTCAAGAGAAGGCGTAATGTAAGATAAATTCTGCGGTGTTGACTCACCAATATTTCCAATGATTTGGCATTCAAAGAATTTATAAAATTGGAGTATACCAATTGTCTTTATAGGTTTTATGCGAAGCATTAATACTCTTACAATAATTAAACTAATAACGAAAGAAAAACACGGTAGGCTCTAAAAATAGAACAAACAATTCATTTAGGCTGCAAAGTACTTAGAATAGAAAGCGTCATGTAAACAATTTGCTCTTTTATATTTATATTCTCATGATGATATCAAGAGGCAAAGTTAATTAATTAGTATTATTTATTTAAAAGATTATATCCATTTCTCAACGATACAAAGGTAATAAATTGTAAAAAAAACTTGTAAATACCATCATTTTTGCTAGGCCAATGAAATTCTTTTATATTTCAATATATGAACATAGAGTAGGAGCAGACACTTGCGCCTCGTTAAGCAAACAGCCTATTATTATTAATTAATCTGCCTGTTAAAGTAGGTTTTGGATGGACACAACAACCAAATAAATATTTTGTTACTCCTAATTTAAAAAATCAAGCAACCTAGTCCACATCAATTCCTCCTTCATCTCTCGAACTCCCTTCATCTCGCGACTCCAAACAAAACACAATGGAACAATACACTTTACATCAGGTACCTCCTCATCTCTGTGTACATCCTTCCTCCCTTCTTCCCGTCCATCATCTTGCCCTGCCCTGAGAATTTAAGATCTTTGGTCTTTTGCGTCAAATGCGATAGACGGTTATTTTGATAGAGGCATGACTTTCAGGGCAAAGGGTTGTGGTAATATACCTCTCAAATACCATAGGAATAATTGTCATAGCGCAATTTTGCTCGTGAAGATAGCGACATGTACCAAATCGCGCAAAGTGCTCACACAATCACTGTACTCTCATTACTGAGTTGGCTGCACTGCGAAAGCTTTCATAATTCAGTTTATTTATAAGGTAATCTACCGGTTAATGTAGGTTTTGGATGGACAAAACTACCACATAAATATTTGGAACTCCTAACAAAACACAATCCAGGAACCTAATCTACTTCAGGTCCTTCTTCATCTCTATGTACTTCCTTCCTCCCTTCATCCCGGTCAACATGCATATCCTGTTCCTGCCCTTGCCTCATTTGCCCGATATTCTCCCCTCTATTACCCTCTTCAACATCCCACCGACGATCAATACATCCTCCATCCATTTTTCCTGCCTCCCTCTCCTCCTCCAAACCCCTTTCCTCGCCCACCATGTACCTAGTATTTCCTCATTTTTTTTCCTTTGGGTCATTGCACCTTCCCCATCCTTCTCCACACCCACATTTTGAAAGTCTCAAATCTTCTTCCATCGTCCTGCTTCAGTGACCACGTTTCCGCGCCGTACGTAGTCTACGCTCCATATCAGAGCTTTTACGAGTCTTGTCTTAACCTCCCTACTTAACGTCCCCATCATCAACTCCCTCCTCCTTGAGAAAGCCTCCTTCTCCTTATGTCCCTAATACTTTGACCATGTTGGTCCAAAATACCTCCTAGATACGTCAGTTTTTCCATCTGCTCTAATTTTTGCCCCCCTATTTTAATGTTTAGCTTAGCCTTTTCCTTTTTGAAAATTCGCATAACCGTTGCTTTATTTATATTGATTCTCATCCCATATCAATCGAACAGAATTTCCAGTTCACTTAACAATGCTTGAAAACTCTTGGCTGACTGAGCCACCAATGCTTGGTCATCAGCAAACCTAACCGATTTTACGCAATCCCCTCCGACTTTCATGCCTACCTCCAGTTCTTGCCATACCTCTTTACTCATTTCCTGCACATAAGCGTTGAACAGCACTAGTGACAACGGACAAGCCTGCTTAGACCTCTTCCTAACACTGCCCACCCGGACATTATTCCCCACTCGCACATAAATAGTCAGAGAAATGTATAGGGTGCGGATTAACCTCTTGTCCCACCAATCTATTCCTATTTTCTGCAATTTACTCAAGAGTGTTTCCCAATTCACTCTATCCAATACCTTTTAGAAATCTACGTAACAAACAAATACGTCCTGATTGTATTCTATATTCTTCTTGATTAGTGATCTCAGTACTGCAATGGCATCCCGCGTACCTCCCCGCTTCCTAAACTCAAGCTCATCATCCCCTAAATAAGCACTTGCCTTGTTCTCCATCTTTTGGTAATGATCCTGAGAATCTCTTAAGCTGAATGGGAAATCCAACTTATTGTTCTGTGGCCCTTATCTTTTTCGGAATAGAAAGTAGCACTGATTTCTCAGTTTTCTGGCTGGATTCCCTCCTCATAGAATACGAATCAGTCTATACATCTTCCTACCACATTTTCTCTTTTAGTCATTCCGCAGGAATGTTGTTGTTTGCCCTAACGGCCTTATTTGATTTCATTTCCCTTAGTGCCCTTTCTATCTCATCGTCGAGTATGACAGGAACTAAGCTTTCTTCCTCTGCGTCATGTTCTCGTTCAATGTCTAACTTCGTTGGCCTAAGTTCGTTACCATGCAGTTTTTCGAAAAATTCCTTCCATCTCCCTTGGATCTTCTCTATGTCCACTATTATCTTACCCGACTTATCTATAACTGTTAGCACAGATCTTCCCTTCTTACTTCCCGATAGTGATTTAACCTAGCTGTATAGCAGACCAATTTCACCCTTCTTCTGAAAACTTTACATATTCTGGCACTGCGTCTTCAACCATGCTACTTTATTGCCCTTCTCAATGTATTTTTTAAGTCTCTTTATTTCCTTCTGTCTAGCTCTGTATTTACATTCTTCCATTTCCTTCTCTCATTCATCTCTCTAATCATCTCATAGGTGATCCTTGTCCATTTCCCATTAATTATTCCTATAGTTTCTTGTGCGGCTTTCGATATCCCATTCTTGATACATTGCCATTTTTCTTCGATATTACTCAGCTTATAACCGTCATCCATGAGTCTCTCTATAGCCTGTTGATACTCCTTCCTTGTTAATCCATTTAATGCTTCTACATTCCATTTCCTAACCCACCGCCCCTGCCTTATCTTTTTGAAACGGACACTACACCGCAACTAAAATGTGGTCAGAGTCCGCATCCGCTCCCGGAAATCTATGCCAATTTATCACGCTTTTCCTAAACCTGTGCCTAACCAGAATATACCTACGCCTTTTTTGGTATCTAAACGAAGTGTTGGTGTTGACTAACCCCGTGTGCTGCGGAACTCAATTGCATTCTCCCCGTGATCATACCTCTTGCCTAACCCGTATTCTCACACCTTATCACAACCTCTTCCTTCGACTACCCTCGCATTCCAATCACTGTTAAACGTTTCTCTTCCGGAACACTTCCCATCATGTCCTCTTACTGATCGTATACCCTCTCGACTTCTTCCTCCTTATGATTGTGTGGTGGCATGTATACCTGAATAATGGCCAAGTTAGTTGGTTCTGCTTTTATCTCTACCAGTAATATTCTATTCGTTGCTTGTTCCATGTTGACTACGCTTCTTCCTACCCCTTTATTCAATATAATGGCAACCTATCGTTGATTCGCGTCCCCGCCGCTACATGTTATTCTATAATTAATACTCCAGGAATCCCCGCTATCCTTCCATCTCACTTCACTTAAACCTAAAATATCTATATTTCATCTTTCCATCTTTGTTTAATATTTTATAATTTTCCTGTTCTCGACATTGTCCTAAATTTCCTAGTTCCTATTGTAACTAATTTGGTTTTGACTTCTGCGTCTTCTGTCCTCCTACTGTTAGTTTACCCTTGCAAGGGTTTCCTGAGATAATGACCGAGGAATCCTTGCCTCTTCCGCTGCCGGGCACGACCACTGGCCGATTGGGCCGAGTCCTGTAGTTACCACGGCTCATATTCTCTATGCTATTATCTATCATATAAATCTTGTGAATAATAATTTAGGTGGTTTCTCGTTGTCTTCCTTAATAGTGTTTTTAACGTGACACCATCAATCAATGGCCGCCCCATTGGGGTCATACGCCTTTGCAGCCGCTTCATTGAGGAACAGACGTATAGATGTTTCGACAACGGCAAACTGTTATGTTCATCGACCCGAAAGAAAGTGTACAGACCATCTTATCTAAATAGAGACGGTTCTACTTTCATCTTTAGATGATATTTTATGATGAGTTAAATTGAATAAAGTGCTTCCAAATTGAATAGTCAGTCATAGTGATACTGTTACTTTCAAAATAAAATATTGGTTCAGGCCAATTTAAATTAGCGTAAAATGCGAATGAAAATAAAATGCCCATCAAAACCAAATATCACAGCTGATTCTGTTACAACTACTCAGAGTTCGTGATCAAAAACCTTCCCATTATAAACTAACATAATTACTGTAATGATTATGAAAAATCTCCCGATCTACCCGGAAAACCAGAAAAGTCTCCAGGTCTTCAAGGAAGAAGGACGTCGTTGGTTGCTCATTAAGGTGGACCACTGCATTGGAACCGATCCGTTGGCTACAAAAAATACAAATTCAAACCGTAAGAAGAGAGCTTACGGACATCACGAATGCCGAGTCTTATCAACCAATTAGATACTTTGGCGTGCATGTGGAAATGTGCCACTTTCTTCGTCCGATACATCAGTCTCATTCGTGCGAACACAATTCGGAGAGCTATTTTTATGTTTACGTGGACTGGACGACCGCTTTCCATTTCTTTCCCCCATTCTAATGGCTCGGGTGGCAAACGGAAAAAAAAGTGTCGCCGGTCAGATATATACCGGGGCATTAATTCTGGAGCGATTATGACTATGGGAAGGGGAGGAAGTGAAGTAGGGGGAGGCTCGTGTGGTCAAGGTAACGAAACCAAGGCATCGACCCCAAGGGAGGAAGTAGTTCAAAGACCGGACGACTGACGTCCAAGTAAATTGCGGAAGAATATTGAGTAGGTTAATCAGCGGGGGAGAAAGAAAGCATTTTGTGCATGTGTGCCACGAGACGGGGACAGTGGTGGCGGGAGAGAAAGACCGGAAATATTAATATTTCTTATAATACTATACGAGGAGAAAAATTTTCGCGCCATACTCACGCGGGAAACGGAAAGAATATTAAAAAAAGAGTGGCGAAAATGTCCAAATGGAACGAGATCATTAGCGGGAATAAAAATCTTAATTTTTGCAAACATCTCATAACTTACGTTGCAGCTACGTCTTTTCTAGCCTGGCTCATTTCGGCCACTTGCTTAGAAACTCAATTAAAAACCATTGACGCTGATTTCTTTCATCTACACCCGATCGAGGAGGCTACGGGGTATGTTTACATGAACATAAATGTTTACGCGGCAGTTAAATCTAGACAACGTTTATAGAAAATAATTGTGAAGAAAGAATCCCGAAATACGACTGAAATATTTGTTAATTTACATGTAAATGGCCAAATAATTGAATATTTGATTATATTTTACTTTCAAGAATAATGCACGAACCTGAGTCAATTAGATGTGTCTCCGAGATATCATGAAAGGATCCGATGAGAATGGATCGTAATTAGAGGGCAAGACATTTAATGGTGCCCATGCTATATGGAAGTTTTGTAGATTTAATTCTATACCAAAAAGATTTTATCAAAGTGAGTTTTGTTAATTGCGGATCTAAAATGATAATGAGAAAGGCAGATTGTATTCCAATGTCCACAATTAATCGCTAAGTCTGTGCCTAAAAGTAACTTACATAGGTTCAAATTATTCCAGCAATGAAGAAGAAGAACACTTACCAAACAATTATAGCGTACTTAGGAACTGAAAGACAAATGGCGACCATGACGCAAGTTATATCAGGATTATTTTAGCACACTTTTTTATACTTTACATATTTTAAAATTCACGGAATGATACACGTAAATTAACCACGGCAGCAGACGGACTTTTTTTAATATGCAAAAAATTAACGGCTATGCGCCACTGAAATGAGTACTGCCGTGGCTTTACTTCTTTTGAATCAGAGGTATCCTCATTTAACTATTCTCATTCTCATGCAAATGTACATATTTATTATGCAACTCGAGTGCTACGACCTCCGAGGGAATAATGCATAGCACAATTTACGAGCATTAAAAAGAAATGATTCACGAACCTATACACATGTGCTAATTTGTCTAACTAATTATCATACTCTTTTTCTTGGTATTCTTTCAATCCATATGATTTCCCTAATATGAAAATATTTCACCTGATTTGTATATTCAGCAACAACACTCGATTTATTACCTTTTTTATTCAATTATTAATGTAAAAATTCTCTTTGGTCATTTTCTATAGATGAAATTTACAGGCATGACATCTTCAATTTTTCGATAAATATGGCTATCTTAGAATAAAGTAGTCTAAATAAAATAATAGAGATATTGAACTTGAATATTGTAACTAACATTGCAGCAAAACTAATTGGCCATCTAGGAGCTGGGTCTCATCGCTTCACTTTTCGGGCATATAGTATAATTAAATTTCAAAGTATATTAAGTTTTCCATAATTTCCTGATTTTAAGGAAACAATATCGTATTTCATGCTTTACAGATGCTCCATAAGTACCAATAAATACCAGCAAAAAGAATGATCTGTAAAGATTTGCGGACAATAACCCTTTTTATAAAGAACTTCAATACTATGCAAGCCAAATTCAATTCTATCAGAGCCATTATAACAGTGGCGAAAACTATTACAATTTTCCACTCTATAAAGATTTATTGCCGGCTAATTTCAATGTATAATACAATTTTTAAGTGTTTCATTTTCAAGGACTTGAAAATGACGCAGTGCATCGAAACTAGTCGGAAATAAAACTTTATTGGGTGGAATATGCCAATACTTTTCATCTCTAATATTATGAAACAGTTCCACCACATCATACCTGAATCTGTAATTTATACTAACGTTACATTAAAGTTATAAATTAACATTCAATTTAAGAATTAAAACCCACGAGCATCCTATCGAACGGACATCGACATTTTCAAAAAATGAAACAATATTTACACTACGGTGCGAATGATTGAGAAAAAGGATAAATTCATCCAAAGATGCTTCAAACTTGTTAAATAATGAACTAGATATCTGTTTTCGAAACAAACACCCTGTTTTTATACTACATTAACGAGTGAGGTAGGAATTAGCGTGTAAAAATATTGGGGTAGCTTTAATGTACTCAAAATTAGCCATAAAAATAATATCCAAATAACAAATGATTGACCCATGAATCTGTTCTTTATCTTTCATCTCGTCTCACTCCACTCACGAACACACGTCATCCCTTCCCCTTCCTACGTACTTTTTCCCTTACATCCCCGCCACCGTTTAGTGCCCAAGTGATGATAACGATCTACGATCTTCGTTCTGAGATAAATGAACGCTCTTCCCTTTGTAGAGCCTCACTTTTGAGCGTCATTTCACCAAATCCAATTACTCGCTCTTTCCAGCAATTTCATTCAGTCAGCGCTTCTTTTGTGTGAAATGTGTAAACACGAGTTCAAAGAAATCAAAATACTACGAGGGCAGTTCATCTGCTTCTGGTAAGGTATGAGGGCGAAAATAATCACGCATCTATTCTCCATTAATCTTTTCGGATGAGCGTGGATCGTGAGATTGGGGTTTGTGAGTGTAGTAGTCGAATCATGCCGAAAGCATTGAAACAATCAACGTTTCTGATACCTGAAGTAGATGAAGTGCGTTATAAAGAAAAGGTCCATTATGGCAAACCTCTCCAGCAATGAGCTCTAAAAACCTGTAATAACACAAACTATTGAGTGGCCTCATACCTAAATACAAAATAATACAATCATAAACATTCATGCAATATTTATTCAACAAAATTCAATAAGATCCTTCTCCTTTACGAACTCACTTATTTTTTCACTCGTCTTTGTCATTTAAATTGATGATATTTAAGAAAATATGAAGTTTATTTGGGAAATGTACTCTAAGTTAACGGAAATATCTTATGTCTCAAACAGAAAATGAGAACGAATCTTACACAGATTCAGTTTAATATCGTCTTGAGCTTGAGGATTTTCCAGAATAGGTCCAAAGGAGACCTTATTAAAAACACTCAGATTAGGAGATATTTTAAATAATATCCGTAAAATATTTTAAACATATTATCACACTTATTATTAATTTAAACTAATTACTTAAGCAACTCAAAACGTACTCTTCTAGGTAAACCTGTGGGGATTTACGACGGTTTGACTCGTGTTTCAGTGTATTAAAGAAAGATAAAAACGAGAGGAATCATTGCTGCACTCTGACAACACCATTAGCAATGGTGATAAAACGTTCTCAAGAGCTAACATGACCAGGGAACCCAGTTTCAATAGAGTTTGAAATGACTCATTAACTCAAGATTCTGTTAATTATTATCAATTGGTAATACCTATAATATTTGCATTTAGAAACATTTCAATTTGTAACAATTGGAGGTAATAAGCATGGCATGGTAATAGGCAGGTAAACAGGCAAGCATTAGCGTAGGCAGTTGGTTTTTATAAGTGATGCAGCTGCTAATTCTATTTTACACCGGTATTTATACTATTATCTCATAACAATTTGCAATGTTTGATAGCGTTTAGAATACACGCCCATTTGTTCACCCGCATTACACAAGCGCTTTTCGCGATATAATTACTCGATTATGAAAGATATTTCTCTAATACTCCTGCTAAAATTGCTAACATTTCGAAATTTTACGCTGTAAAAATTATCTTTCTTCTGCAAATCCGTTCCCTCTGAAATCCTTTTGAAAAAATTTGTTTATTTTTTAAAAAGCTTTCTTCAAGACAAATTGTATAACTTCAATAACACCTGTACTTCCTGTAAGCACTGATAAACTCTCACAACGATTCATATTTAGATGTATTATCAACATAAAAAGACTTGATGTAATAACATTGCTCATGCCCAAAGTATGATATTAATCTACGATCTAAGGGTTGGGCGTTGGTCTTACTGCCCTGTGAACTGTTCCGGTCGCTCGATTCAGATATTATGCCGTCGTTCATCATCCATTCCACCAAGTGATCAAATTACCATGATCTCTAAATATTTTCTGCAGGATATAGACCACAAGTTTGAGAAATTAAGAGTTATCTTCAGATACCCATCTCGCGCTATCAATATCCACTCTTGCTTATTTGGAAAAAAGAACCACCGATGAGGTAGACAATTTTAAAAAAAAGGCTTTAAATTGTGTGTTACTGATATTTCGGGAGAATAGTACACACGCCAATTATCATGTTGTTAATTATCTTTCTTATCAAAATTGAATTGGCAATGCTAAAGAAATTTGCATTAAACCTCCATTAAAGAAATCGTTAAGTATATTTTTGCACCACTCGGCCCGGTGGTCACCAAGAACGAAAGACTGGTACCATAAAAAATTTGGGCAAACAACACGGAGCATTACTCCTTTGTTGTCATAGGCTCAATTTCCCCTTAAAGGAAAACAAGAACGTAATGGGTTTCGGGAACCGGTCAACAAAAAAATGAAGAGGGTAACAGAAGCAGTGTCACATTTGGATGAGAAAGGGGTGGTGGAGCGGGAGAATATGAGTGAAGAAGTCGGAGGAGGGAGGATGAAATAAAGTATACATGTATTCGGGCCCAGATTGAAAGGGAAAGAAAGGGATAGTCAGTAGCCTAGTAGGGGTCCGGAAAAGGAGTAAATGAGAGCTAAAAGAAAGCAGGTGTACAGATAGACTTTAGTAAGAGCTATTAGCGTACTTCTTTTCGATTCTTGGTGACGACATTTCACCTAAAATTATGTTAATTATAATTTTTGTTTCTTTTTTTATTGCACTCATAACACAAATAAGGGAACACTTTTTTCGTATCACAATTTCCCTTGTAACAATTCAAACTAGAAGGAATTAATTTTGAAAATTGTATATTTTAGTCCAAAGTGATTTATTAGGTATCGATTCATCAGAATGACTGTTTACATAAATGCACTAAAACAATACATTACTTGCCTAGGGATGTGATCCATCATTCCTTATTAATTACAGTCTGAGTGCGCCATTGGATTTGTGATCACTGTTGGATAAAGGCAATATGCAAACTCCCATGCTTAAAAAGAGAGAGATGAAATTGATGAATCACTTATTTTTCAATTTCTAATTCTACAGGGAGACTGATGATGGTATAATATGATTAGGTTCTCTTAACTCATAAATCACCTTGGTTCGTAGAAAGGCTAAAGAGTACAAGATTTAGCGTGGATATGATATCTAATTCACGAAATTAGATATAGAAAAATAAAACAAATATTTTGATTTTTTTGTTACTTGTAACTTCAAAGATATTTTTTTCAATGCTCAGAAACCACAAGATAATTGGTGGGAGATTAATAGCCTCATCAACTCAAATTTTTTGGCGTTTTTTTTTGCTTGGTTAAATGTAAAGAGGACATTTCTTCCATCAGTAAAGCATTTGTTTCGGTCACAATTTAAGATCATACATATCATACCTAATTAATTTCTGAATTATAAACTATTTGCTACCAGCAAATATCTTCCATCAGCAGACGAACTTTCAACCGTAGAAAATGGGAATCCATGCGAGGACCAGCACACGCAGCCACAACATCCAAGGGAAATGAATAAACACGCATGAGTAACGTGTTTACATACGTTCTGTCAACACCTACAATTACTGACATACATGCCTCAAAATTAGATGAAAAGGGTTGATTCATTAAGGGGTACAACCTACAGGAATTTGTTTAAGTTCGTATTCGGTTAAACAGTCCTTGAACATTTTCTTACATTCCTTACTCTTTCGTGGGGCGCATCCATGCCTAAAAATTTCTGTTTTTATGCTCCCAGGCATCTCGACGCGGCTATCGGCTATACTTACAGTCATAAGGAAATAAGGAAATTATCTACATATTATAAAATTTGGCCCAAAAATATTTCTTAAACTGGATATATGTGACCGAAACACACGAAAGAAACAAGTGCAAACTTTTTCCATGTATTTATTGAGGTAAGCGTGGAGAAATTCTGTCGAGGTGGATTATGAAAACAACGACGCAGTTTCACTTATCACTGTCTTTAACAATAATTTACTCCTAAATCATGAGTAGAGAAATAGTAAAAGAGTAAGATTAAATATTAATGAGATTCACTAGATCTATAATAGACTTCCGGTACGTCCCAGATTTCAGTCCTCATAAACCTATCAGGAAAATCAAGGGAAGAATTTTGAATGACTAATTAGAATTAAAGTAAAATAATTGTTTGAAAATGAAAGTCTACACTAAAATAAATATTCAAAACGAGAAAATATGATCAAAGTAAATTCAATCGGAGTTATTTAATATAGATGTATCATTTTTTATACGAGAGACAATCTGATAGCTCTTGACTGACCATTGGAGCTATACATATCTGGAAAGCAAACCCGTGCTACAAAAGTAGATTCCATCAAAATCTTCCAAATAAGTGAATTGGGTTGACTTATCACACCAAAAATGTTTTATCGCTGAATAATAACTCGAGGAAATAAAAGTTTGTTAACATTAATAAGGTAACCTCGTAGCAAAAGATTATATATTTATCGACGTAATTGGACGAGGTTGAGACTGAAGATAAATAAATGAGGCTCAAAATAAGAATAAGGATAAATAAAACGAAATAAGTATAAATAAAACAAAATATGGATAACTAAAACAAAAAAGTATAAATAAAACAAAATAAGTATAAATAAAACAAAATAAGTATAAATAAAACAAAATAAGTATAAATAAAAAAATAAGTATAAATAAAAAAATAAGTATAAATAAAACAAAATAAGTATAAATAAAACAAAATATGGATAACTAAAACAAAAAAGTATAAATAAAACAAAATAAGTAAAAATATAAGATTATCAACTATTCGCATCGATTCATTCTGGTCAATCATTTAAATCGTTCATTGTATTTAGTTTTTTCTCCTTAATTTAGAATCTCCCAAAAATACCTCAGAGAAGTAAATATTATAAGTTAAGTAAGTTATATAAAGGTTACTGGAACAGAACAGAAGAGGTGCTTTGAAATTTCCTAAATATGTTTCAATTAGCGTTTCAGTGATAGAAACAAAATGAAAGATTTCGACACATCTTTTATTCATTAGGAATATTTTAAACGACCAGCCATTAACAAAAAAATGTGAGCAAATACGAAGCGTAAGATAAGAAAAGTGAATGTTCTATGAGTGATATGGAAAGCATAGAATATGCGTCTTTCCATAAAATTACTACGGTGGATCACCATGATTTTCTTGCTATCGTGAATCGTAAGTAGGAAAATATTTTATTAAATATTTTAGTTCGGAAATCCTTTCGAAATTATTTCAACTTTTGCAAGATCCAAAACGCTAATTGATTAAGGTTTCCCGATACCTCGTCTACTAATGTCTTCGATGCCAGAAGCAAATTACGTGGGGGTGTATTGCATTTTACACGCCTTTGGGCTTCATATTGGGAGAACTCTACCAGAGCGTATCAAACCGCACTTCGGGTTGAAAATTGTATTTTATATATTTTGTTTTATATCTCTCATATGTAGACTCTTGCAAATATTCATTTTTTCAAATAATTTTCTAATTAAAACTACATCTAAAGGATCCCTAACATTTTCGCATTATTTGAAGTCTACATACAACTACGGTTAACCAATAGAATGAAATTGACGTTCTCAAATCAAATAAGTAAATTAAATAAGTGTATGACATATTCGATCATTTCTGGCTCAGCTTTGTGGAAGGTCATACTAACTAAATGAAGAACACAATGTATTTTTCCACTGCTCTGTATTTAAAATCCGTTACTTTCTTCAATTGATGAAGGGCACCACATGATAAACATGACTACAACTGGCGTTCCACGAGAAATATTGATTTTAAAAAATTATTTTCTGTCCCTTCAATCCTAATTGGGTATTTTTTGAAAATTATTCATCATTTAGGTAAATTATTCATATCATATTTTACACTCGAAAGCGAAAACACTGATAGTGGCTCATAGTTTTGCCTAGTTGAAATAATCTGTTCGATAGAGATAGGATGGAATATATCAGGCGATTTATTATTACTACTCCTGAAATATACGTTTTTCAATTTCCAATTAAAACCGATAGGTTTTAATTGAAAATGCAAAAATAACATTGGTTCAACTTTCATTTCCTGCCATAAATTAAAGCAATTATGTGGAAATCATATGAAAATAATTAATTAATATGATTAATTAAAGAAAAGTATATAAATTAGTTTTAATGAAGAGACATTGCATTTTTTCATTCTGAACAACTAAAGGGTAAAAGAATATGAAATGGCTTACCGAAAAGTAATTAGTCGTTAAATTTCTCTACAGATTACAAAGATTTAGCGGGTGAAAATGTAAATAAATGATAGGGAAAGATAGCAAAAAAGAAGCATCTGATGAGAAGATGGGATAAAATAAACGTAAGGGACAATGGCTGGAGAGGGACAGGGGTATGTGGCGTTATAACGAAAAGAAAAAGGGAAAATGTGGTCAGAGTTGGCGTAAAAAAACATTAAATCTTGGCCGAGGTGATGGGAAAACTTAGGAGCAAATTGGCGGGGGATGGGTTGGAGGAGCGGGTGGAAGGAAAGAAAGCGATTATCGACGCGAGGTGTGTGATTCCGTCATGGTGAATGCAACGCAATTATGAAACGAAAGGGAAAGAGGAAGAGGAGAGGGACAAACTTAAATTGTGTACCGTCGATTTCTGTGAGATAAATCAAGATACTCAACTCCATTTGTTTATTTTAAACAGAGCAGAGGACTTGGCAAAGAATGGCGGCTGGAAACCGCAGAGTCGTAGGTCGGATTTCTTTCTAAGTTTCTCGAAACACATCATTCTTCAATTATTAAATACACAACTTGTAACACCAATTTGAACAAAAATACGGCAGGAAATTTATTTTCACTCCGCAATCGCATGCTTACGACCCAGGCACAATCATTCTCCCAAACTGAATACAGTTCGATAAAAATCGGAGCTGACTTACCGCACACATTGATATATTTTTACGATATTTTATTATAATGAATAAAAACCTATCATGATATGCAAACCAATAGTGTGCTAATACTTCAATTAAATAATTGGTTGGTATATAACTGAAACATAAGCACACCAAGTTTTATGCATGGTACATAATGAACCGTGGTTGTATATTTTATAAATTTTATTTTTACAGATTTCAAAACAGGTTTGTAGAGAGTTACCTGGAGAATCATTTTTTTGTGCGTGGGCATAAAACACATATATGAAATATTCTTATGTGCATCCAAATTTTTCAGTATATTTATACGGTATCATAGCCATGGGAAATGGAAAATTTATTTCAGAGAGAAAATTTATTTCCGTTGAGGTTGCATGCAACCTCAACGGAATATTTTCATGATTTGCGATAGAAAAACGATAAGAAAATTTCACCAGAACCAGGAGCTCCCTTCAAAGAAATTACTTAAAAAGCCCGCGTAAAAAGAGAATATGCATGTACATGCATGTAAAATTGAAACTATTTCTATTAATCACAGAATTTTATAAGAAATTTTAAAGGCATTGGTAAATAATAAGTTCATGTATCGTGCAATTAGATTTTTCACCATGTAATATCATTTTTTCTCGGTGCACAAAAATCAAAAGTAAAACCTGATAGAATTAGTTTCCATTCCGCCTCCGTTCTCTCCCTAAGGAATTGTGTCCAATGTGATTTTATACACTTCCTCCGTTATCACGTTTTCCTGCACATCAATTACATAAATTCTAAAATAACCGGGGACGTTAGGTTATCCGATGATGATACCGTCATTTACGGGTGACAATAATAATAAATCGGACTGTGAATCTCCTGCAATCGATATGAACAATGTTATGGCTTAGTGTCACGATTCGAGTTTCCAGGTAAATATGGAGAAAATGTACAGCAATGCATTTCTCAGGAAATACATCAGATCAACCGAAACACAGATTTGGAGGAAAACACTTTCGAAATATGTTCTGAATTGCGTGAAAGAAACTGTAAATCTACTTCATCGAATAAATAAGACGGCATTAAAACTTTTTCAGGGATGGTAATATTTGGAGTAATCAGGTATAACTGAAGGCAAATATAATTCGAGAATTCGGAACTCTGAACATTACCACTTTATAACAAGACACTCAGTAAAACTGTACGAACCATTATGACTGCAGTGAATGGAAAGATGGCGTTACTGAATTATTGGAGAACCTGAGCTCAGAGCTGCTATAGGTACAAAGGATATATTCCAGTCTTTATCTACTCGTTAAACACCTACTATTATATGATTGATGCTGACTTTGAGGGAATAACTCCAATTTGACATTACATTGGTGGGTGCCATCAGGAGAAAATAAAGAGAAATTGACTAGTAAGAAATCTACTTTTACAAGAAATCCACGTACAAGCATTCCTCAAAAAACCGTGATCACAGCAGAGAAAGCAATATGCAAACCCGTTCAAGTTTTTTTTGGAAAGGCGACAAATAATTAGAAATAAGCAAGAAAAAACTCTTTTGTCCATTTTCCCAAAGCATACCCAAACCCAATGAGCAAACATACACTTGCTTTTTGTGTATGTTTGCGAATTCAATCGATTGTAATTGCGCAGGAACTCTTTGATATCATTTTAAATTTTTTTTAATGTTATAATATACATGTGCGGTTTAGAGAAAACGAAATGAGAACGGAGACATCATTGCTGATTCATTCATCATGGTCCTTTTAATAATTTTGAGTTCTTTTCATGAACTATTTTGTTATTTTAGTATTATCAGAAAGGAACACCAGCATTGCGAAGAAATTTGTTGAATACGGTGCTGATTAAATCATATTTCTGTGAGTCCAGCTCTTTTTTTACAAAATTGGATTGATTTGCCGGAGCTAATGTTTTTGTCATTATTTTCAATCGGTTAAACAATCTTGCTACATTTTCTTTTCATTGGAAACCTCTCTTATGAATGAATTTCTAAAAAAAATTCAATTAATTCCATCAAAGATTTACATTTCCAAAAGATGAACTTCATATAATAAGCCACGTGTTTTCCTGATTGGTATTCATAGATAGTGCATCAAAATTGCATAAGGTTAAAAGGGATGAAACATGATTTTATGTTCTCCTACATTATCAAGCATAGCTGAATACTCAAAACAATGGTTACTCTCTACAATCTTTTTAATTATTGAAGCAGTTTAGTATCAGTAGTGAGCACATACGTAGGCCAAAACCAAAATTTTCGATGAATCTAATGAAAGTTCTTCTGTATTACTCAAAAATTTCGTTTTTTTTAATTTTCAGTAGGTGTGATGAGAAAAAAAATGTATCGAAACCTGAGTAGTGTGCCCCGCGGTTACATGCCACACTATACATCGATAATTCGAAAAATACTAATAAAAGCGAATCGAAAAAGCCCGATGGGCGAGAGAAGAATATTGTGAAAGATTTTGAGAAGGCACAAAAGGAGAAAACGCCGCATTCGCAGTCGGCCTATTTTCGATGGAACGCAGCGAAGAGGTTGCGGCGTTTTATCGTCTTCCCACGAAGCGATTTACTCAACCCCTCCTGACGCATACTTTCCCCACTAGCAGAACGTTTCGGAAAGAAGTGGGACCCAGTTTGATGGAAAGGAAGAGACTTCCTGCCTACCAAAAAGGGAACTGAGACCCTGAACCTTTGGTGAGAGAAAACAGTCCAATTTAGGTGACCGCCAAGTCCTATAATTCTAGAAATGATAACTGTATAACGGAAGATATCTTAAGCCATCTCACTAACTCTAAAGTAATAACACACACCATTCCAGCCTCAGGAAAGAATTTTTTATGGCTACTGTCTTAAAAAAAATGGGAACTACGACGAGGTTCCTAGAATTTCTTGAGTTTATGAAATTTATTATTTTGTGAAATTTCTTGAGTTTGTGAAACTCGTTTTATTCAATTAACGGGCCTTTAGCCATATGAGTTTGTCATAAATCAATGCACGTAACAGTTAAACCGTAGGAGAGAAATAATAGTCGCATGTCACGCAGTGGTGCTCATGCACTCTACGTTTAAAAAATTCCCCACAAGCCACTAGAGGGACATGTGGTGGGGAGTGTTAGGGCACCCCTTATCCCAACATACACAAAAAAATATCAGTTCATACACTCGTTCTGATTCATATTTATATAATGCAATAGCTGATGTGTATGCACCAATAAATTTTAGTCTGTACGTTAATATAAATGGGTGATTGGGTACGATTTTGTTATGATTTTGTATTGTGCTAAATAATTCTATAGTATATCCTTGGGACATACGAGGTATGTTCAATAAACAACAGTAATAGGAGTTATTTTTAAAGAATTGTATTTATTTGTCTATATAAATGTTATTCCCTTCTAATTAGTCCTCATTAGATATATTTACCAGTTCTTTTTTCAATCCTGGAAACCCTTCTGGAACTCGATCTTTATTATAGCCTTTATCTCTCTCATCGATGGGTTTTTAACCTCATCTATGCTTATAAAACGACGGCCCTAAAAGATTCTCTTTATTTTTGGGAACAGAAAAAGTAACACGGGGTCATGTCTGGCAAATGTGGAGGCTGGGACATAGCCACTGTGCTGTTTTGGCCAAAAAATCAGGAATAAGCAGTGAAGTGAAGCGAAGAAACATTATTGTGGTGCAAAAGCCATAAATTGTTTCACCACAAATATGGGAGTTTTTTCGTATTGCTTCACGCAAACGGCGAACTTTTAAGTAGTACTCTTTATCGATCGTTTGACCTTGTAGGAGAAACTCGTGGTGTACTATGCTGTGCACTATATACAATACGAAATAACAAAATATCCATTACACCTTGAAAACATCTTTTCAATAATCATTACCTATATGTTATGATTTGGAAAAAACATAAATTAATAGTCCCACAGGAAATAATGTATACAGAAATTGTTCTGCAGGTAAATTCTAATCCCGCGTAATACTTTGGCTTAACGAACTTACTTAACAAGAATTATTCTTACAACAATTCTCATTAAGATATGGTTGAAATTTTCCATTAAAACTTTTCTGGTTACTTTATTACATATCCGAAGAAGAAGTCAGTGAAGGTATTCCACAAATAACTAGAGAGTAAACGGATGGAAGGTGAAAATTATGTTAAGTAGTAACTACGCCTATATCGGGTTCTGCAAATTAAAAAATTGAGAAAATATCACATTTTCACCAACAACTCAATGAGGAATTTAATATTCCTTACATCTATAATGACGTTCTGAATAGTTTAACCGCCATTAAAAAGAACGAGTGGGTATGAAACTGTTACGGATTATCCTTGATCAAGTGGCTGGGATAAATCAACGTTCCCCCTAAGCTTAGCCGACGTTCGATATTTCATACGACGAGATGAATCGCCAAGCTACCCCAAAATTGATTCCAACGGAGGTAGTCCCTAACGGAGTGGTTACGTGTGCTAAGATAAACAGAGCACCATGTCAAATGCTACTTAACTGTGAAAGGTAGGCTAATAAGTCAACGAAGACTGGATATAAAATCCCTTTTTTATAATTCCGCAGTACCAACGCATAATAAAACCACCGCGTCGCCAACATTGTAGCCCATCGGATTTAGCATACCTTTGAGTAGGCTTTAACTGATACGAAGAGCCATAAAATGTGTATTATCAGATATGAGAGGCACATAGTATGATCAATCTATCTTTAAAAGTCATCAAATCCGAATGAAGTTTTTGTTCAAGAAAACTAAATCCTGATGTGGACACCCTAGTATGGATCTTTTTGAAACTAAACCTATTTTTCAAACGTATTCGATGATGCTAAGGGTTAAGAACGCTTCATAAAAATGTAATTGCATGGAAGATAAAATAGCATGACATTTTTAACTTTATTTTCTTCGAAACATTATATTGAATGTTCAAAATAACTCCTCAGATTTCATATTAAATGTTCAGTATTACTGTAAAAAAATACATAATTTAAACGCATTAAGAAATGTACATTTACTTTATTCTCATAATGTTTTAAATTATACAAGGCATTTGTCGAAGTCAGCAAATTTATCGTATAACACTAAAGAAACACACTGCATAGTGAAATTTTTCAGTCGTAGCCCACAACATCATCAATTATAGTTTCTAAAATCTAAATAACTGCGACATCTGCTTGAAATAACTAGTTATTTTTTTAAAGAAATGTACTTGCCTTGAAATGTATTGTTCCCAATTACAATTTTTTTAAAGATTGTATTATGATAATTATCTGCGACCCAGAGTAAGAGGTTTTATTTATAATTTCGAACAACCATTAATTAAATAAACGATTGAAAAGAACAAATAGGGAAGCAGGAAGACCCAGAGAAAAATCATTAAATCATGCAAAGTTTTCCCCCATATAAAACGGCATATTTACAGGCGTTTGCCAACTGTTTTTCATCCACTCCTTGCACGATTCTGGAAGTGTAGTCTAAATGAACAACTCAAGGAGTGAAACTCATTAGCAGATTTAAAAACGCTCGGTGGCATGCTAAACAACAAGGCCACTGCCGTAACTCGCGCCGTTAGGGTACGAATGATACTCCATTTCCCTTAATTCCAGCAATTAAAATTCAGATTTTAATTGCCGAACGATCATCTGAACGTCTTGAGACTCTCATGAACGTCTTGTAACTTGAATTCCAAAAGTCGGAAGAAAAGCAAAGCCTCAATTAACCTTATCAGCGATGAAGTTAGTATGGCTTTATAATTACACCTATTGGGATTGAAACATATGTTTTGAAATGTGTACCCTAATATTCATGGCAAAACACAGTGCATTTAAAGAAAGACAAGTGTGAAACATTGGATAGGAGTCTGAAAATTTAATCAAACATTTTCCCTTTCTCCCACTCTTTTCCATTTATAAAGATTAGAGAGTAATAGTGCATTTAAATAACATTGTTTAATTTAATTTAATTATTACCCCAAAGTTTCCTTAATTGAAGTTTTTGAATCGAAGAAATAAAGAAAAAGGTTTAATAAATCCTAAATAATTTATCCCCACACTCCGTTAATAACATACATGCTTTTTTGTATTTTTATGAAGGAGTTGTGTACAAATCAATACTGTTAATACTTTGGTGGGTTGGCTGTTAAGAATATGAGCGTACTTCATTAAATGTACGATGAGTGCTTCTCGGCTATGTCTGGTTTTGCCCCTTTTTTGAAGTAATTCGCCCCCCATTGGGTTAGTGTCTCTTAAATGGCAAAATTGCCCAGGTATACAAAAATGGAATTTACAGTTCAAAATTTAAAACCGCAAATTTAGGAATATCTCACCGTTTCGTCGTATACCAAGTTAATCCTGTGGATAAAACTGAAACAGTACGGTTACTGAACATATGAAACCCTGCATACAAAATATCTTAGGATTTCATCCACCTATTTTGTAATCTAAAAAATTCAACAAATACACAATTATCCACCTGAAGGCTGATTCACCAAAAACAACCGAAAAGAATTTTTGAAACGTAGCAATAGAAAAGGAAAAGTGAGTTTACTCTGAAAATACCTGAATACAAATTTCTTCGACTAAGTAGGGGGAAAATGCCAGCGATGGGCTTAAAGAGTAAATTAGTTTTTTATTATTGATAAAAGAGCGGAAACGGATGCTCAAATCACATCTCCTAACTCCAATTCGTTCTAAATTCAAGTAATTCATTTAGTACTAAAGCAAAAACCAATACACTCAAAAGTAAAGCATTTCTAATAAAATAAAAGATACACTTGCGGAAAAAATATATTGTTTCTCGCGCGCTTCATTTAAAATAAAAGGAGAACTCGAAAAATTACGGCTAGGTTGAGTTTGAAGTTCCATAAGCCTATGGGTCCAAAAGAGCCATACTAAAATATATTAAATGACAAATTTGAAATTTTAATTGCACTTTTAACGTTCAACTGTGATCTTGTGAAATAATTGTTAGAAATCATATCTAGATTGACTGCTAGATGAGAAATAATTAACGAAATGAGAGAACTAATGGCAAAAAATAAAGTTAACTTCTTTCAGATACAAAATACGAATTAAATGTGCCTACCTGAAGCTGAAAATAGCACACTGATTGGGCTTATCCCGTAAAAACTCATTGGCACAAGGAAAAGTTGAAGCGTAATGGTGTGGTAACGTCAAGCCACAAAGATTCTCCTGAGGAACTGAAACAAAACCTATCATTCTCTATCTGAATCGCTCAGTTCGACGCTCATTTAACTGCTTCGCGACAAGATTTCGGTCTTTGGGATATTCCTCTAAATCTAAAAGAAACTTATTGAATATGTGTATTTCCATTGCATAAGAGTCACAGTGGCGCTAAAATCGGCGTGCACGAGTTCACATGATGAACAGCAATAGAATTTTGAAATTAGAGGGGCCGAAAGGGATGGACAAAATAAACCGGTGGAGGATAAAGGGAGAACGTAGAGACGCGGTAGAGTGAAGGGATGAGAAGAAAGAGGCGGAAGAAGAGCATTCCGTTCTCAAATAAAGGGAGGAGAGGGGGAGAGTTGCCCTCCCCCACGGGAGGGGACGGTGTAAGGTACGGAGCCATCACGTGACCAAGAGTTTATTCGTATTGAGAGGGAGGAAGATATAGGAAAGAGTGATGTGGGGGCGGAAGAAAAGGGGGGAGAAGGATTGGAGGAGAGGGACAGAGACGACGGAAGCGACGGGCAGAGACACGGCAAAAATTTGAAACTATGGACGACGTCCAAAGCAATTCGGCAACAATGCAGGGGGGTCGCCGTATGGTTCCCATGGAGGTCAGGGGGTGTTGTTAGTGGTCCGCGGGTGAATGAGGAAGCCGAGCTTGCCCCCGCGAAAACCAATTGTCGACCGAAAGCGACCTAATGCTCCATCGCCGTAATTTAGTTCCTCTCACCTTTGAGGACATAAGCTAGAAGTAATTAGCGACCCCTAAAGAAAGGTTGACTTCCGATACCCGTGTGCCAGTTACGCAACAAAACAAAAGTCCCCCACTGATCTCCTATCCTTCAAGACAGATAAGTGTCGTGGAGTGACTCAAGGAAAAAAAAACTTCCGGTAAAAATACCAATAAATACAATTGTGTTATAAACTGTTAAGAATGCTTGTAAATCCCTAAATGAGATTGGATCTAAGATATGCACTGAACAAATATAATAAAAGTGACGACTTTCGTACGAAATAAGAACGATATACGAGTATATGTGACCGGACGCTCACATTTTTATCTGGTGCGATCAGAACACACCAAAAGATGCCAGAAAGGGGAGAGTCCACTGTTTGCAAACTCTCCATTTGGACAAAAATATGAAATTAGTTAAGTGATAATTTAAACTGAAAAAAACACTAGTATAGTAACGTGAGTTGTATATGAGATCGTTAAATTGTTTTAGCCATGTAATCAAGGAAGTAATTATGCATCATATTTCTCCTAGAATTTCAAGGAAGACATCCATCCAGCAAAAGTTACCCTTTAAAGTTAACTCGAGTTAAGCGTCAAGTTGAGACAAGGCAATAGTACTTAGTACAATAGTACAAGGCAAATTTCCTAATCTTTTCTCAGTAATGAATGGAGTTCAAATAAATTTAAAACCCCAAAAATATATACAGGAAGCACTGTAAGCACTGGAAGGTATCATTAAGTAGGTGATACCCAAATCTCCCACTGACTCTGAGGTATTGCATTTTTTAGAAATGGAATAATGCGCCCAATATTAAAACCACACAGCTTATAGTATCTAAATATTTACTAAAAATAGATGGTATAAAAATTACGATAGTATTTAGACAATTGCTATATGAGGAAGAAATCAGCTGTAGAATGAAGTCTGGGAATGGGCTTGGAATGAGTGGTGTCAAAAATCAAGAATCCCGGCACAATCCATTGTCAACCAACCGCTTTGCAAGTGGACCTCTACTGTCGTCGGGACCGAATGGATAGCGCGTTTTTAACGCTATCGCTTGTTACATACGCTGCTAAACAATACTAAACAATATAATTTTTTTATGAAGCGCCTTATCGACCTCATTCTTTTTAACAAAAAAAATGTCAACATAATGGAATTATCTGATATTTTTCTCCCTACATGTAATACTACAACAAATGCAGCTAATAAAATGGAATTGTACGTGTAGTATACAAGCTAAGCTTAACGAACGATTACTAATTAACACACTTGAAATTCAAAAAAATAAAATTCAGAATTTATGATTCTGACCCCCTCCAAACCCGGAAGAGTATGCGTTTGCAAAAAATACCATTTTTTAAAGGGCGTTTATCACAATATCTCATACGTGATCTACAGCTACCTTAAAAGGACCGCTTGAGTCTTATCAATGTAGTTTAAATTAGGCAGGCCAAAAAATTAATAATTATTTTACTGTTGCACCAAAGGCATGGACATATTTAATGGAGCCGCATGGGCACGCAAGAAGTATACGGAACGGTGGTTGAGGAATTAATTGTGGCACGCGATAAAAGGAAAGTTACTAAACCCCATGGTCCCTCCTGTTTTTCACCAGCTGGTATATATGAAATTTAAGGAATCTAACCAGGTAAAGTTAATTACCAAAACTGCCAGAAAGCATCAAATAAATACAGTACGAATGACGTATAAATACACGGTGGCATAGGGTCTTAAAAAGTAAATTAGTTATCAATCTCCAGCAAGCTACGGATGTGCTGATATGCATAGTTAATTTTATGAAAATGCTTTCAATTTAAACTGATAGATATTTGCCCAAACGACCATCAGATTACAGAAAGCCAGGAGAGTTAAACACAATAAAACTTAATTTTATGCTGTTGGAGGAAGCGCTAAAGGCAAAGCGTTTATTATAGGGTTGATGCAACAAGCATGAATGGCCTCATAGATCAGGAAAAGTCACTACAAGTTGAATTTAGTCATACAGAACAACAAACTGCAAAATAGAAATATTACCATTATAAGCCTGTAGTTGACAGTATTATGCCTATGGCACGGAGATGTACACACTTTCGGAACGATTTAAAAGAAAATAGTTATATTCTGAAATGGGGTTCAGGAGAAGGGCCAGTGGGTTATATCTTAGAGTATAGAGTCAAAAATAAAAAAAATCCTTGAATTAATAGGCATTGGAACTACGGCAGTTGACCCTATACAAGTTAAAAAATTAAGGGGAACTGGGAATGTAAGAAACATGATCCCTGAACGATAGCCAACGGAGAGACCCACTCAAAGAAGAGAAAAGGGAGGATCAAGAACAATTTTGCAATATGAAGCACTTTAAACGATGGATTGATCGCAGAAGTGGGTGTTAGGATGCAAAAAATGGTTTCAGAAAACTGACGCTGACTGAAAAAACACGCTAATGAACCGTAATAAAATGTACTAGTACTTTTGTCTCAGATAACAACCGATTCGGATATTTTCAGTAGCCCACACGGAGAAATAAATGAGTGGGAAACATGATTTACAGGAAGCTCAGCATAACTCAGGAACGAGTGAATAGATCAAAAAATATTTCCCTGAAAAATAATCGCTATCAAAATAAAATTACCAATTTACAATTATATCGCAGTTTCAAATTAAAATAAATAAACAATCTTCCGAATAGAAAAACGAAGATGTATTTATTAATTTTTTTAATGCCGCTCTATTCTAAAATCCAGACATGTAAAAATGACTGAAATATTCTAATTTACTAAAAGTGAGCCAAAAACTAATATATAGCTAAGAAAGAACTTCGATGGGCGAAAACGGACCTACCGCAATTTCGTCCTAAACAGTTGCAGCGTGATATGTAATTTCCCCATAAGACCATGGAAACTGAATAAATATAACAAGGAGAGGAGTCTGAAACCGGTATTTCAAGCTATTTTTGTGAGACCATTGCTATTCGACGCTGTTTTTAATTCACAGCCCATTTGAGTTTCTGAATAATAGTGAGATACATTTACTTTAATATTCCTAAAAATGTTGCCCCAAGACATGCACTACAAAATTTGCAGCCAGTTGATAACTATTTAGATATTCACGATTTTATGGCTGATTAACATATTATATTTCACATAAGGATCAAGTTCCGGCCTATTTATCAATAGAAAATTAAGCAATCCCATGTCAAATTGCTGGTTTGTTCCAAAATTTGATACATTTACACATTCATATTCGACTAGGAGACTTTCTCATTCTTATGGGGTCAAATCATCTCATTAAAAATTCCTATGCTGTTAGTATATCTGCAAATAATACTCAATAATTCAACTCTTTTTCATTTGAGCTACATAAATGAAAAGTTATGCCGCAATATATCATTCACAGCGACATAAACCTTAAAAAAGGGATCATAATGGCTGGGATATTATGAATCAAGTATCACAAGAATAGGGAGAAGCTATGCTTTCAGATTTCTCATTCCTTAATGGCAAATAATTATCTGGAATTGCATAGCTCCTCTCAAACCTCGACCTTAGTCATCTCCTCTTATACAGAGACGTATGCTCAAGAATTTGATATAATAATCTATTGATATAATAGTTAATATCATGCCTATTTTTTACTTTTATGGTCCGTAAAAATATTTTCTTTTGCCTTAAACTATTTCCTACTTGCACGATTTTTGTCCCAATATTATTACTTTTTACGTTTGTCTTCCGAGAAGTTGCTCCGAACGCGGAGGAGATCCTTTCATACCGAAAAGGGATATCATAAAAAGTCAAATCATTGAAATAATAACTTCCGGCCACTCGAGCTAGCTAGTATTCTTACACAAAATAAGATTGGGCATTTCTGTTGAGTATTTAAATGTCCAATATAAAGTAGTATTAAAATTAGATATTTAAATTTCCTATGAGGCTTCAACGAAGTTCTTCTCTCATAAACTTTTGCCAATATTTAGAAACAATGGTCTGCATTCGCATATCCAAACGGTATTAACGTAAAGAGTTGGAATATACCTTATTCGAAGTGTAACTGGTTTTCATTTCGCATCTATATGCACTCAATGCTTCGCGACGCCAATGTTAAATCTCTTAGTCAGCTCCTTTTATTCATTCCTAACATTTTAGTTGCATGCCAATCCAATTTTTGAAGGAAGAGATTTAATCAAATTTCGAGTTCTCACAGGATATCTATTTTCAGGAAGCAGTTTCAATCTGGGTGTGTGTAAAAAGTGTAAAAACTCACCGTTTATACACTGGCACCGATCCCAAGGCCATAATTTATTGGATTTTACTTGAAGCAAATTTGGTTATTTATTACTCACTCAATACCATACGGAACGATTTGATGTTTAAATTTCGTTTGACCTAAATAAGAAATTAGCAATATTATAAAAAATAATGGAATAAATTTTCTATTTATGTTTGTATGGTTTAGATCTTTCAAGATAATAATTAATGTTCCAGAAAAATAGACATGTAAAAAAAGTTTTAATGGGATTAAACGACTTCAACCGAGTCAAACTATCCATGAGTAAGCGAATTATAAAAAAAACTTTAACCAAATGTATAGCTGAAAACTATGGTCAGTATCTTAACTAACCTTATATTTACCAATAAATATTTTACAATCTCTGGAATAACTATTGTTAAAGCGAGCAAACGCGGTTAAAACCTGAGAAATATGGAGAAATGATCAAATTCACTCCGCGTAAGCCCCCAATAAAGCACGTAAGATAAACTTATTATGAAGATCAATTTTTGCGTAACAGCTTATAGAAATTGACTAAAAACAGGTTCCCGTACCTCAATCCCTCACAAATCACCCGGAATTAATGGCTTACACGGTATTTTTCTCGACCGGGATTCGTAGTGAAAGTAAGGAAATAGTTGGGGTGTAATTGGTCATGGATTAACTACCTACTGCCCAACAACGCCAAAGACTGACCTCCTCTCATACCACTCTACGTTTCGACTCCCGTTCGCCTTCTATAGACCGAGCCCAGCAATAGTGACCCCCATCTCACACGTTCGCAACACGCACTCCCTGCTCGGAAGAACACACACGATCAGGGAGCACAAACCTTGTCCCGCAATTCCCCCTGCAGTCACTTCGGAGTCTAATGAGAGGGTGAGCAGGGGTAGGAAGGGGGGAATCGCAACGACGGCCAGGGTAATAGTCCTTTGGGTTCTATTCTGGGCCCCTTTGAAGGCCAAGAGCGGAAGGATGGGAGATGAGAGGGGAGTGTTAGACGCAGAAAGAAGGAGAGAGATCATTTGACATTGATTTGGATCGGTCGATACATTGAAAAACGGGAGGAACACTGGCTGTGGCAGGGTTGAATGGAATATCGTGACGCCATATTTCCGAAGAGCCGAATATGAGACTGGAATAACTGGATGCTTATGATTGAAATCAAACAAATATGACCGGGGTAACCATAATCAATATATAGTACTTGCGAAGACATTTTTTCAGAAAACAGTTATGTTCACTGCAATAGCCGATAATTATATGGGCATTTTTCCTCTTTTTAAGATGAAAGAAGAAACTCTCAAGGTCGTCAAGTGGATTTCAGCCTTTCGGAACTGTCTCCGAAAATAAATATTTATCCGAATGAAATCTATAAATCTGAGTTTTTAATATAGGATTTGAGTATTTCACGGTGAATAGCATTTACGAAGATTTCTCGCGTTTCACACCGGGTATTGTTGAAGAATGTCAATTTTTTAATGAATAACCTCGTCTACAAAATGATTCAGCATGAAGAAGAAGGTGGAGCCAGCCATTTATAAATGTTAATGTTTCTCTACGCTACCCGGTGTGGAATCCGAGAAACCTTCATGAAAACTTAGTTTTGCATGTTCTCGGGACATGAAGAACTTAACCGCCGTAGGAGCCATGGGAGTTATCTCTAGTTACTTATGATTAATGCCAAAAGTTGTTATTTTGCAATGGCAAACAGGTAATTATTTATTTGCCGGAATATGAAGATTTAAAGTTCAGTTTTATTAATGTGTAAAATGGCATACATGATACGTTCCAAAACTAATGCCATTTATTTTTCCGCGCCGCATCTATTGGTCGGAGTGGAATACACTACCTTACGTAGGTTGGAGGGATGCCAAACTTTGCCGCAAAACCTATTTCAGTGCTTTCCAAGCTGCGAAAGCGGCAGGAGGTCGGTTATTGTAACCTCTGCGCGCCGACTGTGTCACGAAAAAAGTGGAATCGACAATCGAGCAACGTTACGTGCTTACTGAGTTTTGTGCTAAACTTAAAAAATGTGTTGATAACTCTAAAATGACTCGTGAGGCTTATGGAGACTCTGCTCTATCCTACTCACGAGTTTCGAGATGGTTAAAGGCCTTTAAGGAGGGCCGGGAAGAGGTTCACAACGAGCAACGCTATGGGTGGCCGTCAACCAGCAAAACCGACAAACATGTGACTCGTGATCTACAATTGCTGGACTCTGACCGTCGATTTAGCACCAAAATGGTTGCCAATGAACTGAACTGTTGTCTGTTTGCATTTTTTTGTCTACTGTTGTGTTTCGCATTGTTACTGAAGATTTAGCGATGGGGAAAGTGTACGCCGAGCTCGTGCCCAAAGTGTTTGCCACAACGCCCTACGAGTCCGCGAGTTCCTGACCAAACGCCAGGTACCAGCGCCCCACTCCCTAGTGTCCTAACGTCACCCTAGCAGACTTCTTTTTGTTCCCTCGGATTGAGGCAGGCCTGAAAGGAACCTGTTTTTCGTCCATAGAAGAGATCCAATCAGCCGTGACGAAGACCTTGCGAGAGTTCCCCGAAGACGCCTTTCAGGGCGCGTACCGGTCATGGCAGAGTCGCTGGAAAAATGTGTAGAGGTCCAAGGACAGTACTATGAAGAATGTTAAGTGTTTGTGCAAATCTGTTCAATAAATTACTTAAAAAAATAATTGTATTACTTTTGGAATGAATCCTGTATGTCAGAAAACATTTTAAAGCATATTTACGATCATCAGTCAACACTATTTTTAACAATAAAATACAAGTACAGGTCAGAATTTGTGAACATAAAGCAATCATCTAATTATCTGTGAATTAAATACACTCTAGAAATGATTTAATTCTCAACTCTGTAACTTTAAAACGTGTCCTCCAGTAAAATATGTTTTGCAGTATTTTTAACAGGTTATCAATGAATTCATTGATAACATTTCATCATTTCATCTATATCCACGCAATATCCCGTAAGCCGGTGCAAGAGCGCGTGGCGAGGAGTATTAGGACACCACCAATAAAACAGAATTCAACCACACGTAAAACAAAACAAGGTATATCAGTTCACGCCCACACCAAGGAGTATATTCCTGCAAAACCGAATAAAACAAAGATAAAATGAAGGAAAAGGAATATGAAGCGTAGCACTATATGGGTCTCAAAACTGGTCCACAAGGAAAGAAGTTTAGCGTAGACTGAAAGTTTTGGAGATGCAGACATGAAGGAGAATGAACAAAATTAGTTGGAGGCAAAGAAAACATAGGATGAAGTTATAAGTATGCCGAATGAAGAGATCAATTGGCTAAGGAAAACCTGAAAGTCGGTAGAGGGAATATTTAAAGGCAGTGGGATATTGAAGGCCGTGATAAGAGGGAGAGTGTTGGGTATGAAGGTTAGAGGAGAAAAGACATTAAACTTTCCAGACCCCATTAAATCAGACAGAAATTAGGAAGAAATAAAGAGACGACGTATGGCAAACAAAAGAATGTTCACCGCTAGAGTACAAGAAAATAGTCGTTAGGAACCCTCAAAAAATCTACCCCTAATAAGGAGAATATATTGAAAACAAACCACGCAAAACGTGTCTCTCCTAGTTGAGGGATAATATTACAAAAGTTGTAGCTAAAATAGATACAATTAACGATGAATTTTTATCACCATATACTGTTGGTGCACGTTCTTCAGAAAGTAGTTTTTCTGGTGAAAACATTCTGTTGTATTTCTTTAAGAAATATAGGGAAAGCCACGGTAAAATAGCTTATCACAAAATATAATCCCGCTGATTCAGCCTTATAATATTTAAGTAATTTAATAGCCTTTTGGCTGAACGAAGTATTAATATGTTTAATAAAATCATAACATCATATATTTTTGGAATATTTTACAAAATACTACCTCAAAATCGAGTAGATTAATTGTTTATTCGTGACAGACAAAGGCAGCGAAATCAATTCCAATATGATGATTTAAGCGTGTACAAGTGTAATCTGCATCGGCTCGCTTTCATTGCGTGTTCCAATTTTATAATTAATTCAATGTTAACATCAATCAATGTTTCCTTAATGCAGATTCTCAGACATAATTTGCTCATAAAGTTTACTCTTGTCCACTTGCACATCAAACTTTCTATCTCATCCTATCGCAGTAAATCATGAGAAACGTCTCTGAGAGGGGGAAGGGCGAAAAGAGGGAAAAGACTTAAGGGCAGTGCCCTAAATAAGAGCTAAGTAACGGAAATTCTCCCAATTATCCGAAAACAACGCCACACAGACCAAAATAGTCCCAATTCCACACGATATTTCCCTGCGAAAACAATCGCTCTAATGTTACCTCCGCCTTCATCTTCCTCCCAAATTTACAGCGTACATCCACCCCGATCGCTGAGACTCATTTAGATTGTATCGCCGACTCTAATTATACGTAAAAAATATTAACTGACGGTTTTGAAATTAAAGATGCCATGTTTTTCCAATTGGAGCATATGTACCGCTTTCTTTTTTTAAAATAAAGAATGAACATTCGTGAATTTTGCCAAATTAAACGTTTACCTTATCATTATAAATCTTTAAAAGTCATTAAAACTTACTTTCATACCTTCAAAAAACAATTAAAAGTTAGTATTCACGAGAACAAGGTGTCATGTACACCCATAATGGAATATAATGAATGCTTCTATGCCTGAAAAATTAGCAGTACTTACAAGTTAACGAAAAAATTTCTAAGTGACCATTTATAATTCCATTGGGAGATTTCAAACAATTTCTCGGAGGTACTCTTTCCTACTTTCTCCTTTAACAGGAAATAAGGTGGATTTCACATGACAGTATGTTTACCCTACTATTTGATTAAATAGTCGTAGTATTGACCGCAAAATGAATTTGACAGTAAAGATTTCAACATGGTATTATAACACAAAATCAGCATAAAGTACCTTCACCACAGTCTGTCTAGCCTCTCTCGCCAATGAAATGAAAGACATATGTAACAAAAATACCAGGGTATTTAAATATTGATTTTGAATTATCTCTTTCTATAAAATTGTTGACAATTGGTAACAATTTTGCAATTAGATTCTGAAATAACTAAAACACCTCAGTGGCTTAAGTAACTTTTAAAAAATCTTAGTGACGAATTGATTTCAAATTCGACAGTCTAATAAAATTTTATGTCACGCACCCGATTAACAGGATAAGGGAGTACCCACTCCAACACACAGACTCTTACAAATTTTACTTTAGTTCTCTTTAAGAGTGCAACTATCACAACTCTTCTTTGCTAGAATCGCGTCACCGATACAAAATAGATTTTAAACAACCGCAAGGTTTGTGAGAGGTTCATGACACTATCAAAAACAAAGGGAATTTTTTTAAAGTGAAAATCATAAAATCCTAAAATAAAGTGTAAAGGCATTTCATCAAAGTTCAAATTCGTAATATACCCTCCATACTCTAGCACAGAACTGCCATACTGGTAATTTGCGGAACGCGACCACTGATAATGTACTGTAGCCGTACAGATTATCTATAGTAGGTATATATAAGTATAGTATAGTATATAAGTGAATCATTCAATAGGTCTTTAGAGACTCCAGGAGATGTGCTCGTAGCATCGGAAATGGTTTGCTTTTACTAGATTGATATTAAAGCCTCAGCTATGTCTACTATGTGGTTTCATTTTCATAGTCGATTGAAATAACAAACTTTTTAATCTAGAAAAAAGAGCTTCTTGTGGTGATTTATATTATTAGGTAATCTACCGTTTGAGGTAGGTTTTTGGATGGACACAACTATTAAATAAACATTTTGTGACTCCCCACCTAGCAAACTAATCTATATCAGATCCCTCTTCAACTCGGTGTACTTCTTTCCTCCCTTCATCCCGTCCAACATCCCTATCCTGTTCCTGCTCTTTCCTCGCTTGCCCAACATTCTCCCCCCTATTACCCTCTTCAACATTCCACTACCGCTTAATAGGCCTTTCATCCATTTTTCCAGCCTCCATAGGATTTCTCTCAACAAACCCCTCTCCTCACCCACCATCTCCAGTACTTCCTCATTTGTTTTCCTTTCGGTCCATTTCACCTCCATTCTTCTCCACACCCACATTTCAAAAGCCTCCAATCTACGTCTATCCTCCTGCTTCAGTGACCACGTTTCCGCGCCGTACATAGCTACGCTCCATATCAGAGTTTTTATGAGTCTTGTCTTAACATCCCTACTCAACGTCCCCGTCATCAACTCTCTCCTCCTTGAGAAAGCCTCCTTGCCTAGCGGAATTCTTCTCCTTACGTCCCTACCACTTTGACCGTATTGGTCCAAAACACTTCCGAGATATGTAAATTGCTCTACCTGCTCTATTTTTCCCCGCCTATTTTAATATTTAGCTTAGACTTTTTCTTTCTGGAAAATCGCATAACCTTTGTTTTATTAATATTGATTCTCATCCCATATTTATCGCACTGAACCTCCAACTCACTCAGCAATGCTTGCAACCCTTGGCTGACTGAGCAACTAATGCTTGGTCATCAGCACTTGTGGTGATTAAACACTTCTATTTAAAAGGCTTTACACCGTAACAGGTCAAAGCAGAGTTGAGGTAAATTTCTAGCACATCTGCTCCTGTGTTTACAGCTGCTTACAATTAGGTAAATGAGTTTAACTGTGGCCGTACATTCACAATTGGTGAATCTCGTACAGGATGTTCAATTGAAGTGACCCTCGAAAACTTAATAATATCCAAGATAAGGTTTCAAATGCCGGTTTGGTGTTTTTCAGTCGCTATTCGGGAGGATTTCTGCGTAGATAACTAACTGTGGAAAATTATGGATACAAAAACTACTAAGCACGCAGATGCTAATTTTGAGGACCTTCCGAAATCCTAGTTTTTGGACGGCTCAAAAAAGTTGGAAAAACACTGGGAAATCGTGTAGAGCTAAAATGATATTATTTTAGAAAATAAAAAAACCAAAATATTTATTTTGCTATTTTTTCTAAGGACTTATTGAACGGCCCACGTAGTAACACAACCCATTCAAATTTGCAGCGGTCAGAATTCTTCCTTTCTCGACCTTTAAGACTCGAGTCAGCTTCAATTTTGGCTGTGCGCTTCAGAAGATGGAAAAAAAACAAAATGGTAAAACGTATTAGTAGACATATTATATCATTTGTAACACGTAAGTTATGAATGTAGCAACGAAATTTGGGCAAAATAAACGGTGTTTACGAGTTCAAAGCCAAGTGTCCAAATAATTGAACATTTCCACATCTGAGTAAGGTCATATTCTCATGCATACAAGCATTAATTGTGATTTATGAAGGCTGTAAAATTAAAGTGTTAACCTGTCTTTAGTCTTGCAATAGTTTAATTCTTGGATTATTTGAAAACAAATTGACTTGGCTATCAGTGGTTGGTTGAGCCGTAGATATTGAGAGAGAGTAATGAATACAGGCTAAGAGTATCAACATGACCTAATTTTTGAGCTTTTTCTCTTAATTATTTTCCTGCAAAAACATTGTTTTAAACGAAAGCAAAAAAGAGAAATAACAAAGCATTTTCATTAAATCCTAGTCACCAAAGTGAAAGAAACTAGACAATTTCTTTTCCGAAAAAGATTTCCAAACATCTAACGTGGGAAGCTGACATCTTATGCGAGAGTTCGAAAGAATGGAGTTCTGATCCAACCTGCAAACATTAATGATTTAGAATAAAAAACATACAATTTTTTTTAGAATATTGCAATTTTTAATAAAATTCTGGCGGAAAAAACAGGTCATTACTTACAGTAATCGAAGGAAAAAGGAAAGACTGATATGAAGAGGCAAAGCGCGGTGGAGGTAAAGCATGTGGTAAATATCAAAGTGTAGAATCCCAACAAAATGTGAAGTAGCTAAGAATATAATTACTGAGAAATTTTAAAAGAAATCTTCAGGACTGCTGATAACGGCTACAGAAAGAAATGTATACCAATCGAGATGATAAGCAAAAAAATACTTTTACTATAAACATCTGAACTTACAAGCGGTTGGATATGGGTTAGCACCGGTTTTCATGTTGTAACAAATACTACCTTAAGAATGACTAAGGTATTTTTCGATTGAAAAAACCGCTGCTTCACAATATCATTAGTAGCTAGAATTGAAATGAGTATTTCACAAAGTAATGGAGATCACAAATTAACTTTTTTTTAACACCAAGGACAGAAGAAAAAAGAAACCCAAAGAGACAAAAAGAACAAGAAAATTAAAGAGAAAAATTTGAAAAGTTATTCAAAACAGACATGGATATCATTAAAGCAGGGTTATTTATCAAGAAGAATACTCTCCATAAACCTAACTGCGACCAGAATATAGTATATTTTCTGAAAAAAAAATGTAGTCTTCACGTCAAAAGATATTTTCTGAACGCAATATCAGTTTTTTGCACAGGTTACCATGCGATGGCTAAGAATTTTCAACGACCTGACTTGTAAACCTCTGCCGCAATTTCCGATTCTGCGTGTTGAAAAAAGGAAATGCGTGATTCATTCATGAATAATTTCAAGTTTAATTTAAACTGTTCATATCTTCATTGATCGTGTCTTCCTGAAGTGAAGATACGATTATACCATATGCTGCTGTCCTTGAATGCTAAATTTGCGTGAATTATTCTTGGCCAAGTTGTAAGGGATATTAAAACACTGCGTATTTGAAAAATGTAACCCAGCCAGGTACGTCTATCACTCATACTATACTTTGTTATCGAGTAAAATAATAAAGTCTTTCATTTAATTATAATTCGTCGACATTTTTTACGCAGATATCGTGGATAGTTAAAATCTTAATGGAAGTATTGTTCAAGAGTTGCATTTGAAAAGATATTATTATGATATTAAGTTAATATATAATAGATTTTAATTCAACAAATTACAATAATTATTTTTGGAGCATAATCTACTTTATAGCAGATTACAATTCAAACAAATCTGTATCGCAAGTTTTGCATCACTAAATAATATTAATTCCTTCATTGAACTCGAGGGAAAACTTAAAATCTCTCTTACAAATCTAGTATATATAATATTTATTATATATAATAGACTACAAATCTAGTATATATTATATTACTAATACCAGATCGTATTAGTTCGTGATAAAATGAGAACAAATATTTACCATTAATTCGGAATGTCTTTTTTTATTATAATTTATCTTCTAATATCTGCAGAAATTTGAAATATAATTTTGGTTATCAAGAAAGACAATTCAAATCTACTTTCCTATTCAAATTTACTAATGGTATTTTATTTAACTAATTATTTCTCGTTTCTATGGTACTGATGGCGTGAATTATGAATGGGAATATTAATGGAAGAACTACTGGTATTTTTTCATGCGTCGATTGCTAACATATTTTTGAAAATATTGTTTAACTCTTGCAAGAGAATAATCGAAGATCGAAATATTTATATGATACGATACATTACAATTTGGTTTCTGCCGCCTTATTTTAGATATTAACTCTCGCAATATAAAGAAACCTTTTGCAGTGGCTAGGCCATTTGCAAAAAATATATGGATTTCTTGAATTATTCAAAAACAAGACTGCTAAATTTACTGATATATAATTTTAAATACAAAAATATATAAAACTTTTCAAGTGTTTTTCGATATTCATTAAGAACATGAGTGATAATTATTTCAATGCTGATCCGAAATTTTGATAAAATTGTAATTATTCCCTACCATGTTTATTTAAATAGCTTGATAGTGCATGCAACCTTTATTACAGTAAAAATACATACTTTATCAGGTAGAAATCACGGTTATGCAACTCATTCTCTTGGCCAGGAATGTTTCCAAAGAGATCGTCGCGAAGTCGCTATCTCAAATTCATATCCTTCATCGCTAGATAGATGGATGAACGGAAAGCGGTACATCGCCACCCTTCCCATTGCCTTTTGGAGGTAGCAGAAAGGGTCATAAGCAACAAGGGTAATTCACAGTAGGTAGGACGCAGAAGAAGACTACCTCCCAAATTCCGTGCCTATTGCTAATTCTTTCACACTATCCATACTATCTTACCCGTCACATCCATCATCTCCACCCCAGATTGCAATCAAGAATTTTTATCTGCCCTAAATCCAACAATTCACTTAAGTCACACTGAATTTATTTCCCAATTCATCTCGCTAGGGTACAAACAACGTGGACGGTTACGTTTGGCCTTTGTGACTCACGCATTGTGAGAACATCGTGGGTGGCCATCACACCTGCTGTGCTTCCTTTCATGAGAAAGTCCGACACAAGACTTAAAACGATTTCCATTATACATCTGCTACCCTTTTTTGTTAGGATGTATTATTAAGTTCACAATAAATCATTTACGAAGGGTTAGTATGTACATGAAAAATGAAATTCAAAGAAGAACGTATTCCATTAAACGAAAGAGTTTAATATGATGGGGGTGATATTTGATATTCGTGCTACTCTACTAAAACTAAAATTAATTCACTTGCATGTTATAAATACTTTCAAAAATCAAGAAAGGATACATTCACCTAAATTTATAAATTTATTTATAAATAAATGTCTATACATTTGCAAATAAATCGTAGAAATTAGAACAAATATTTGGAAAGAGACCACAATAAGGGACAATTTCTAAGAAGTTATCGATATTTATTTATAACAAGACGACGTGCACGAACGTATTTTAATTCAGACAGTGGGATATGTTTCACCATAATTTGGAATAATCAAGTGCTAAGAAAAGAAAGTCTTGGTATAACATGATGGCCAAAGGTGTAAGAAGTAAGGTGTAAGGGGGAAAGATAAAGAAGTGTTACGAGACACCAAGGGAGAATAACGGAAGAGGACTTGGAGCGGGACGCCGGGAAGGAGCACCGAGAATTAGCTGAAAACCTACTCAGGCAAAAAACCTCAGTGTTCTGGCCACGCCCGGTCACTTATGGGATATGTGTAGGGCCAGAGAGAGGGAAAAGACGAGGAGGGAAACGACACTACATCTGGACAATAGTGTTCTGGGGTAGGGCTTCAACCACCATTGTAAACCTCTGTTATAGCATAGCTTACTCAAAATCATAAGTTTCTCGTCTCTCACAAACAACACGCACACGAATGAGATGTTTTTTTGGAATGTCATGGTTTTTATCTTGTTTGTTAAATGACCGGTTAGGGTGTATGTGTGCCCGTATGGGCCAATAATGAACGCTTGAGATGGGACAGAAGAGACTTAAAAGAGTGTAAGAGAAAAAAGATTAGAGTTAAGTTAGGGAGTTAATTAGGGTAGAGTTAGGGAGTTAATAAGGGAACGTGATAGGGCGAATAAGGGCGAGAGGTTTCTTGAAATCGTGGATAAAAAATTAATTTACAAAAAATCATAAAGAAAATCCTTACATGGACTCACATTTAAATCACTGGAATTTTTTAAGTTTTATTTATTTGGAATCATTACACCTCTTACCATGTAAGCCTCGGCAAAATGTCAGGTCGCAATTATCAGATGCTCGGAAAAGTTTTGATTTAATTACTTCATTACTATCATCCATATTATCTCCTCGTTTCTAGAAATCTATCGCATGGTATAATTCGACTGTGGTGTAAAAAAACGCAGTCCAATTTGATTCGATAGAGTATATTTTCCAAGGGTATATGTTAGTCATTCCATCGAAAATTAACTCCCATTTGGAGTCAAATCGCTCGGAGATTGAATGGTAGGCTAGCATACGAGTTGGCTCGTATATGTTCTGCCCGCCTGATCTGAGACTTTCCACGCGCAATTTCTCATTAAAAAACTGATGCGGGTGCAATGTTTCTTTCCACACCTTCTCTTTCCTCCTTAATTCGATTCTACTGACAAACGGCCTCTCTTGCAATTATTGAAACATATTAACAGAGGTTTGCATCGACTTCCGTAACTTTAGAGTAGTAAATAACAACGTCATATATGTCATGCATCAATTCTAAAATTTAATCAATTTTATTGGTACATGCACGAAGTATGAAGTAGAAAATATTGCAATTACACAATTGCTCTAATATTCATATCGTACAGCATTAAACTAAATAAATGCTATTTAATAATTACATTAAATAATTCATAATTTAACAATAATTTGAGTTATATTTGTTAGTAATCTACCGGTAAAGGCAGGTTTTACATGAACACTAATACCAAATAAATATTTTGTGACTCCTAACAAAACAATATCCAGCATTTACTCTACATCAGGTCCCTCTTCATCTTTGTGCACCTCCTTCCTTTCATCATCCCGCTCAACATCTCTATCCTCTTCCTGCCCTATCCTCGTTTGTCTAATATTCTCCCCTCTATTACAGCCTTCATCATCCCACGGCCGATCAATATGCTCTCTGCATTCATTTTTCCTGCCTCCTTAGGAGTTCTCCCTACAAACCCCTTTCATCACCCAACATACCTAGTACTTCCTCATTTGTTTTCCTTTAGCTCCATTTTATCTTCTCCATTTTTCACTACACCCATATTTCATAAGCCTCCAATCTAATTCTATCATCCTGCTTCAATGACTAAATTTCCGCGCCGTTCATATCAAAGTTTTGACGAGTCTTTTGTTAGCATTCTTACTCAACGTCACCGTCATCAACTCCCTCCTTGTGAAAGCCCCTTTGCCTAGCCCTAAAGCCCCTAGCGCAGTTCTTCTCCTTACGTCTCTACTACTTTGACCGTGTTGGTCCAAAACACTTCCGCAATACGTAAACTGTTCTACCTGCACTATTTTTTGCCTTCCTATTTTAATGTTTAGCTCAGTCTTTTTCTTTTTGAAAAATCGATTAAACTTTGTTTTATTAATATTGATTCTCATACCATATCTATCGAACAGAATTTCCAATTCACTCAACAATGCTTGTAAATCCTTGGCTAACTGACAAACTAAAGCTTAGTCTCAGCAAACTTTACTGATTTTACGAATTCTCCTCCACATTTCATTCCTACTTCCAGTTCTTCCTATGCCTCTTGGATCATTTCCTCCACATATACGTTGAACAACACCGGTGACATTGAACAACCTTGCCTCCCCTTCTTAATACTGCCCATCCAGAATCTCCGTTCCTCTCTCGCACCTGAGCAGTCTGAGACATGTACCGGTTGAGGATTAGCCTCCTGTCTGGCATCGCGCATGCCTCTTCCCTTCCTAAAACCAAACTGAAGATCCTCTATGTAATCATTTGCCTTGCTCTCCACCATTTTGTTGATGATCCTGAGAAAAATTTAGCTGCGTGGGAAATAAGACTTATTGTTCTATAAGTCCTCACATGATGTAGCCTTTATCTTTTTCGGAATAGGAACTATCATTGATCTCATAGATGGTACGAATCAGTCCATCAGTGCCGGACGGGAGAGGTAATTGTTTCAAGACCAGTTGCTCATTCATTCAAAAATTAAGAAGCACTCTGACCGGATCGTTTATCAGCTTTTATTTTTCAGGAGGAATATTTATGATACACGTATAAGACCTACATAATGACCTCATTCTACTTTAAATATATCTTTGTTGCAATTCTATTAAATAATGTTTGAACCGTTTAATTTAGTTTTCACTTTACAGCTTGGAGGAGTTAAATCATAATAATCAATTGGGCGCGAAGGAGATAAGCAGAGAGCTAAACAATTCACAAGAAGATGCTGGAGGGGTATTTTGGGTCATTCTTATTGCTTCCTCTTTCACTTCCTTCACAACACGCACCACTTCAAATGTTACAAAAATCATTCCGTGACGGATAAGAGGAGGGAATGACCAAAAATTTGAAATAAAACATATAGCAACCAGAACCGCCCATGCTAATTCCGACGCCAAAGGCGGCTATTTCGAGCCTTCCGCGTCAATTTTACGGGTTACACCAGCAACAGGCGTCAGTCGTTCGATCCAGAAGTAAAACTTTTTATTGATTCTCTCCCCTGCCGAACACTTTGCATCACTTCCTACATGAGATTGGGATCATTTATAAACTGACCAAAGATCGAGGAAATAAAAAAATATTCTAATAACCAGGTAGGGATAGAAGATGAGGGGAGAGTTGGGCATGTCCTTCCCACAATATAGCCATCAGTCAGGCAAAAGTTTACAACACAATATGGAAAGGAAAGTAAGATTATTAAAACATAATCAATTATCAAATTGATTTAAACTACAAGTCGACTCCGAAGCCCAAAATCATCTAATTCCGTCGTTATTTAGCCACCAAAACTATCTACTGAAGAAGTGTTGGTGGTAATTTGGCAGCTCTTTCAGCCTCTTTTAAAACTATAGTTTTTTAGATAGGTAGCCCATTTAGGTTGGGCGAAATCTAAAAAAATGCATATTTCCTGGTCTAAAAGGCAAAGTTACAGCGGTAGATGAGTTATGAGGGATAAAAATAAAACCAAAAATCACCACTGACCATCTGAGCACATTATTATACATTGAACCATAGGAACAGTTTCCAATTAAACGGTCAGCATGAAAGGTGAGGATAAAGCTCACCAATTACTAAGTCCAACGGTGTATGAAATTCACATATCACGAAAGGGGGGGGCCTGTTCCTTTTTCCTGTAGGGTTATAGACTATATTTGTTAATTCTTTCAATAATTTTAATTTAATAAATTCTCTTGGATTATTAAGATTATCTCATTTTTGACCGATAATTTTAAAAAATCTTTTTATTTTAAAAGAATTTTTTTTTCAAAAATGAAACACTTTGTCCATTAGGAGGAATGCATACACTATACAAAATTGGAAAATATCTATGAGCCGAAATTAATATAAACATGAGAGAAAAAAGAAAGGGTACAGGGGCCAAAAACATGTAATTATTATTATATTTTTTCAATATGAATCATTCAATGTAGAGCGATTAATAAATCTTTTTACTCCAAGATATTTCCAAGTGAATTTTAATATCGGGTGTGGAAGAATCGATTCACACGATCACGATTAGAGGAAAATGTAGTCATGAATTATTTACCAGTGCACCACTCACTTGAAATCACCAGGTATGTACCTACTGCTTTGGAGGTCTGTCATGATGTTATATGGTTTTTTTTGGATATTAGCTTTTGCTCCTACTGACCTAACTTTCAATGTTTCCACGCAGACCAAAAAATGACCGCACTGCACATATTGCCCCACCAGTTATCTGGGTAAAACGGACAATGCGGAATTCATTTTAGACGGTCACGAAGAAAATACGTAGTATATTAGACGTGTTTAACCCAAGAAAATAAAGTAATTACTAGTGACGGGAAGGACATGGGCAATAAAGACACGTTTCGTAGTTTCTTCTACAGAAAAGGTCTCCCTAAATCGATTTGCACTTTATATATGTAGAATATATATAAATATATTAATATAATTTTTTCATATTTATAATTTTTAATTGAATTTTTAAATTTAAAATATTTATAATTTAATTAACCCTCCAACTATTTCTTTAAATCTATTCAAATATATATGACTACAATTTCTAGTATTAATACATTACAATTCTCAGTTTATTTATTGAAATTGCATATAAAAACTACTGTTTTTCTTCTCTTGTCAAATATGTGCCATTTTTAATAAAATACTGGAAACCCTGGACCTAATAACCTACCGAAGTTTAACACAATGGATAGCAGTATAAAAGAATAATTTCGTAAATACAAATTATTTTGAAAGGAAGTGAGTCTATTTTGAAACTGTTGGAAGAAAGATACGATATTCATTCTTTCCATTTGATTTCGTTTGCACTTGCTAGAGTGTTCTTGTGAGTGAGACTCCCTGCATGCTGCCTGATGGCATGAAAAGGGTCGTAAGCAATTTACTTAATAGAAATTTAAATGCTCAGAACAGGCCTATTTTTTAATGTATAAGACAAATTTATGCGTGGAAAAAATTTGTCGAAATTAGGAAGTTTATCACGTGGTATAAATAAATAAAACACGTAGAAAATATATTGACCTCGTAATTTTTCTGCCAATTAATTTAGTGCGAATCATCCATTCAAAACCAAGTCAAAACTAGCTGTATGTCATCATTTTCCGGTAAATAATAATAACTGTAAATATTTTTCATGAAGTAAAATCAATGAGGGTACATTAAAACCGTTTCCTATGAAGCCTTGCCTTGGGAAAACTGAATCCAATGATATATTATCATTTTCCTTAATATACATATAATTGGACAGAACAAATAATATAAGAACACATAAAAAGAACACTCACACGTTACTTCTTATGATTTTGAGGAAATGGAATAGTACTGGAGTACTACTGTTTCTTCTGAGTAAGACGGGTCTAAATTCTGTTGAAATTATTAAGAAATAACGTGTGTGTGTGTTTTTTATGTGTTTTTATATTGTTTGTTTCTGCACAAGTTTTTTTGTCAATTTAATTTTTATTTATCTATATGTAGGTACTCAATCCTATATAATATATATATATATATTGTTATAATCGCCAGGTCTAAGTTGAACTATAAATACTAGCTGAACACCATGAAGCATTCGATTAACAACAAATAATTAAAACAATATCAATCCAAATTAAAAGCTGAATTTTCTGGTTATCATAACCGCTAGTGGCACAGAAAAGAAACTTCATCCTCTGTTAATCACTACTTATATGCATACACATATATAACCTAAAATTACAAAAAATTTATATATATACTTTTCTAAAAAAATCAAGAGTATATTATATATATATATATATATATTTAAAACTTAACGTTAAATATTTTCCCTAGTGATCCAAATGCGGACATTCAAGAACAAAAATAACCTTGTGGTAATTTTTATGTATTAGTTATACAATAAATGGCCCTGCATGGAAATCTTATGATATCACGAATTAATCTTTGTTTTTCAGAGTCATACAAATTCATAAAAAATCCGCGACTTTCAGCTGTCGTATGGGGTACTTCGAATGTGATAGAAGCATGAAAAAGAGAATATGTGGTGAACTGTCGTAGGAAACTAAGAGGTAGACCGAGGAAACATAAAATACGTCTAATGGAAGACCATTCCTGAGTAAGAGTTCTCGTATAGGGGGTATGTGAAATAAAAACGACTAAAAAGACTTGTCATCCACCCAAGATACCTGACTTGAACCTTCATTGGAATTAAAAAGTAAGTTTCAACGAGATAAATTTTAAAATAAAAGCAAAATTAGAACAAACCTGACGTTTTTATAAATCAAATCCCTTTACTTTTCCACATAAATTTTTATATTCCTTTTCAACTTTAAGTTTATGTGGAAAAGTAAAGTGGTTTGATTTATAAAAACGTCAATATGAAGATTTTCCACCAAGTTACGCCAGAAACTGTTTTATTTATAGATCAAACCTGTTATAATATTTTTACTCAGTAGTGTAAGCCTTAGACTACGAGCAAAAACCTGAAGCCTCAACAAGACGACATCATAAACTATCCAATAACCAATACCAATAATAAATAAATAATGGCATCGCAGCATATTGACGATATTGTAATGCAAATCTTTTTGTAAAGACGTATTTCTGAATGATGAGATTCTCATATGTCGAAAAATGAAGATAGAAATTATATACAGGACTAATTTCAAACGGGAGTTAACCCTTTTTTTATTACAATTCAAATGCTTTGGAGCAATCACAGAAATTAATGTTTCTTATTCTGCGGAAATAAACTAGAAAATGTAAAATTGATATTTCATTCTACTACTCTTGTTTTGAAATAGGGAAGAGGGCCACTCGCCTTCTCTTAAGAGCGTGAGAAAGACGAAGAATGAGGAGAATTGGAGGAAGGATCTGAGGGAACTAGGAAGCAAGGGAAAGGCCCATTCGAGAGGGTGCGCACGCAGCTTCATTAGCATATCGAGGGGGCGGGAGTGGGGTGTGCCGCTGCCCCTCTGATTCGGACGGGACCTACTTAGATAAGAAAGGCGACCGGGTCGGTTGCGGGAGGAGGGGATCTTGAGGTGGCGGGAGGGGAGGAAGGAGGGGTAGCAGGAGAGTGGGGTGAAGGGGGAGGGAGAGAACGCGAACTGGGAAGGATTTGCGGGCGCCGCTGCACTTGGCCTTCGGTCAAGAGACCACGCGGACGTGCACACCGAGATCGTGGAAGGGGAGGAAGGTCGCATGACTGGACAGTGACTGGAATCCCAGGCCCGAGTTCCTCCGTCGCAACATGCCACTAAGTCGGTGGTTAGAAAGAGGATAAACAGACGTAACCGTAGATTTTTATGTTGCCTTTACGGACGCTCACATGGAGGAGATATGGAGCAATCTCTTCTTGCCAATTGGATACTTTTTTTTAACTATTCATTTTTTCTGTTTGACTCCTCGATAATGCCTTGCTGATATTTTGCATTTGTCAGCATTTTTATAAGGTTTTTAAATATGTAACTACAATATAAATCTACCGAATTAGAGTGATCCATAATATGTTTGTCTAATATCCTAATGGCCTCAATTTCGATATCCATCTCGACTGAGGGTTGTTTGCAAACTCACCTTAAGCACGTGGTGAAAAAAAAGTGGATTATCAAGATCCTAATTACGTGAGCCAATATAAGTCTCCAAATATTAAAAAAATAATTTTCCGATTGTGAAAATATTGTCTTTTAACAGCGCACGCATATTTACATACATTTATATTACAATAAAGTACTAAGCTAAAATTTCTCGGCCTATTTCTCTTGATGATTTTGCATATAATCTCCAATATAATATCCAATTACCAACTAAAAACATGAGATTTCTGTTATCGCATTTGACTGAAGTTTGTAATAGAATACCCATCTTTTTTTTTGGTAAAAATGTTTTGGTAAAAATAGTTGCCGGCGTTGATGAAGAGCATAACGCTAACTTCACACGCAGTCAATAAGAAAGGAAAATTCCGAAGATACTAAAAAGTTCCGCTCACCCTCGCCCATTGTGAGGTACGCTACACGCACCCGTAAGCCGTCAAAATCCCAGAGTCACTCCTGCTAAAAATTCGGACACCTTGCCAGTTTAAAAAGGCGACTTTGTTTTCCTTCCTATCTTTACAGTCGTCTCTCACTCCCCTCGGCGCTCATTCAAAGTATCACGCTTCAGTGACGAAGGGAGGAAGGGCTAAGGATTCGCGCGTGCCCCCTCAACCTCAGCTAAGGCAACTTCTCCCTCTCCTTGGATTCTTTCCCTCCCTCTCCTGCCAGAGGAGACAACGTGAGGGCAAAGGGGAAGGGAAGATCGTGTTTGCTTCGAGGAGAGTCCTCTTTCTAAAAGAGCATCGCGAGTGGGACCGAAGGTTGCGAGAGTATTTCGCGCTTGGGTTTCGACCTTCACCTATATTTGCTTTCTTCCTCCTCTCCCTCCCCCCTTCCCATCGTAAGAATCCCTCGGTGCGCTCTTGAGAGAGATAGAATGCGAAAGGAAGAATAAATCCGTGGAAAGTTTGAATGAGTGTCAACATGAAAACAGAAGAACTCACGTAATGATTACATTCGACTTCAAGAGGACAAGGCCCTTGTACGCTTGCAAGAGCCGCGTGCGCAAGTTACATGTTTAAATTGAAAGAGTAGGCTGCTGATCAAATTTTTAGTCTAACCTTCGAGAACGAATAACACGTAATAATGGGAATAAATGACAAGGCTACTCCTCTGGCGTCTTCCATGATGTCCATCCAATTGCGTTAAATTACATTTGATGGCATGATACCCTGTCACTTGGCTGAGTATGAGAGATTCTACATTACTAGTAATATTGAGCAATAAGAGTAACATTATTTTTACTTTCCATAACTTAAATGTAAATATTTAATTTAATAATAATTTAATTTAGAAGAGGAAATCTCTTCTTTGAAAGTATTCTTTGAAGAGTGGCGTCGCGATCTCTTAGGAGGAAGTTTTTATTAAAATATCGACCAACCGAAATAAAAATTAAAAAAATGTTAATGAGGATATTTTCGTTAAACATTTAAAATTTTTGGCTCCTACTTCCTTATTTTGGCTTCAGTTGACAAAGTAAGAAGTATATTAAATTCATAGGAAGTTATTTTATGTTAATTATAATGTGAAATTAATTTAGTCAATAATCAGCCATCCTTTTGCCCATTTCATTAGCGTGAATCATTGAATGTTACATAATGTTTTCAAAATATAAACGAAATTATAACAAGTGTAATTAGTCCCTCCCCTCAAGTGTTTAAATAATTAAAATAAAAACTTAAAATCTGGGCTCATCATTACTCGTATTTCGTAGAACTAAACTTCGTAGTTTTCGAAAATATGTCTAGCTTTATGACACGAGTAAAATCAATTATTATGCACAGATGTTTCAACATAAAATCTATTATGCGGAAGAATATGATGCACGTATATCATCAAACATGTGATTATCATAAAATTCGAACAACTCCTTAATATTATAACCAAATATTGTCAAAGGATAGAATGAATGCAAAAATTGAGAATGCAAAACTTTATACACAATCAGTCTTTATCTTGATCTCAATGTGGAAATAAATCTTAGAGAATTATATAAAACATATGTAGATAAAACCTTATCTTTATATTATTTTACATGAAATGCGCTTGATAGTCATGTGGATAAAACACTAGGCTACTGAATTGAGGAACAGGATTCGATGACTCTAAGCACCCTCAACTTCGTCCAAGTTGAGTGTTTAATCGGGTGCCAGGGCATCCTGGAAGACCACAAAGGGCATTGGGAAAGGTACCCCCGATACTCGCTTGTGAATTTCAATCATCTTTGGGTTTAGTTTCAGGTAATCTCTACCGTTATGTATTAAACAACCCTTCGGGCCGGTGTGAATATATACATCCACTGGCACTGCTAAAGAGCGGCATTGTAAGAAAATCGCATCTTATAATAAAATATATATAAAAATTATTTTGTTTCGATTGGTAGTATACTATTTAATTTATCTGTTATGTGATGTGAAGACTTCATTCCTTAAATGCGGAAATGAGATAATATTTCTATATAAGACAAATAATTTAGTAGAAAAAAATTATTTTAAACCAAAATTTATATTTTATAATGAAAATCATTACAAGTAATGCGTGAATGAATATTTTCAACGCGAAATACCCGCGCACCAGTTACTTCGAAGTTGTATAAAGACTGATTTTAAGTCTCAAGAAATTAGGGATAAGAGACCTAAGGGTATAAGAATATTCCACAAGGGTGATATCACAAAAAAATTTTATCTATAAGCCTCTAGAAACAGTTTATAACTAGATAATTTAGAAATCAAGTGTCATGATTTTATTGGATTCAAAGGAAGTTATTTTATTTCAATTGTAATGTTAAGGGAATTCAGTCAAAATTGTTTAAATAGTCCCTTGCATATGAATTCACTCAATTCATTGTTCGCCTACGTTTTGTAATTCAACCACCAAAAAGAGAATTTTAAAGGGATAGGAAGTACTTTCTTCTCAATGGGGTTTATTCACAAAATGATATCTTTGGTATTTTACACACAACTGATGAAACTAATAAATATCTTTATACTTTCGGCACCGACCATAAATTCAATTGTCATAAAGATAAAATAGAGTATGAATTTATGTAAAGATGTATTCCCCTTATCAGGAACAGAAGAATAATATCATTAATTTTGCAATTCTTTTCAAAATAAATTCATAATATCAGTATCGTGTGCGCTGTAACCTAACCCGGATGTAGAGTTAGCTTTATAGGCAACTAAAAATGAATAGGTAGGAGATGCGTAACTTTGCTTTCGAAAAACCTGGCTGTTTTTATCCGAGACTATTTGGACTTATTGGTGTGGACATACTACCCATATATCCCCCTTACGAAATATTAAGAGGGAAAAAGATTCCTCTTATCGTTTCTTCAAAACGATCTCGTTTCGCTGGTAGACTCCTGTTTTGCCTCATGAATTTCATTTTTTCCGTCTCTTGACCACTGCGGAAGTTCACTGGGTCAGATAAAAATACGGAAGAGAAAACAAAGGCTTAAGAAAATATCACGGAATCGATCACGTAACTTGATATATTAATGCAGTGACTATTACTTTCACCCCAGACAGGAGTTTTCCCTCTGATTTCTTGAAAGAAAGTAGACACTTAAAATTTAATAAAAGAGTACGCAACTGAATATTAGAGACAAAATATAATGCCAGTAAAAGCATTATGAATTTCGGTTACATAAATGTCAGTATCGTTAACACAAAACTCAGTTCTCATGAATTGAGTTCTCATGAATACATGATTAATTAAACACAATTTTTAAAAAGAAAATTTCCTTATGCACTGAACCACAACCATCCTTTTCCTAAATCAAATTTCTAAATGTAATATTATTTATTCTTTTCATATACCTTCGAGTAGAGCTGAAAGCTTTAATTTTTAACTACTTATATTTTATATTTTTCATCTGCATCCATGTTCTTCGCTATAATTTTTCGTTTGGATTTTTAGAATATATAAACTAAAGAATACAATATTAATGATTAGAAATAGAAAAAGTAAATAATAAGAGAAACATTTAATATCTAAAAAATTGTTTCTAACTTGAAAGTCAATCAAGTTGGCATGTTATCATCAATCATGTTATCGCATTTATAATCAAAAGACAATTTGAATATTATCTCAAATATCCTATGGCTTGTAATTATGATCAACTTCTAAATAAAAATTAACAGAGATCAGAATTTCAATGACTAAACATAAGAGACTATACTCAAAAGATCTTCAATGAAGACGTAGAGGTAGTCAAGAAAACACAATGCCCAGGAATCGAGAATATAATGTGGAATTTTGAATAATTAAGCAAAATATTATTGATTATCAATAAAAAATATTGAAATTATATCTACATGGTATTTGACAAAGCATTTACAAAATAATTACGTTTGAGAACTTACTTATGAGGCTTACAGCAGGAATAGCTTTATTTTTCCTAGAGGTAGCATGTTCCCAGTGAATAATCTGGCTTAAATAATAATAGTTGGGTAATAAGTAAGTAATATAGTAATACGGAACACAGAGCTTACTAACTCTTGGAAATAGAAAAATGTGACTATAATATTTACTTGAGTTAATATCACTGAAATCGTTTGAAAAATCATGTAGCTAGATAAAACTCCATATTCAGCTTCACCATAGTGTTTTGTTAACAAATATATGACCATTATTACAAATCACAAGGTTAATGCCCAATATCTTCAATCCTTTTTTGCTATTCAAGCATCCTTATTGCTCATTGCCATCCATCCCTTTGTATTAACATACACAAGAGTTTCTTCGAGTGATTAAGATTAATTTAAACATTTATAGGCTATAAACTAACAGTGATTAGGGCCTTCTGCACCACAAAAGTATTCAATGGCCGACATACTCATTAGAAATGTTCGATCGTTATAATTGATGCGTTGCTCAAAGCATATTTTACCTCCTAGTTCAGTCAACCTATGGTATTCTAGTATTCACAATACACAATTAATATTTATTTCATTACTCAGCTTGCAATAATTTACTTATATGCTAATTACACGAAATATTTTTTTATCTGATATCAACGCAATACTCTCTCTCTCCATCGGCATTTATATTTTACTAGTTGAGTATGCGTTTCGTCTGAACGCTGTATCATCTTCTATTTAAACTACTTTTTGTCCATTTAAGTAAAAATACAATTTTACTCTTTTGAATTAATTCATAAATTACGGAAATCTCATACTAACAGCTTTTGCCAAAAACAAATTTCGGGCGAAATAATAAATTTCACTAAATTCATACCTCGTTCTGTGCGTCGGAAGTCCTACTGAACAGGCTTTATCAAATCCAAATAGTGTAAGTTTAAATTTTTTAAAATATTCTATATAATTAAAATAACGTTGCAAACAAATGAAACATTAAATCAAAAGCCGAGTCTACTTCCGGGTTTTTGACCGCCAGAAAAACCCTACAAAAGCTAGTGCCATACAAAAATTCTTGATATTTCCTTGTCACCGAAAATCGAACATTGATTTGGCATATATTTTGAACTAATCTGATGAAACAGCTTTCCATACATTTCTTGGCGATAAGAGGGTGAAATATTACAAGAACAGTGACCTACATAAAAATAACTTTTTTATTGGCATATTTTTTAAATAAGAAAATACTCATTTCCGCATTTTTCTCAACAGGATGGCAATTTTCTTTGGCTCCACTCTTCAAATCCGGGTCTAAACGCCTGTCCCGCGCAAGTCTCAAAAACGTGAGATTAAGTGATAATTGCCAACGATACCAATAAAAAGCAACTCGAATATACAGAACACGGAAACTTTGCTGTGACCATAAAAAAATCGATCCCATGACACAGCCCTTTTAGATTTATTCACGTAAAGTTTCGATAACAGTAAGGGTCCGTCAGGACGGACATGCACATGGATAGTGAACATTCAAACGTCAAACAAATAGTGAAAGATCATCACTAGGAAAGCGAGAAGCTAAGCTACGTCAATTTATCTACACGCCTCCATCAATGAAAATTTTCCTGTTCAGTTGCACGTACGAGTTCCGGTTACTATGACGCGAAGGATTGGTTGGAGGACTACTGGGATGAAATCGGCACACAAATCCTAACTCCTGGCAGATATGCCTACAAACTCATAGGGTACGGGGAAACGAAACCACCAACGGAAAGAGCTTCACAGTCAGATTGACCTCATTATTTCGCTCGATTCCCAGGGCGTCCCTGGAATCATGGTCCGTCCCTTGGTCGAGTGTTACCACTGTAATCAAACTTCAACCAGTTAAATAATAGTTCGCCCCACCTGCATCAGCTTGTGTATCCTGAATAGTATGTAGTCAACGTGGACGTCCATGAAATGATGGTTGCGTGCTACCGGGCGACCTCCTATAACAGCCTGATGTTCACTTCACACGTCATCCATTGCTAGGACGCAACTGGGAAATCTCAAAATACTCCTCGTTGTTTAGATTACAAATATTGACTATTATAACATTGATATATACATGCAGCTTTTAAAAAACCCTACATGAAATGGAGAGCCTAATCGAAGAGACATAGTAGGATTAACATAAATGTGTTAATGCCAAATTTCAATTTCGGTAGAAATTTTTTATAATTTATTAACTAATCTCCAAATCGACAAAATAGGACCTCATATATACTAAATCAATTTGTGATAATGACTTCCTAATTGAGATGAAAAAGTAATTAACAAAGGGAGACATTTGTGGAATGAAAAAGTAGAACCTTGCAACTTGGATAGTTTTAAATAACTCCATAAGAACTGCCTGAGCCATATTCAGATTTTTTTATTTACGTATGTGTACTCGATAAAAATTATTTTTGATCAACTATTTGATAGGTTTTCTAAACTGCTCCTCGGATGTAAACAATATTAACAAAAAGTATATTTTAGTTATCTTAAGATATGACTAATTATATGGCCTTTTCACAACTCACTGTAACCTTAGAATTTTAGTTCTCCGATAGAAGAGGAACTATGTAAACTTACGGCAATATTAAAGTATTAGGAGCTAAACAATTACTAATTTTCAGCGTCTGAACATGAGAGACCCCTTGATTGCTCAAACTCCTCGAAAGACACGGTCCTAAGGTACATATTGACAAGAATTTTTCCATTGTGTAAAAAGAATCCCACCTCAAGAAGAGCATGCTTGCCAGCCAAATCCATTCTCAGTTACGCGCACTTCAAATTTGGGTCAGTTTGGAATGTGCATATTTGCACAATGGAATATAAAAATTATTTTTTTACAAAAGTTTAATTAACCCTAGACCAAATAAATAGAGCCAAGAAAACCGAAGGTATTCAGCTAGTATTGTGTAGAAAATGTAATCTAATCCATGAGATTATATTTACTGGCCATTTTTTTGTCGATGTCAAAGAATTGCATAAGATAGATACCGGAACTGTTTCTTTAACATTGTCAACCATTGATTTTAATCGAAATGCTGGAATTTATAGTGTAAAAATCAATATAAGTTTGCATATAATTATGAATTGAGGTGTAAATAATCAATAGCGTTCCGTCGTCTGAAAAAAATCATTGAAGTACTCACATTGTTCCTGGCGCTGACTTCCGATCCATGCTCGATCAAACGGTCTAGAAGTCCCAAGCGATTTTCTTTGACGGCGTGCATTAGCGGTGTCATCCCGGTCGCCTGAAATATAAATGAAAGATACAAAAAATTATTACTAATAGCAACAAGACAACATATGATCGCTCGGAAAATATAACAGAAGGTGGGAGCAAGCTGTACAGATTCAAACTATCCGTAAAATGTCGTAAACGTCATTAATAATGCATTCAGAATAGATATCAATTGTGAAAAGTAACCATTTTTTGTGCATCTCTATAGTCTTGGCAGATAAGTATTTCCTTCTTAAATTATGATCATTATTCCTCAAAACTTAAATAAAACAACCTTTTCATAAAGTACACTCGAACACGTATTAGAAAAGTCTCAAGTCAAATAAATTCAACAGCCTACAATACAAAAGCGTTTGGCATACCAATAAGTACATTAGAATAGTTTTATTACTTTCAGTTAAATGTTGTTAAAAGCCGGAAAGTGAGGTATAAACCTTCGAATCTATGAAATAATAATCTGGGAAAACGTATATTGTCGCATTTATTCAGCTATATATACGCAGATTATCTAATAAGGATCGTGTGTCATAACTAAACTCAGGAAATTTATTTTCAAGAAAAATAATGATAATCAGAGGAAAGAGTCATCAAAAAGTACAAAATAATCGGTTCAGAAAGAAAAATAATCGGTTCAAAAGTTATATTTAAAATAAATACACAACTGGAGATATTAGTAGAAGGGGGATGAATTAAACACAGTTTTACCACTAATCCAAAAAAATATTGAGGTCTGCACATTTTTACTTCTATATCATTGGCATTTAATTAAAAATTCATGATTATACAATGTAATAAACTTTACGTCAATATAATTTCATGGACATTTTATTTTTCTCATAGAAACATAAATTAGCTCATCAGTAACCTTTGTAAACATGATTTCAGTTTTCATTGTTTAATTATTGCAGTTTACAAGTAAAAAAGAGTGTGTGACTCGTTCCCTACAGATGTTATTCCTTTCCCCAAAAATATTTATTTTTATTTCTTTTTAATTTTTTTATAAGACCTTCGTGACCATTTTTTATCTTGATGGTTTAGTTTGAGGTCCTCTCAAACTGGGGAGGAAAATGCTCACACTTTCAGGAGTATATCATGCTAATATTTTAAAATCCATATTTATCCGTCCACCAATCTGCGTAGTAGATGGTCAAGTTGTTTTTGTCAATGATAAGCTAACTATTGAGGAACTTTGAAAACCAAAAGAAACTGCACGACATTCGAAAACTTCCGGGATGTTAAATCGAGTGCAAAAACCCTTGTTTCAAAAATTCATTCCTCTCTGGCACGTCACTCAAATTAAAAGTGTCTCATTAAAAATGAACTGGGGTAAAACGAACAAGAAAAATATTTCGAGAAAACGGTTTAGAAACATAAAATACATTTTCTTGTAAAATTATGAGACACCATAAAATTTAATTCTCCGTCTATGTACAAGGTGATTAATTTAAACGGAAATCACGATATTAATCGCCAATGAAAAATGAACCTTATAAAAATGTTACACCCAAAATCTTTTTACATAAGAGAGCATAATGAATAAGATTTGGAAAGTAAGAGTAAACAGGAATATACGCAAAGGGTAATCAAAAATGGAGTACAGTAATTATTATTATTAGAATTTAGAGTTATCTTAATATTAGAAAGCAAAAACTTCTAACTGTTGACACAAAAGAGATTATTTAGTATAAGGATACAACAATGCTAAGATCTTGTCTAATACTGGCTATTTTGTTCCAGAATCGAAACTTTGAATGAATGTTATAACATTATTTAATTATTTTTCACATAAGATAGTGTTCAGACATAATATAGGCTCACTTTGCTCTTATTTGTACGAAGTACGTAACACCTAAACGCTTGGTTATCCTTCTGTACTTAACCTGTATGAAAAATTCATGAATAGGAATGAAAAATATGACTGAAATCACGCCTAATTTCATATAAATATATTGTTTAGAGTAAACAAACCAATCATTATAATTTTATCGTACGCAGTTAGCATATCACGGGAAGCGTAGGGGCACGTAAACGTTCTAGAATAGGGGGATTATGAGTTCATATTTTCTAGTGGAATGGGTAAAATTTGTATGCTGAATTTGAAGGGTCTGTAAAAGTAGTATTCTCTAGAATAATGGATTTGTTTCAATTTTGCGAGGAAAATTCGACCCCAAACAGTAGACTATGAATCCATTACGTATATTTAGGTTATTCAAGCTTTCAAATAACCAAGCAGTATCAGGTATCTGACATTTCGAAGCAAAGGAGTTGTACCGATTATACAAGTTAACATAAAAAATCATGAAAATTGATCCCACAGAAGGAACAAGATGAGCGACTAATTATGTGACCAACGATGTGACGTCTGAGATAAAGACTAAGGTGCCAAGTGGGTAGCTAATCAACCATGTGACACCAGTCGATATAATATTGAACTCTACAGAGTATATTGAACGCAGATATTCCGCGTTGCTATGCATGTATTAGCAACTTAAGGTTTTAAATAATCAACAACAATTTTCAATCAGTTACAGTGACATAGCAATAAGTTTTATTTACATTTTAGAGATAAATAAGCAATCCTTAGGTTAAGTTTCTCTCGTTTTGGCTTCAAATCAAATGGCTACCAATCGGATTCAATAATACAATAAAAGTCGCATTTACAGTAATAGTATTATTTTATAATTTTTCAGTACTCGAATATATTAATTACATAATGTACAAACTTTTTTCATTTATAGATATAAACAGCTTTACACGGCGTTGTAGTAAAGAATGTATTTTAAATATAACACCAAAGTAAAAAATAGAAAAAATAGCCTATTACCGCCAAAAAAAGCAATAAATAACCGACTATAATGGTTTTGTGGTTCATACACTGAATTTAAAGAGCGGAGGACCAGATTATTTACCCTTTGAATTTTTTGGCTGTAATCTATAACTGGTTGTCGTGCTGAGGGCACTTAAAGTCTATGCACTCGTCTATCTGATGAGACATTAAAGGTTGGACCCTGCACACCAGGAGTCTTCCTTCGAGAGAGGGTTCATGCCGACTGACGCTGGATGTCTCTCCACCCATCCCATTATTCTTACCTATCCTTCACTGTCCACCTCTCCGGTAAATGGCGCAAATGACACTAGAGTTTTTAGATTCCCATAATGGCTACTTTGGATCGAATATTCCAAGAATAAATTGCGTTCAACAAAATTGCAATGGATAAAATCAAATGTTTACAAGTAGGTTTATATTTTTGGTACTTATTTAAGTTATGTTTTGGTAAAACCCATACAATATTGTTATTATTATATTTTTACAAGGAAAAATGTTCCCCTCATTTGAAAATCAGAGACAAATATTAATTTGATTATTTCGGCGTAGTTATTTCTCTATATTTCAATGCATTTGGAATTTCGTTTCTCAGATGATTGAAGTAATACATTTAGGGAAACGCATGTAATAACCCCAATACTTATTTCCAATACTCAAAGAGAAACTGGTCAGAGGCGGAGAGAGCATTAACTAAGCTGTCACCGTTCGTATTCAATCAAAAAAGAACTACATGCATTGTTTTATACTAGACATATTTCTATTAATTATATCATGCACATATTGAAATTAATGATTACTACAATTACACAACAGAATTCATCAATACAGCTGGTACCGTATGTTCCAAAGTCGTGGAGCCGTGATGTTTGAATATAAAATTGAACTTTTTTGTTATATTGCTTCTGATATTGTGTTCACACTGCGTTTTTAAGCAAATAAATTTGTTGAAAAATAAAATATTAAATAGACTTTGGTATGATCCGTGATTGACCAGAACGTTTTCAAATTCGAATTTTAACTTTTCTCCAATTTTATATGCAAAATATATATGTAACAAAACATTTCCATTGGTCCGTATAAATATGCCTTTTTTGATATTTTTATCTCATTTATATTAAATTAAAAAGTTGGGGAACAATTACATTCGTATAAGCCTTCATATTTCAAACTTTTGAAGGAAGTTACCATACAAACTTGTTTCAAAAAAATTAACAAAACTTCCCACCGTTTGTCTACATTTGGAAGAGTAAAAATGCAATTCACTTAGCATTTTACTCATCCATTCTGGATCCTCCACGCCTAATCATCTCACTCTTTACCGAGTCTTCAAAGCACCTGAGGAAAGTTTCACGACCACAAAATTATACATACTAAAGCCCCCTGAACAAATATCGAAATTCCGAAAGCTTTTCCATTATAACTCAATTTCGGGTAACAAATTATTTTAATGAGAAACTATGGACATTTCAAAAGATAGGTCAGACGGGAAATGCTCTCTGGATGGGATGTTTTTGCGTTGATTTCCCTCTTCAAACCAGTTCGCCGGAGGGGCCGAAAAATGAAGTTCTCATTTTCCCCCATAAAGGGAGGAGGGAGAGCAGTCCAGTCGCAATTTAAGTGGGGAAGGAGGGTGAAAGAGGAAGGGTACGGTAAAAAAAATATATATAACTGCCCTCGTATTGGGGTCAGTCGACGGTCAAGACTAAGAAGTGTGTATGTCTGTGTGTTTGGGGCCGTTGATGGCGTGAACGCGAGCAATATGCGGCACGGAGGAGGGATAGAAGGGCGGTTGGGAGAGTAAGGGGAAGGAGCGATGGAGTGGGGGGACCGACGCGCGAAGCGTGGAAGTGGACAAGGGAGGGGAACGGTGAGGAGGAGTGTGTCCCCTCATCCCCACGCCCCTCGGTTGAACTGCAGGGGAAAACCAGTTCACGGCGAAAGCCCAGTTGGTGCACAATCCGACCCAGACCTGTTTCTCTTTGAGATGTAGGACTAAGTGCAGGGATATATGATTTTTTTATTGTAATTTCTGTGCTTATACCAGATCTGTCCAATATATACGCGAACTGAGGCCATACAAACTTTATTTTGCAAAATTTAGTCTACATCGATTTTGTCCCCTTCAAAGTAGTCTCCATTCGGTGCTATGCATTTATTACATCTCCTTTCCTACTGTTTAAAGTACCCTATGATGTCCTCGGCAGTTAGGCTTTTCAGTTTTCTCGTCGTTTTTTGCTTTATTGTGTCCACATCTTCCCAAAAAACATTCCATTTTGGCATTTTGGGAATAGGAAAAATTTGCAGAAGGCGAGATCTGGCGAATAAGTAGGATGATCAAGGATGGTGATTGAATTAATTAAAATTGGCAATTTTTCACAGAAATAAGTTTTTATTAATACGACCGGTTTCAGTGTAACTACATCATCTTTTCACCAGCAGTTGATGTAGTTACATTGAAACCGGTCGTATTAATAAAAATTTATTTTTTTGGAAAATTACCAATTTTAATTAATCATGATATTCCACCATATCACTCCTGAAATGTCTCTTTTTATATGGTGATTGAATTTTTAAAAATGGGAACTATTAGCTCCCGTCTCTCATGTCAACAAAACTATGCATTTGTTATCCTCGAGCCTGTTTCGTTTTAAGCCCTCTTGTATGTCAGATTGAATTTACCATAATCCTCCGTTGAAAAAATAAAAAACCGTTGAACCTACATCTTATAAAGAATTTCAGAATATGCTATTAATCTTTCTAAAGACAATCCTTACTGCTAATCGATGATGAAACGAAGTAACTAACATTACTGACGTGAATTATGCGAATTCGCACGAAGCTAACAAGTAAGAGAATTTTCAATTATTAGTCCCCGTTAAGAAGAGTATTTTTCCAAATTGCGCACCCGAAAAGTAGAGTTACAACCAATAAGAAATATGACTACATATTTCACCATACATTGGGGGCACATTGGTCGGAAAACTAATCTTTTTATCCTAGGGAAACTATATTCAGAGTCGAAGCTACTGTTTCGTAGAGAATTAATTCAGATCTATTGTATTTTCAAAACTTCTCTCTGGCTCCCTGGTAGGCATAGGTGTAATAATCTAAAGGTGTATCCCTTCAATGAATCTAAATTGCCGCACATTACAGTGATTCTCTAAATTGACTTTCAGTGAAGTGTTCTGAATCCATCTCCAGGTCATTCTCTTCTAGTAAAGGAGATTTGGTCATGAGATGTCAGTTGAAAAAAAGGAACCTTTCACAAAGCTTATTTGATATGGGAGTTTCAGTCATGCCAGGGGCTTATGCCCTGGGGTTAGTAAGGTGAGTAGCTACGGTTCCTCATAACCGGATGCATTCCATCGCTCTATTTCATTACTATATGCTCGTTATTTAGCAATCTTAAGAAAGTCGTTGCTGGTGATCCAAAAAGAAAAAGAATGTTAATATATTTATTGTTTATTTTATATATTCAAACGTAAGGCATTGGTCGTATAATCCAAGAATTGCCTGGATAAATAAAAAGTCAACTTAAGTTTCACTGATAAGTAAACTCGCTTTGACTTCATTCAGTTTACTTTCCAAGCAAAATTGTAAAAGAATTATCGTAGAAATAGTAATTTACGGGGCTGGAAATTTTCTGATTCATCGTTGGGAGTGACAACTTGAATAATTTTGAGAACCATACAACAGGAAAATGTTATTTGAAATCCTATTCAAGTGAATCCTAATTCAGTGAAAGAATATATTACAGTACATATGATATCATATGCGCAAATAACGGCGCGTAAGCCAAGAATACTGAATTAAACCAGATTGGAATCAAATTGAATTTAGTCAGGAAAAATCATAAAAATTACACACGGAACAGTACAAAAAAATCACTTAGTAAATTTTCTGAAATAACTTACTCTGACTCAAGCTATTCCTATTACACATCAAACATTAATTCGCATGGAGATTGAATTATGGTTATGTTATACGCTGTATCACATTTAAAAAATGATTGTTTTAATTTGAAATGCAGCTACGTTTTTAAGAGCGAAATATTTCATTCAACACTATATTAATACATAATGCATCTATTATTCAAATGAATTCCTTCCATTTTACGGTAGCTAAAAAGAAATCTAGTTTAAGCTTTAAACTATAAATAATTTTCAAATAAGTATTTACTCTAACAATTTAAAACTAGAGATGTAATCCATTATGATAACACAGAAAATAATGTAAATCTGTGCAATAATTTCCATTATTGATGATTAATATAAATGACCCTGTTTTCTTCTAACATATTCTTCAATGTAAATGATGTCATCTAACTTATGATAAAATTTCCGATAGTAGCAATTTGAAAGAAGAACAATCACTATTGCAGATTTTTTATCAACCTTTAACGCTTTTTTGTTAAACAAATGTTTGACTAGAAGTATGATGAAAAATTCTATCGATAAAATTAAAGTATAAGAATTAAGCAGTATATTTTATGAAAACTAAATTAGAGGACACAAGAAAATAAGTAAATTTTGGGGTTACGACTTTATATCGTATGGTACGGAACAAATTACATTATGATTCATGTTTTTGGGAACACAAAAGTAAGTGTCATTTCCTATTCCATTAGAAGGATATAGTTGACTTTTTCGAGTAAATTATAACATTGTCCATTTCCAATGCATAATAAAAATATTGACAATGTGCTTAAAGTTATGCAATTGAAAATATTCAAGTTACTTTTTTCAAATAAACTGAACATTAATTTCATCACTTGCATAAAACGAGAGTTTCAATCCTAGGTTATAATGTTTACATGGCTGACTTTTAAGGCGTTATTACGCTTTTATAAAAGGATTATTGAAACATTCATCTATTTTCAGCGAGAATAAAACGTATTAAAATGACCTTAACGTTGACTAAAATTTTATTTTTCAAATAATGGAAACATTCTCTGTGAATTTTTTATAGCAAGTTTTAACTTTGCCAGCTCTCTCTTATTAAACGGCATCGAATTGCAACTATTGGTGAGAAATAATAAGAACTGACATAAAAGGTTCACAACATGTTATGGGGGAATCACTACGATAGATAAGCATTAAAACTTTCCTAGTTGGCACAAGAGACAGCTCTTACTTCATTGCTTTCCTTTCATCATTGGTTTGAAAAATGATTCGTCGAAAGATAAAATCGTGGTAGAGTAAGCAAGACTCCGTTCAGCATGCTAATCTCTCTCATCTCGCTTCAAATTCATATTTTTTTATTATTCGCTTATTCACACAGTGCAATCCAAAGAAGTCCAGCTAGCGTGCATGCGTTACTTTTTCAAATTGCGCAATGCTAGAAGGACGCCCACCAGCGCGCAGGGTCTCAAGGTAATTCGAGGCGTAAGGTCATAAGTCATAGTGGTTTCAGGGCACGCTTGCCCACTCAAGGTCGCGCCATTCTCCTGGACTATTCCGACTTATATTCTCCCAGGGACTGTATAAGGAGTCATAACGCATATTATATATTTTAAAATTTAATTCCGTCAAGAAAAACTTTATTGAAAAATGTTTCATATAATTTTAAGAATTGCCCTTTATTATAACATAAAACCATTGTGTAACAAAGTTGTATCAATGACCCTTAGTAAAGAATTCTCAAACTTGAAACAACGTAACAAGACGGAAGACTCAATTTTAATTCGTATTACGGAAGACATTTGGTTGTAACTCTGGTGAACAGTTGTTCTTAGACTCCATATAAATTAATAAATTCATGGCAAAACCTAAACCTATAAGTCAGAAGACTCTCTCTATTCACGTTACAATATCAGTTGAATCTAAAAACACGGAGTCTCTTGTAAAAATATACATGGCAAATGATCTTATGTTATCAATATGTCAATGATGTTATGAGTTATGACAATCAGTACTTATTCCAAGTTCGTGAGAGTCAGTGATGAGGTACCATTGAATTGTTTTTTTGTTATGGCATATATTTTTTACTAGTATGTAGTATAAAAACCGTGGAATAAATTGGAATCTTAGGAAAATAGTTTTGGATTGTTTTCAGTGCATTTGTGTACCTTCAAGTAAGGTTACATTTTTAGCATATAAAGATGTTTAACTTGTATAGGATTACACAAGCAAACACAATATCGAGAGATAGTATGCAGTTCAATGTTAAAGATCCAATTAACCATATTTCGGGTTTTTCAGTAAAAGCATAACATTAGAACACCTTAGGAACCCATGGGAAATATCAAAATTATGGCATAAGCTTTAAGCATAATACTTTATTTGTTACCATAAATATTTTCTAAATACTATTTGAATTGCTCTTTTCTGTTTCTTATATTTATATTGGTTAATATAAAATACTTAAAACATAAAAGAAGTTGCCAGTAGATGTTTTCTTTTGTGGTGGTTGTGACACAACAATAGGTATATCTCACATATCACTTGGTATGTCTTACCATAATGTAATGAAATCGTGAAGTATATCATACATTGACAAACAATAAGAGGAAGATAAATCCTGCAGAATATTCTACGCATTAATTTTTCATTATTTCTTGTCCCAAGTTGTTTGATTCTGAAAATGTCAACTCTTTCACAAGCATTGCAATGCAATAATTTCAGAGTCTAAAAATCATTCGCCTTGACCGGGATTCCGGTCAAAGCGAATGATTTTTACACTTTGTAAGTATTTCACTGAAATGCATGTTAGCGTATGACTCCGTTAAAAGTTACTGTTGCGGTATCTCCCGCAGTTTCTTGGAAGTTCTTAAACAACATTTTTTCCTAGCACAAATAAAATAAGAAAAATAATAACATAACTTAATTCCATAAAAAAACAATAAACTGTTTTCAAGCCTTCTGCTTACGTGCCCATCTGTGACCTTCCGAAGACCTCCGAACCTAAGCAAAATTCTGAAATCAGCCAAGTCATTGCATCCACCTCCTCCCTCTACCTTCCGCTCAACTTTCAGGCGTTCAAGATACAAATGCAAATGACAAAGGTGGACGATCAAAAGGAAAGTTGCAAAGTTGAGCAACAGAAACATGCTCAGTTCTGTTTCAGTATAGAAAAATGCCTCATTACAGAAAAAATGAGTATTGATTGTAACGTCAACATTAGAGAAACAAAGATGAAAACCATTTAAAATGGAAGTCTTCATAAATCAGTTCCTTGCAACTTTGAAAAAAGATTAACGCCAGCCTTATTTCGCTTTGTCGGATTGGAGCGATGATATCATGATATTTCTTTGAACTCTGAGGTCACCAAGAGACTTCACCTAAAAGGGGTGCCCTTTCATCAACCTCTTGTGAAATTTGGGTGAAATATCTTTATCCAACCGATTGCGGCAGCAGTATTTGACGGCTACCAGCTCGTGACAAGACCAATATCAAGGTGGGCGGCGCTCGTGAGACTGAGGCGCAACACACCACGCACAGTCACCAGGCCTCTGACTCACCCTCACCATCGCGGCGCTGCCGTTGCCGGAAACTAGAGTGATTCACGCAGTAACGAAAAGATACAAATCCAGATAGGAAAGCACTTTACTGGCATTTGAAAGTAAAATAACCAGGAAATTCGATACAGTACAGTAAAACAGAATACTTTGCTCTGCTTAACTACTTAAACCACAATATTTTGCGTAATAATGTTTTCCATTAATCGATGTCAAAGTGATTCTAACTAGATAATTCATTAAAATATTTTTTACCATCAAATGCATATTTTATAATCAAAGACGGGGAATTCGTTTCTCAGAATTACAAAATGTCAGCGGCTTCATTATCTTTTAATCTTATTTATCGTTTAATGCACGATGTTCTTTATGCTATATTTAACCTTTGTCAGTCACCTTCACTTGGAAACTATATTGCTATCAGAGTATAAACAAAGAGAACGAGGTCTAGCTCCTATTGTATAGTAAACTTTGTTTGTGGCTTTCTTCAAAACATATACGAATTCATAGAGCCATAAAAACGTCTCAAAACCAATACTGAAAATAAGGAGGTTAAATAAACTTTCCCTTCCAAAAATATGATAATTTATTTATGATTACAATGATTTATTTATGATTAAAACTTCTTCTAAAAAATGAAATTTTGCTTAAGATTACATTTCATTAGATTTTTCCAGCTTAACACTGAAAAATTCATAATCTAAGGCCTATCACTGATGTTTACCTAACACCTAACGAATATAACAGTGCTTTCACCCGTAAGCTTGCGTGATACCTACCCTTCTTTCTTAAGCTGAGCCTCAAGTCTCATCTTATATTAATTGTCCCTCGCGCTGATAACTGTCTCTATGGAAAGCTAGTACGCCACGTGTATTTTACGACCACCACAAATTGGTGTTCCATTTAAGGTAGCACTTTCTAAGAATACTTAAAAAATATAAAACGAAGTAATTTTCCTCTTGACCAGAACCAATAGGGTCAACTGCTAGTGTAGCATTGCGATGGGAGTCGCTTGGCTGCTGAGATTAATGAGCCATTAAGGATATCTAGGAGTATAATTAGAGCAAGGACACAGAAAGGAGACAAGAGAAATCCGACGTCGGCATTGGCCTACTCTCAAAGAAAGTTTCACATACGTTTAGAGTTTAATGCTTCATTAGACAGATGATGTCATTTATGCTATGGGTTTTCGCCGTGCCATTTAACTACATTAAAACAAGAACGTACCGAAAAAAACCATTTCAAAAATGAAAATTGACCGAGTAAAAAGCGAATCAATTCATGCACATGCCAATAAAAAACGGTATCGAATGTCCCATGATGTTTCATGAATTTTCTATGTCAACAATTCGGAGTCAATTCAAAGGGTTCTCTTTTGCAATCCTGTCTCTACAAATTTTGATCCTTGTCCTTTCCTTTAAATGGTTCAAACGTTCGGCCAATGCCGCAGAAAATAGTACGTATATTTAATCTAAGAATAAGTGAAGATATTTCTCCACAGTACATAGTGGACCCACGTCTATTATGTCTAACGAAACAGCACTGTACTTTCGATAATTTTTAACTGCTTCTTCAAAATACTACTATCAACTACTATTTCAATCATTACTATGAACGAACTGCAATTTAACGTGAATGATACCTGGCAACAAACCGACGTTTGTGAGTCCATGCCTAACATATACTTATCATACTTTTAAGAAAGTAAAATGTGAAATTGAAGATGGTGTTCAGAAGTGCTCTGACGATTGCCGTGACGGAGTGGAGAACAATGAGTTGGAGAACCGGTTCTCATAGTAGAATTGGAATTGCGGACGGTACCAAAAAAGAATGAGGATTAAAGGATAAAAAAGGACAAAAAGAAAGCAAAGAAAATTTTAAAAAATTCTTTCATGTATTTCTACAATGAGCAGGAAACCCACTATATACTATGCTAAACTAATTTTGTTTCAATAATTTAAAAATATACTAATGTAATTATTAGCTAAACTAAAAAATAAAATTTTAGGCACAAAATTGGTGGATGGATGAGAGTAACTAAACAGGCATTTATAGAATTTTGCATTTAAATTTCTAATGCATAAAGAAGACCGGGAAGAATGGAGCAAAAAAATAACTGGTTGAAAAATAATGGATTCCCATAATTTTTATCCAAAGAGTTGTGTTCCAAATGACAGAGTGACGGATTGTGGTAAGGAGAGTTTCAATTATCGAACCTTCCGAGTTAAGAGCACTTTTGCTCTTATTTCACATTGAATCACCAATATATACATAAATATATAAGATCCGGGTTCAAATCCTGGAGGCAACAAATATTTTTCAGTGGTATCTTGATCCTACTTGAGGTGCTTTGTGGAGAGCACTTTGAGTGAGTATGACATCCGTCGGATGGGACATTTAACTGCGGACCCCTTGGCGCCTTTCGTTAAGAGAAGGCTAACACCGACGCCGGATTTCTCTCCACTCTTCCTTTCCCATCCATCCCTAATGTTGCAAATGATATTAGCTGTTGGTTGCCTCCCCTAAAAAACTGCAACTATTTAAACAAGAGTTCACCCCATCTTCATCAGCTTGTGTATCCTGAGGTATATGCAACTTTACTACTCGTTTATGTAATGAGGGTTGCGAACTACCGGGCGACCTCCTGTAACTGCCTTCAGACACTGTCTGTCTGACCTGAAGAAAGCCTCGGAGTAGGCCGAAAGCTCAAACAATTTACAATGTGAGTGTTCTTTTACGTTTTATCTATTTTATTCTGTGTTGTAATGTGCCGTCCAAATGTTATATTGTTCTCGTGAGTACTTCCACATCATCGATATATACATATATATATATATTTATTTATAATATGGTTTTTTAATGCTTATATATATATATATAATACAAAGTCGTAAAACGTGTTAGTTAATCGTCGAGCTCAACGTAGAGGTCAACAGGGAGATAATCTTCGGCGCGAGGCTTTTAGTGTTCATTTGAATCGAGCAGCGTTTCTATATGATTGCACAATTGATTACAGCTCGCATTTTAAAATTACTTAATTTGGGCCAAACATCCAAGAACCAGGATTTAATTCGACATTCAAGGAAATTTAATTTGTTGAAAAGAGTCAATATTCATTTTCTTTAAAAATAAGTTTTGTTCAATTGATGACAAATTGCCCAAATATAGTTTCAATTAAAGATGGAAAAGTTTTGCTCAATGTATTTGTTTCTAAAATAAATAAGGCATGCTAACATAAAAAAGAGATTATAAATGAGTAATAATTCTTTCCCTTTGGACAGGTTCAAGGCCAGATTCACGGTCAAATTGGATCATTGCTGCCTCTTGAAGATGCACAGCATAAATTCTTGCAATTATACTTCATAATTAATATGAAGAAACAAATTGATCGACGTGAAGAGATAAACCCAACAATGAAAAGAGCAATTCTCCATGATCCGCAGCAATTACTTCATGAGCATAATATATATATCAGGATGTTCAGAACGGCGTTGGATCACATGCCATACGATGACTAAAAAGTCGTGATCACAGCAGATAAACGACCAGCTAAAACACAGGAACGAATATTTAACGCCCCAGCAATAGACGAAGGTGAAATCCTGATTGTTAATGAAAACGTGGAAACACGTGATATTGTGCTTACACGTCGTGATACTGGACAACTGCAAAAAATATATGAAACATTGACACATTGCAATACTTGCTGATGTTTTGGCAAGGTGATGATGGATATCACTTCAATATCAAGATGATAAATCCTTTGAATGGTGATTATCAGTGTTGGACAAATTTTAATTGAAAGGGCAATTAAAAATTAACAATGAATTAATTGTTAATAATGACCATAACAACTAACAATTAATTGATGGTAATTGTGCAAAATTACACTTAATATTTTTTAAATTGTTAATTTAGTACCAGCAAGTAACAATTAATTAATTTTCAACCGTGATTTGCAACAGTTAACAATTTATAAATAACATAACAAGCTGATTGACAAATTAACTGATTTACACCAAGCACTGAAATCAATATCAATACAGACGTGACTTATAAGATACTAATTTTACAGTTTTTATTTCAGGGGAGGAAATTACAAAGAAGGTTAGTTCGATGAACTGTTATGCATATTGTTTGATGATTCGTCAAAATGATGACGACTATTTGTTGCAATTTCGGCGATTTCTGAATAGCAAGTGTTCAAATACTTCTTCCGGAACAAACATCAAGTGATCGGCACGACATCACTGCACATGTCTTTAAGCAAAAACTCCTGACGCTAATTAAATACATTGTTAAGCAATGCGTCTTCGGGGATATTTGATGGTGGATGTATTCAATCGAATGACAAAAACGAGGATTGCCACAAGCTCACATTATTATTTTGTTAGTCATAAGAATTCAACCAGACCTAATAGATGATATCATGTGTGCCGAGATTCCTGATCCCGATACCTATCCAGACCTACATGATGTTGTGATTACGAAAATAATTAATGGACCGTGTGGCGCCATCAACACCCAATAACCATGCATGGTCGACGGCAAGTGTTCTAAACGTTATCCACGAAAATTCACGGCGGAAACTGTTACCGGCAACAATGGTTATCCGTCATATCGGCGTCGATCACCTAATGATAACGGTCGCCCTATCACAACGAAAGTGAAAGGAAAAAATGTCGTGGTCGACAACAGTTGTATTGTTCCATATTTTAAAATGCTTTCAGAAATATTCAAGACACATTGCAGCGTTGAGTATTACAATTCCGTGAAGTCGATCAAATACATCTGTAAATATGTCATGAAAGGCAGCGATATGGCGGTCAGTTTTTGGCTTCCAAACCACTGATGTCAACAATAAAATTACCAGCTATCAAGTTGGTCGATATGTGAACTGCAATGAGGCGATTTAGCGTATCTTTTTAGTCCCTATTCACGAACGTCATCCCACTGCTGTACATTTGGCGGTGCATTTGAAGAATGGGCAACAAGTTTATTTCACCGCGTCGAATGTTTCTCAACGAGTTGAAGCACCTCCAGCGACAACATTGACGAGTTTCTATGCGAGTTGCCAAAGTGATCCTTATGCCTAAACGTTGCTATACTTCAAGATGCCACGTTATTACGCTTGGAACGTTTAATCGAAGAAATTTCAGCGTCGGAAACAAGCCGGCGCGGTTTCTCGTCAATTGGATGTGCTTTCTGTCGATGCTCTTGGCCGTGTTTATACTGCTCATTCGAAGAATGATGAATGCTTCTATTTGCGGTTGTTACTGGTGAGTGTTCGAGGGCCAACATCATTCGAATCACTACCAACTGTTAATGCTAAAATGCTCCCAACATTTTGTACTGCATGTCAAGAGCTCAATTTGCTTGAAAACGATTATCATTGAGACACGAAAATGGTTGAAGCAACTACTTCTGCATCTCCAAGTCAGATACGCACATTATTTGCTATCATCCTTTCGACATGCTTCCCACTTAATTCACGTGACCTGTGAAACAAATACAAGGATAAAATGTCAGAAGACATTTTACATCGAATTCGTGTAAGTTCAAGAAATATCGATATTGAGGTAACTGAGGAGATGCATAACCAGCCTTTGCTGTTGATTGAAGACATGTGTTACCTCTGTGCGGCAGTTTATTAGTGAAGTTAAGAATGCCAACGCTAGATCGTGGAATGAACGAGGCATCTAATCGAGAATTGGAACGTGAACGTGAATATGATCGATATAAATTAGACCAATCAGTTCAAGCGAATGTACCACTGCTGAACCCCCAACAGAAGGAAGTGTATGACACATAAATGAAGGGAATTCATGATGGAAATGGTGGCTTATTTTTCCTGGAGGCCCCTGGTGAACCTGGGAAGACATTCCTCATATTATTGCTTTTGGCCACTTCGTGCAAAACGAGACATTGCGGTAGCAGTTGCTTCTTCTGGAATAACGGCCAAATTGTGATAAGGATGCTGTATGACTCATTCAGCGTTTAAGTCGCCGTTAAACCTACAAAATTCTGAACAAGTGACATGTTGCATTTCGAAACAGTTTAAATGGCCAAAATTTTAGTACCATCTAAAATCATCACGTGGAACGATTGCACGATGGCGCACAAACGCGCATTGGAAGCACTTGAGCGGACATTGAAAGACCTACGTAATGACTCGAGATGCTTTGGTGGCGCAATGAGTTTACTGCCTGGCGATTTCCGCCAAACACTGCCAGTCATTCCAATATCGACTGCTGCCAATGAAATAAACGCTTGCCTCAAATCACCAAACCTGTGGTGCTATTTGAAGAGACTTCAACTGACAACAAACATGAGAGTTGAATTGCTGAACGATCCATCTGCTGAGGATTTCTCCAAGCTATTGTTGACTATCGGTAATGGACGTGTTCCTGTCGACGAATCGAGCGGAATTTCCTCGGAATTTTTGCAATTTCTTTTCATCGAAAGATGAGCTCATCAACAAATTTTTCCCAAACATCATTGATAATTACAAAAATCACAAATGGTTGAGTGAACGAGCAATGTTGGCGGCTAAGAATAAAGATGTGATGCCTCAAACTTCGTAATTCAGAATCAAATCGTTGGAACTCTGAATTAATTGAAATCTGTTGACTGTGACGAAGTCAACAACCATCCATCTAAATTTTTGAACCCCTTGGATGTACCTGCCTTACCACTGCACAATTTACAGCTGAAAATAGCTCGATGATGCTTCGAAATCTAAACCAACCAATTCTATGTAATGGAACGCGTTTGATGATAAAAAAACTAATGATCAATGTGATCCACACGACTACACTCAACGGAAAATTCAAATATGAGGAAGTTCTCATTCCGAGGATTCTCACGATCCCAACAGATATGCCCTTTGAGTTTAAACGAAAGAAATTTCCAATTCGTGTTGCATTCGAGATGACGATTAACAAATCACAAGGCCAATCGTTGAGTGTTTGTGGTCTGAATCTAGATAGTCCATGTTTTTCTCATGGTCAATTATATGTGACATATTCACGTGTTGGTAAACCATCCGCTTCATTTCTTCTTGCGCATGATAACAAAGCAAAAAATATTGTATATCAGAAAGTGCTTGACTAAAGAGAATAAACCCCGTATGTATATATAGATGGAATAAAGGAAATGTCTTTCTGTCAAGCCATTGGAATGCTTATTTTTGTAGTTTTACTGAATTTTTTCCTTAATCTCTCTAATTTTATTTGTATGATCTCTCCTACCGTGCTTCGATGGGGCTAATTATACATGTTCAACATTATCGCTAAATACTCCTTCAAATCCATGCAGGAAATCTGTAATTTTAACTTCGCTCCCTAAGTGATTTTCAACCTAGCTTCTCTTATAATATTGATAAGCTGCTCATTTTGTCATAGCAAGGTTTTACAATTCTTGCTCTCCTCCGCTGCACGCGATCTAATCGGCAATCAATCCAACTTCATGAGGATCCTACATACCAGCAGCATATTCTAAATACGGCATTACCATCAAAAGATAACATCACTCTTTATTCTTCTCGTCATATTTCCCCAATTTCCTTCTAATAAATTCTAATTTTATGTAACCTTTTCTACTTATTTCCCGTATATGTTTCATTCAGGCCGTTTGCGAGTGTAAGACTTAAGTATTTAATCGAATCTACTCTTTCTATTTCGGTATTTATGATACAGAAGGCATTCGGAAGAGAACTACCCCTATGTAAAAATGTATCACTACGCAGTTTTTTAAGTTTAATTGTAATTTCCCAATGTTGCTCCAACGTTGTATATCATTAAAATCACACGCCAAATGTACCTTATTCTCAGGATTACGGATATATATGCAAACCACTGCATTGCCGGCAAGATAATTATACCTTACTATTAACCACGAAGTCAGTGTCGCTAATGTAAATGAAGAATAAATGGGGTCCGATAACACTTCCTTGACCAACACCATTAGTGGCTTCTAATGCATTAGAGCTAACAGCATCTATGGCTACCATTTGTATGCAACCATTCAAAAAGTCTAATCCAGCCTAGAATAAGTTTCATTTTGCCGTAAGCTTCTAGCTTTATGAGTATATTACTATGAGATATTTTGTCGAAAAATGTTTTTATCCAGAAAAACCGCGTCAAATGGAAAATTTCTCTCCCCCGAAACAAATATGTCATTGAGAAAAACGCGCAAGTTACGATATACTATATAATATACCCTGCAATTTACGGTAAGGTGTGTGATGGGGTGATCACACGCCAGACTACATTAACATTACATCATTCCAACCATGTTAGCCGAGTATAAGAACACTTAAGGAAGTACCATAATAAATAGCAGCAGAAGAGATAACCACCACACGCAGGTTTTACCTACACGTAGCTTAGTAGCTCAAGTAAAAATTTATCAAGTAACCATTTTCACATATGTTTATATTAGCCAGTGCTATCAACTCTTAGAACTGGAAAACCCTGTAAACATTAAGTAATGGGTTTTACTCAAACCTATATGAAGAGAAAATGATAAAATCATCGCAACTGTAGACATTTCAATAGCATCCTAATCCCTGTTAAGATGTCATGCGGAGGGTACTTTATATGCAGTCCTCCGCCAGTCGAATAGGTCGTTACAACTGTGAACACCTAGACACCGTTCGTTCACAATAGGCAAATGCCGACTTCGCACTATACTTCAACTTCCCTACGTTTCCAAAAAATTCCCGCCTTCACCGAATTGTCTGCCTTTCCGTAATGGTCCCAATGACCTCGGAGTTTGCCAGGTATTTTGACTACTGATGGCACTACCCAAAACCCTCGACTAAGAACAACAGCAAACCAGCCAAATGCCAGCTACATTAGCCAGTTATAGGTACCATTACAAAAACTTCTTACGAAGACTACTACTAAGTATCATACATATGTGGTTTCATAGAACGCTCTGTATTTGTAGTTCTAAGTGTATATTCTATCAAATGAAGATGATTAAACAAGGCTCATTTGTCATAAAAATTGGCTTTGGAAATACCTGACATATTCGAAACACACAATACTAATGGTCGGGGACTCTTACCAGAATAATTATGGCTTAAGTTTGCAGAAATACACGTAATCAAAAATTGATATTATGTGCGCAATGATGAGTTCTGATAGAATAACAACACAGCACCTACCCACCTTTGCTTCAATGATATAGAATAATTGGTGGAAAAACTAGTGGAAATCGTGCAGCTTCGAAAATTACAGAATAAGGAATAGATCCTAATAATTTTAAAAGGACGTTTTAAAATTCAATAAGGGCTTTCTTAAAAACTGTATATTCACATGATAAATGTTAACGAACTAAGCATAAATAGGTGCTACATTACTTTAAATCCCTCGTCATTAATGCAAGAACTTTGGCGACACATTCATTTTTGCAGTGATAATCCAAACTCCTTAGCTAATATTTTTTGTGGCAGTGGATTGTATCTTAACAATAATAATAAGCTGTTTTTACTAGACGAAACTGACACAAACTGAAGATGAATGAGCTGATTGATCTTATTTGCCAACAATGCATTAAATTATCAAACATTAATTATCAACAATAATTATTAAATTATCAAACAACAACGCGGTGAAAACCCGGACATGCAGAATTCTTCAATGCATTAAATTTTCGATAGATTGTAACCGTTAAATACATTGGTGCCCAGGAGTTCAGGAGGTCTCGTGACTAGCATTATTCAAGCAAGGCATGTCACATTTCGGGGGGGAAGTGAATGTATTGACTCTGGAGTCACTTTCTCTCTTCTCACTATTTCCCACTTACCATTAAAGGCCATTAGTTATTTCCGGCTCTTTGGAGTAACGTGAGAAATCACGGATTTGCCTTGGTAGAGAATAAGGATTTTCTAACTACTTAGGTCTCCTAAAATCATTAATTTAATTGCTGCAAAGATTTATCAAAGAAAATTAGTGAGTGATTCATTTATAATAATTATTCATTCTGCGAAAAAAAATTAGTTAATACATCATTCAGAGGTAACCCACAACCGTCTACTATATAAATCACTTTATTTAAATAAAATGTGGAGACCTTCAACCCCGAAATAGGTGGGCGGTAGGATGGGGGAGTGTTGGCGCGGTGGTACATATCTGGGAGCCGTTCGCATTTCAACCCCAGCAGCGAGCGGTGTGTACATAACAAGGGAACCTTCAATCCTCCACCCACTCCCACCCACCCGCCCTCCTCCCCAAAACGGTTGCGAACATCACGGGCGAAGGAAGGGTCTCGACCCCTCGTGGAAGCGAGAGAAGTGAGCGAATGCAGTGGCGCCCTCGCCCGTGACTTCTCGCACGCGATGCCGAGTGGTACGTCACGGCACGGGGGGGATATTTGGGGAGGAACGGGGAAAAGTGGTAGGGGAAGAGAGACGAAAAGGGGAAGGAAGAGGAGAGGGAAGAGTTGAAGCAGAATGGTATGAAGGAAAAAGGGAGAGGAAATGGAAAGAGAGAAAATGTGGGTGCGGAGACGGAAAGACAATCGGATTCTACAGGGACGAAATTTGGACCCCTCCTCTGCTTCTGCAAATATTATATTATCCGGATTGTTATGACAATAGGAATAATTAAAAACAAGATATATGGATATACTAATTAATACTTTACTCTCTCAGGACATGTTGAACTGTGTCCGCAGTAAAATTTAAATAACAAGTAAAACACCAGAATAGAATGAGGAACATTAAATTGGTGAATATCCCGCAGAAAAGGAAAAATCATCATAGAAAGAATAATTTCCCTGGAGACAAAACTCAAATATACGCAAAAATAAGTTAACGAAGCAATTTCCAAGTTGACTCAACACCTAGGTTAATGCAAACAACGAAACTCAGCATTTTTACGATTGGTTAAGAGAAGTACATTAGTTCGACCATTGTAATTTCTTTAGAATGCAAATTTTTGGATGTTCATTGAATACTAATTAAAATTTGTTTTGCATTTATAAGATTTCAATCAGCTCCTGTTCATAAATATCACTTTTGATTTGTGCCCTCCCCATTGACTACAATCTTGACGGTGGAGTGTCTTGTGCGTTTGAATGACGCCTAGAGCTGTGTAGACGGTAGCAATGATAGTTAATTCTGACAATTTCACTCATGGGCCGAAGCTTAAGAGCTAGACGAAAGGTACGTTCTTCAGTGAAGCGGCTGCAAAGGATTGTGACCCCAGTTGGGCGGTCATATTTGACTTATGGTGTCAAGTTAAAATCACGATTTTTAAAGATAATGGGAAAACTCTTAAATCAATTATTACACGAAACAATGATGAGCAAAGAAGTTTTCACCACGAAAAGGTTCGTTCACACGTTTATATGGATAGTGTTTTTTATACGGCACGAAAAAACGGTCGTTAAAGCTAGATGAATAACGTAGGTTGGAAGATTTTAAAATGTGTTGGGGGAAGGATGAGAAAAGGAAAAATTGGCAGAAAGGAAAACGAAAGAGTAAATGCAATACACAGGGAAGGAAAAGAGGGATTTTTGAGAGAAATCCTAAGGAGAAGGTAAGATGAATGCAAGGCATATTGGTTGGCGATAGGATGTCGCAGGCTACGATGGAGGGAGAACGTTAGGCAAGTTTGCAAGGGTAGACATTGGTAGGGTGGGAATGTTTAATGGAATAACTGGACGTATATAGTGTGCGGAATTGAAGGAGGGTTTCTTGCTGTAACAGCTGTCAGGGTGTATTTTGTTAAAACGCCCAAGGAAATAATTCGCTTCAGCATTCTATAGCCTATATCCAGCCAAAACTTACCCAAAACAATAGAATATCAAATAAGAATAACGTCCAATATAATGCCTACTTTCTCTCTCATCGCAAATTATTATTCAACCCGTTTTTCAACAATCCCCTACGACCCTATACGTTTTTCTTACACTTTCTCCGCATTACTCATATTCCACTAACTAACTTAATCCCTTTCACCTCGCCTGTGTTCCACTCACGTATACACCTCTTATTAAACCCACTCCTGGCAACACCCTCAATCTAGGCTCGGAAATAAGCGTTTAAGAAGTTGATAAACGATTGTGAAGCATCATGTCTAAAATCTTTTACAAATAAACCTTCCATCCCATCCTGTTTCTTCAGTGCATTTTTCTAACCACATACCAAATATTTCAACAGCTTCAAGTTATTTGACCAGACAAGTGTATTTCAAATAATTATCCTAAAATATTTTTAATTTTGAAACAAGTTATTATATTTTTAAAATCGAAAATATGATTATTTGACTATTGTAACTGCTACGTCTACTAACACTATTACTAATAAAATATAGTACAAAAAACGAGAAACTATGTCTATAATTTTATAATGTATCCTTTGGTTAATTGAGTTACCCTTTGGGTGAATGGTCTACGATCGTTTTACGCGGGTTTGGTTTTAAATTTCCTAAATGCAACGAGAGCAAAACGAATGACGGAAATTTAAAAATTACTACAATAAATTTATCTCGTGGTCATTTATAGTATACTTCTTAATAAATTATGAGCCTGTAGCTAATTTCAATAAATATGCTTAGCAATAAAATATTCATAAATACATATTGAAGGAACTATAATAGAAAGATTATGCAGAATAAATTCTTTCAAAGAGGCATTAGAAACCGGGATTTGTTATGGTTGTGAAATTAATAGGCAATTTTCAATCAAGAAGCGTATTCCAGATCACCAAAGGTAAATCTTAAGAGAAAGAATTAATCTTTAGGGCTTGCCAAAATTCTACATTCTGTGATGAAACTGAAGTTATACCAAAACATATTACCGCAACAAAATTAAGCTCATAAATTTTTAAATTTTATAAAATTAAATAGATTTTGACCCTTGAAATGAAAGAAATATCGGAAACCCTTCGTTATGCTATAGTAAACTCATACAATAATACAGCTATAGTACATGAGGTATCTACGGATTTCAATATTTAATCTAAATGAAAAGGATTGGATCAGTTTCTCTCAAGTGAAATTGTAAAACAATTACCTACTGCCTTCAAAATATTTGCTGATAATAGTTTAAAATATGAAAGAATCATTTTGTAATTTTTGTAGATATTTTTAGTCAGACAATTACAATGAGAATATCTCACAACTGGTAGTCGTTGAGCAGAAGAAATTTAAACTGAAGGTAGGAAAAAAATCATTTTTTTTCTCGTCCCAGAATCAACAAAACATGTCCTTAAATCAGTAAAGAAGAGTAGCCAATTTTTCTGATAATAAGAAAACGATTTGAGTCTAGATTTTAAAGTACGCTCTAAAGAGAAGGATAGGGAAGAACTGTATGAACGAAGAGGAGAAGGGAAAGATAAATCGACCAAAGCGTAGTCTTACTTCCCAACGATTTGTTCCTTTCGTTTAACCAAGGAGAAAGTTCGTGTTATGGTCCCTAAATGAGAAAAACCGTCATTTCCCGCTTAATGAAGCACGCCAACGTCACCCACGTAAGGGAGCGCATCGCTTATATTCTCCGCACTTCCACATTTACCACCTTCGACCATTTATGTGTCCCATCCTTCGCCGCCAATCACACAATATAAGTCCTCTGGGAATGAGAGTAAAAACCTTTCATTTCGGTGCGCTCGGGACGAGATGGAGGCGAGGAGGCGCGAGTGCAATTACGGGTGTTCGCGACGTGGGAGTGAGAGAGGCGAAGGATGGGAACCAATTCTTCACTCTCATTTGTCTAGTGCCCCAAACACCCTCCCCCCCCCACGTATTCTCGCTTCTACCTCCCTCTCGAAACAACTGGAATTAGCTGACAACTCGGAAGAACTGGATCCGTCCTGCCACATGTAACGACGAAGCAACAAAATATTTACCAGCGCACGTGCGATAACCAACACAGGAATATATATTAGAGGGTGAAATGGAATTAATATTTTAAAGAATTTAATGAATTGAAATAACCCGTTTTTAGGCAGACAGCATGATGCATGAAATGCATTCCAGTTTCTTTCCGTGTCGTAGATTAAAAACATTTTCTCTTAACCCCGATTCTATGCATCACGAATCCGTTCACTGCCGTTCTCATGATGAGTAACGTAAGACCACTTTCCATGATCAGCGTTGATAAATGCGATAAAATGATGTGTTAATGGGTAGTGAAGTGATGGGAAAATACGCGCGAGCGTAACTGCAGAGAAGATACAGGAAAATCTGAAGTTTTATCTGTTATTTTATAAGCTCATTTATTTCAAGTCATTGACATACAGAACCTACAAAACATATCGTCAGTAAGATAAAAAAATTAAGAAGCCAAAATAAATAATATTCTCATTTAGGGTGGAAAATGTCAATCTTTTAAGAGAAAATATTTTAAAGGAACGCATTCGGAGCTCAGAAGTAGACCTAAAAACTTCTAAGGGGCGGGGAAGCTTTTTCATTTACAAACAGTAATAATGTAATAATATTTCCCTTCAACTAAAGTTGAATTGTTTTTACTTGGAAAATTATCGCACTAATTTAGAAAAGAATTTATTATTAGAAAATTTAATGTCTTGCTTTGGAGATACAATGATTTCAAAAGTAGTTACGAGCATATAAGCAATATTCATTCCGCTTTATATTAAATCAAAAAATATATGCTAAGGGGGAAGAAACGGGAGAACTCCCTCGTTGGATATGCCCCTGATTTTGATTATCACTTTTCTGCTCTTCAGGTAACCATTTGCAAATAGTACCCATGTGTCTTCAAACATCCATTATATGTTTTACTTAGGGAAAAATGTGTAAACAACGAGATGAAGGATAATCTATAAACAGTAGCAAGATTATTACATCAAAGTGAAGACAATTTTTCAATGCAATAGGTAATGCTTTACAATCTATTTAATGCACCTTAAATCATGCTTATTGTCATATTCTTTTCTTTTTCTCTGAACCTTTACTTGTAACCCAATTTTCACAGTCACTGTGTTTTACCTGCTTCAAACGAGTACATATTTTGTGTTTAAATCTGAACACAATTGATCCTCACTTTAAACAGATGGCATTTGTTCATAACTGTTACATTAAGTATATTTCCTTAATTTATCACAATTAGGGCGTGATTATTTTCACTTTGGCCAATGCAATCCCTTTAAGCAATTTTTCAAAGATACGGATACTGACTACTGCGCTGAGGAACATGAGCCCTGGTCCAATAGATGAAAGATCTGGTCTTTGAAATATAAAAATTAGATTTGAGGCTATGAAATGGGTGTGGCGAAGAAAGGAGATTTAAAGTTGGACGAATGAAGTAGGCAAAAGCTGATGTTACAATTAGGACGGACGAAAGGAATAAGTTAAGGAGGAGAATCCGAAGAAGTCTGAGAAAGGAAATTGCGGATATAAAGAAAAAAAGTGAGGGCCATGATAGAAGATAGAACGTTGGGTAGGCGGCATAGAGGAAGGAAGGGAGTCAACTTTATGGAGAGTATGATAGCAGGCAGAAGTTACTTATAATAGCCAATGGTATTAAATTTTAATTGCATTGAGATAATTCAAAAAATATTTGATTCATTTGGTCTGTAAGACTTTGATTAGACTACCTGGAAACTGTCCAATAAAGCGATTTCAACCCTCTAATATAAGGTGCGAATGTATAAAAATATATAATATTTTACATATATAAAAATATATATACATATATATATATATATATATATATATATATATACATTCAAACACGAAATACCGCCATACGGCGAATAAATATTCATTCACATTGAAATAGAGACATGGGAATGGGAAAGGAACACACATAAAGGAAGGATACAAGAGAGAAGGAGATGGCGAATGTGAGCAGATCACAAATATAAAAATATTTCCCTCGACCGGGACTTGAACACTGGATCTCTCCACTTGCCGGGCGGATGCTCTAACCACTTGAGCTATGATCGAGAAAATGTACTTTACACTGAAATCTGCGATCTTATAAAGCACCAAAGTGCTCCGAATCATTGCCCAGAAGATGGCGTTAGGGAGCTGTTACACCCACCAAAGGATACCACATATTCATATATATTTTTATTTATATATATATTTATATATCGATTCCCGGGCAAGGCACTCTGGGCACCTGCAGCTCCACCCAAGCTAGTTGATTTTTCGGGTACCAGATCTTCCTGGGAAACCATAACCGGCACAGGGAGCTGGCCCCCCTACCCTGATGTGTGAATATTCACACGCCGTCGGGCTTGGTACATGGGTGAGCTCTACCATCACCTACTTAACCGACCTTCGGGTTGATTACTGTGTTTAAGGTTTTTTTTATATACATATGTATATAGTATATAAATTTCAGAAAAAATGCTGTACCTTGTTAGGTCGAAAACTTTTCAGACCACCCTTATACACACATGCACACACAAAGTTATAAATATATATATATATATATTACATTTACTTGTATATGTAAAGTTTCCGACCAAACAAAGATACAAGACATTTTTTCTGAAATTTTTTAGGTCGGAAACTTTTCAGACCACCCACGTATACATGTATATGTGTGTGAATTCAAAACGGTGTAAATTAAGACTATAAACGGTTATTTTTAATTCCACAAATCCTTTCCAAGTGTCCACATCGCAGAAATAGCGCCCAAAAAATATATGAATACATTAATGTCACGTGAGACCGTTCCGTAAATAATTATTTCCTGACCATAAAAAGAAGTCTCGCCACTGGATGTTGTGACACAGGGACGGCAACATATCAGAAATCTCTGAGAAATTTCTAAAACTGTAGCTTTCGCTGAAAACCCTGAGACAACCGAAGAGATTATCAATGGCCCAGGCCACCCACGCCAAAACAGCTGATCGCCTTGACCAGAGTCCATTAAGGCTGCAAACTTCCATTTCCCCACCCCCCTCACGGTCGATAACCGAAGGAAACTTAAGTCGGCGGAAGGAGTCAAGTTAAAAGGTAGGTCGCTGCGGCGGCCGAGCGAAAAGGCAACGATATAATTGCAAAAATTACCCTTGCCAATCAAACAAGTATCCATTTACTGGCAACAAAAGATTCCTCCACAAAATTTTGTAACTACTGACTTAAAAAAACAATTTTTGAGGTTACCAACATGAAATATACTCTCGCCGACTATTCTTTCTTTGAAGCGTGACCAAATCATCACCATGAAGTAAGTAGTTAAGAAACTGAGACTAGAGTGCGAAGAAAATATTCTTCATAATTCCTGATTACTAATTCATAAAACCAAATACATAGTGTATCAGTCTATGCAATGCATTCGACATTTTTCGCATACAATCTTGGAGGAAACAAGAGAATCAAACAACGCCAATTGAAACATTCTGAGAGAAACAGAATTTGGAAATTGCAGTGTTTGGTTTCCAGCCCAGATTTTAAATAGTGTCTTCAAACTCTTTTAACTCGCCGAATATGTTGAAACATTTTGAGATTCATGATATTTTCTAAAATATTTTCTATATTAATGTTCTATGATTAAACGCTGCCATCAAGATACTAAATTCAATGTATGATAAGTTGCATATTATACTTATAGGTATTCCAAAAGGCAAGATCTAACCCGAGAGTTCTAGTCCAATATACTTAAACCACTAATAGTACAAAATATTCATGGAGAAAAACATTTTGATTTCATTAAGAAAAGCTAGGGAGAAATAAAGATAACTTAGATTACATTAAACTGATTTACTCGAGCAGAAATTCATAATGCAAAAAATATGTCGACCGGAATGAGATCCTTACTCAGTGCGGAGTAATTGGCTAGCTTATCTACCCGGTAATCGGAGATCAACGCTGGAGTCCCGATCAGACAAAATGATTTAATGGCTCGTTTCCACACGGCATTTTTTATTTGCTCTCTTGTGTATGAATGCAGATTTTTGTGTTTGCTTGTCCGTGGTTTTTTTCCTTGTGAGACTGCCTCACTTTCATATTTAAGTTTATTCTCTTAACGGATTCATTATTAGTAAGTGGTACACACAGATTTCTGTTAATAATTGTATGAATCTTATATTTAATTTTCAAATTAAACCAATCAATTTTGATGCAGTCTGCCTAAGCAAAAGCACTATTTATTCACCAAATATTCGTGAATGAAACCGTAGACTCAAACAGGAAACATTCGCAATATATCAGTCATTAATCATCACCTACAACAAATGAAATGTTGACAATTGGTTCATTGCAAAGATATCAATAACTTTTTATGGATGTACTAATACATTTTTCTAGTCCTGAACTATTTGACGAGCACTAAAATATCTTCAGTTCAAATAGGTGCTTTATCATTCCCTCTTGAAACCTATTACTCCCCTTAGGGAAAGTAATATGAAGCACGAACCGCATTATCTCAGTTCTTTAAATTGGCCATTTTAAACGACCTTGATGCCTCATGAACAGGGGTATGGCCACGAATGACCAAGCGTTTTACCACTTGTACTTTTCACCCTTTTATCGTCGACAACTTTCGAAAAATCATCGCTTTCTTCCGAGTTAAAAATACCATGCCCTACGCAGGGGAATAAAAGTAAATTGCATACATGATGATCAATAGCGGTTAAAAGTAGGGTTGACGGATTTTCATTCCACGTTTGTAAATGCATTTTTGTATTTCTCAGCCAAGTGAACTCTGCGTCAGATTTGAAATTATAGTTCGGCAGCGTTTACCATACTAAATAAACAGTGTCAAAAAATACAAACTATTGAAATAAATAACATATTACTAAAAAGAATTGAGCAAATACGTTTGTGTAATTTTTGTGTAAACGAATGTTTTGAACAACACCGAATATTTTAGCCAGGACTGACGCGATTTAGCATGGATGGTCACATGTTCCCAATCTATACGCAAAATTCACAGATATTTTCTCTGAATGATTACTGCATGATGTAATCAGAAGGTCAATTCTACAAATTGAGACGAACATTAGCCCCTAAAACCACTCCGTACATATTTAGAAACTTCTCGTCAGACTACTCATAAAGATAAATGCTGCTCGAGGACAACTTTTCTACCTTTAGATAGACTATTGAAAATAATATGTCAGTAAATTAAAACTAATCGCGATGTAGCAGAACTCTTTTTTGTCTTCACTATAATAATATTAATTTGAAACGATAAAACCAAATGAAATAAGATGCTTGCTAATTTCTTTTTCTAAACTACAAATATCATACCATTAACGTGGAAAAAGTGGAAACTTTTATTGCACACTATCTTTTTTTTAATTTTAAATAACATTTCTTCCGTTTCCCTGTAAAAAAGTCCCTCGGCAAAAATCATTCAACCTGGAATGCAGAATTAAATGGAATGAATCAATTATTGCGCCATGGAAAATTTCATTGCTGGAACCAACATTTTCCTTTCAAATAGCAGCTGGAATCCCGATCGTGACTCCAAACCTTTAGTCTCAATTAAATTATCACATTAAACACATATTCCCCAAAACCTCTGTCAGCCTCCACGCAAAGTCAAACCTCTGCAAATCGCTTGAATTAAGGATTTCAATTAATTCCTTTCGTATTTGTAAATCTAAGAAATGTATTAATTTGTTTAGAGTATTTCCATTTATAAGTGTGATGGAGAAGAAGTGGCCCGTACGAACGAATAATTATAATTACAATATTTCATATTTTGCGTTTCTCAACTCATTTGAGGGACCAAAAGTTAACGGACCAACGTAGCATTGAAAGTGACTCACGAAGTATACGAAGCGCCATTATTCATAATACAGGACTGCTAATTTTTCGAGTAGAGTCCAGCTACTATTTAACAAGTTTCCCGTGCAAGAATGACCTCATAGTTAGATTCGGGGAACAGAAAGAACGGTGGAGCGAAACAAAATTGAACTTGCAATAAAACACGTATACATTTAAAGATTAAGCATTTTAATTTAAGCCAACACAAAGTGGGCCAAATTTAGCAAACTGAGAACAAAATTCATTTTATTATAGATTTTGAAAATTGAGATTTTTTTTCAATATAACAAATTAGGGTTACAGTAAAGACTATGGTAATGAGACTACGAATAAGATAATTGACCAATACAGATAGAAAAACAAGAACCTTCCTGATTCCCTGATAAGATTTTAGCATTTTAAATCATTGTAATAAAACCTGGTATTAAAACTTTTAAAAAATCCCAACAAAAATAACTTGTCTTTTCTCTGTTAATTAACATACACAACAAAAATTTTTGAGCGAATGGAACGGAAACGAACAGGAAGCTGAAAGAATGAAATGGCAAATTACAGAAGCGCAGGTATGCTAATAAGTTTATTTTTTTCATTGCGGGCAGAGTGGATAATGAGGGCAATGGAGTATTACTACCGGAAAGTAATCAAATAGCAGGTTCTCAACGTCAAAGAAAAACATGTAGGAGAGAAAAAAGATGCCCTCGGGTACGACCTCATAGACTTCATAGAGCACCATATGGTTCACTGAAAACCTATGCAAAGACCTGAGTTCAAAATGTAACAATTCTGCTACCGATGGGAATCTAACCACCCCAATCGCATGGGTTAAAGAAGCACCTTGCTGGATTAGCTCCTTGTGTTAAGTTATCAGTCGCACTGAACACTGGATGGAAGCCTAATACCGCTCGATGCTATTTGAGAAACAATATGAGGCGCCTAGCACGAAAATTGACCAGGAGTTTTAGAGGCGAGCGCTGTTATAACGACTACAAATAAGTCAGGAATAACCTTGGGCAGAAGTCTATTTTGAGAGCCGGTGGAAGTGTGAAAAAGGTTAAGTTCCCATCGTCTAAAATCTTTTTTATAATGAAAATTCCGCTAGATATTGGCCAAAATGTTTGAAAATTGTCACAATGTACAGAGTAAAAATAATTTTAAATTGTAAAGCCATTAAAATTAATGAATTTGTCGATCGCACGTAGTTTTTCACCTGATTTTCTAAAAGAGGCAATCGGCCGTCTGACAGTTGAGCAGGAGAAAGTTAATTATGAGCACATAAACTTGGAAACTTGGGGCAACTTCTAAAATAGGACAAGAAGTTTCATACAATCGCATTAAGTGACCTAATTACAAAGTAAAGTTTTACATTCTTCGGGGTTTATTGCTCTGATGGGAATTATGGAGTACGTACCAACATTTCACTGTATTTTTTAGAATGTTTCCAGTGAAAATAATGCTCGAACTTTGGATGCATTCTTAACCGAGAGAAGTTTTAGGAGGAAAAGTTATTAGCCCGTTTGATCTCATACGTCGGAATATTAAATTATAAAAGACGCATAAGGTTGGATTGAGATTAGTAAAAAACTACTATTTCGCATGGATTGCCATTGAGCAATGCCCTTGACGAATTTCAAACTATATTTATAAAAATATATTAATGTTAAATTACACGTAAGGAAACAATTAAGGAGAAACGATAAGAGCTACCCACCCCTTCCAACGGAACAGCTTCTTCGAAGAAATCGAGAAGTATATTTTCGCCTCAAAATGAACACACTCATGCACTTTAAAATAGAGTCAATTAGTTTGTCAGCTACTAATGTTCAGCTAATAAAAAGATATGTTACAAATATTTAGCATATATAGTTCTATATAGCGTCTTAACGTGGTCGAAAATTATAACAGGATATCTGACAATACTGTTGTGCACGAATGTTTAGTCAAAGGCCGGCAATTTATTTCTTCTCGTGACAGTGGTATTAATTTTTAGAAAACTTTTAGTAAATATTGAGGAAATATTTAATAATTTCTAGATTCGCTCATAAACTATAAATGATGATGAATTAGCTAGGAAAACGCTGGAGCGTAGGAAAATGATGAGGGAGCTCATTAGAGAAAGACCCTTGCACCACTGTCTCTAGAACTCTCATATACACTATCTACACTAAAATTAAATCTACCGTACACAGTGAAAATAACCTTTAACTCTAAAAAAGATAAAGCAATAAACATTATCATGAGCTACTAAATTAATTAGACAGAATATTCTTCACTTTAAATATAAAAAAAGAAAATCAATGAGGAAATTTACGTGAAAAGGTATGTGATTCAAAAGAAGACAGCAGGGAATACTATTACATATGTCAGCAGATAAGGTTAAATTTAGGGTTTAAAAATAATTAACATGCTGACAAGGATTGAATATAAAAATAACTACTTCGAAAATGTAACTCATCAACAAACCATGAAAATCAAGTCAGACGTCATTTAATTTTAGAGTATTTTTCGTGAAATAATAAATTTGGATTATCATCAAATATATCGGCGGGACACAAATATTTTTTTATTTATTTACACAGCTTATCCCTCTCGCATTGGCGAATAGAACATTTTGACCAGATCTGCATAGAGCACAAAATGCACGTTTTGCGGGTTGAGAGCTATTATGAGATAGGAAACGGGCACCTAAAGTAATTTGCAAAATTAGTTAATCACGGTTGAAAAGGTTGATAACTTGGCTACAGGTGGAGTTTACTAAGAAGACGAGCTAAGAGTGAAACCTGGCGTCGACTTCCCAGCTTCACATTACTTTTACAAATATCTCAATGGAACAACAGTTTAAAGTGCCATTCGACGGAGAGATATTTGTATCAGACGTTATCCCTCATAATTGTATTGAAGACCTCCCACTAACGCTATTAAATGGAGACCACAGCAGCACCTAATCTATGCAAAACTACAGTCGGAAGGAATTATGTTCTATAAACTGCAGCAGCGATTAATATCGCGAGCTCTTGTTGTCGGTAAACAACACACCAAAGACAGCACCTATCTGACTTCTTGAAAGTACGAGTATATCTATTTTATGATTTTCACGTTCCTTAGTCATCATTAGAGCATGTATGATGGGTGATTACGAATTCATCATAACAGGACTGATTGGAGAATAACTAAATACGGATTATCCTTATCCTCTCGATAATACGAACTGACTCCGAATCTGGGGAACCACCTGTGATGGAATTGGGTATGGTTATAGTACAAAACCGCAATGGTATTTATTTCTTATCAGTAATTTTTATTCACTAATGATTGGAAGTCCATACCGGGTCCATGACTCCCGCCAGCGGCTGCGGAGGGCTTCCGTCCTCCGTGGTCGCCCCCTGAGCGATAAGGCGCTCCAGGTTCTTGAGGGCTCCCTCCACCGGCGGCCAGTCCGACTTGAGCGAGAAGTTGAGGATTCGGTTGGCCATTTCACGAAGGTTGGCCCCCGCGCTGCCCGGCTTCTGCGCCGGCGGCTCCTCAGGAGCGCCGGTGCCGCCGTCCTTGTTGTCATCCTTGTTAGGGCCGCCCCCGGGGGCCTTTTGGTCGTCACCACCGCCGCCCGTCCCACCGCCCGCTCCCCCACCGGCCGCGCCCCCCGTCCCGCCGGCGCCGGCAGCGCCCCCGCCATTGCTGCTCTTGGAGGTCTTCTTGCCTCCGGGTACCATGTCTCCGCTAGCCCGCTCTTCTTCTCGACACCTTCGGCTGCATTATACTTCCCACACCCGGAAGCTGGGAGGCAAATGGCGGATAGTTTACTTGCGACACCAGGCAAGGAGACACCGGGTGGGCTCTTTGCATAGGATCACAAATCGTGTCGGATAGATCAGCGCGGTTACACAGCGCGAGACCACCCGGAAATTAATCCGGTTACCCTAACTCCGAGTTCAGCAGAATGGTTCTCACTATCGTGTCACTAATATCCGTAAGTCGTCGAAGTCACCGGTATTTTCGAAGGAAAAACCAAAATCCTCACACAAAGTAACAACCAATCACAACAAGGAAAATCCACACAAATCTTCACACTTTTTTGTACGTCAATGGCCCAGAAAAACACAGCTACCGATCCTAACGACAAGTTATCACTCTCTTGTGGAAAAATACTCTGACCAAAAATTTGAGTACGCATTCAACAATTTCTGCTCTCAAGCATAAGAAACACGGAGGTGTCCTCTGACCCCTTGATAATCACCTCGAGGGTGAATTGTACAATGGGATTCTAAAGCGCGCTTTGTCTCCTCTTGAACAAACAGCGAAGGCCCGGCGTGGGCACCGCACTGCCTTAAGGAGACCGACTGCCTCGCGGTGGCTCCGAAACGGATCGCGAAGGCATGCAAATCAGTTGGGACCAAGGAGGGGGGCAGGTAAGGAGGTCGGCCAAGATTATGGGGGTAAGGGTTGGAAACGTGGGGAAGGGATCAGTGGGACGGGGCACCCAAGACTCCTCACTTTTCGAACTGAGAGCCCCCCCCCTACCCATGAGTCGGAAGGGGTCAAAGAGCAAGGGGAGAGGAATGTGGAGGGAGACACTGATGGGAATGTGAGGAAGGTTAGGCCGGAGGGGAGGCCAAAGGCGGGACTACCCTTACTCCCCCGTGAGAGACAGGGAGGATGCCATCAGACTGGGGAGGGGGAGAGTTAGGTGGGGAAATGAAGAAGGGGAAAGAGGTGTGACGACGGGGCTCGTAATTGCCGAAGAGGAGAGTTAAAAGGGCTTCTGAATGGAATGACCAAGAGGATGAAGAGTCACTCGGTGTAGGAAGGAGTACTGTTGATTTAACATAAGGAGAGGAAGTAGCTTTGTGCTACGGTAGCTTTCACTCTAGGTAGTCTGAAGGAGCACATTTTTGAGTCACCACCTTGACGTAGTGTGTGCGGGAGAGGGTGATGGGGAGACGGACCACGGACTCGTCGTGCCATTTGGATCGTGGGAGGGTGAGTAGGGTGGGGACAAGGTAGAAGGGGAAAGCGTGGAGGACCCAAGACATTCAGTAGAGAGGGAGCGAAGGAGGGGGTTGGGCTGCATTTTCCCCTCAGGGAGTGCTATCGTAGACGGGCACCGCGGGGGCTGTTCGCTCTCCGCTTGTGGAAACAACCCCCTGCGCTCCCCACCGCACCCCTTCCCCTAAAAGAATTCGGGGCGAGAAAGGGGGTTACGGAATCGAGTGGGGAAGGGTGGGCAGATTCTTGGTGGAATGGGGAGAGTAGGGGAATTGGGACCGGGTTTAGGTGTTTTCTTATGGACTCCGAGCCCAGAGTTTTGAGTAATACGTGGAATGGGGAGAAGGGGGATTTCCCTGCCCCTTTCAACCCTCCCAGCCCCCAACCCGTCTCTGGAGAGAAGAGAGGGATGGGGGAGGTAGCCGTGATTTCGTCACGGCAGGTGAACCCGCGGCCAATGGGGAACCGAGGTGGGAGTGGCCAAGAGAGAGAGGGGTCGTGTGGGATTTTAGCAATGGGGTGGGGGTTTTAAACCCTATACCCTACAGGCGTTGGACGGGGGTAAGGTAGGGGTCCGAGGGGATCTAACCCTTCCACCGTCCCCATCTTCCTGTATCGTGCTTCCCCTCCCCTCCCCCCTCGCAATACAACCTCCGCCCACGTGACGTGCCGACCCCGTGAGGCACGCAACTTCCGCCGGCCGCCCCTAAGGGCTCCGCTCCAGTTACCGACTTTCGCCGTTAAAGGCACGGCCGGCCAGAGCGGTGACGGAGCCCTTTGCCATGCAGTAAGGCGCTCCCTCTGATCTCTCACATCGCTGTCGCTGCTACAAATCGGTGCGCCAATTGAAGCGAAAGTGCGCGCATTTCGGGGAATCACTGCGATTTCGTTTTCTATATCAAGCGTGTCAATGGGATTCCTTTTCCTGGATCAAGGAACCGCTCACACGAAAGAGTGTGAAAATGTTCTACCGATTCTTTTCTAAATCTTAGAGCGCAGCGAGAGCCGTCCCATTGAGGTCAACGGCTCTCGATATCGGATACGGAGGAAGTATAATTTGCTCCGGGGTTATATTCACGAGTCGATATTTCCTGATAAGGAAAATAAAGGTTATCGCGGCGCTTACTGCTTTCTGATTCACCTACTTCTACACTATGTCATTCATTGAATAATTTGAAAGTGAATTTTCAACCGTGATTGTGTCCCGTAGTGAAAATGTACCTGCTTAATTTACTTGAAAAAATGTTCCTGAAATTAAGAATACTACGATTTATTAGCCAGTTTTTCGGAAACTAAGGATTCTGTACGTTTTTGCAAATAAACAGCTACTTTTAAAAATATTAATAGACAATTCTCACGACGTACTTCTAGGTATTGCGTATTATTTCAAGAGTGAATGACGGAGTGTTTTGAAAAATTGACTTCATGATAAATTACTAAGTTACCTTTCCTTCACAAAATAAAATTTCTCTAAGTAAGCGTGTTTTCTGTCACAAAGAAAAATGTCATCAATGTTGTAAAGTTTATAAAGTACAATCAATAATTCTAATGGGATTGTTTTCGTCAACGGATTAGAGGAAAGTTTCAATAGACTCCTTAATACTATATTACGTGCATTCATGAAATGCTTCTGCGCAACGTAACATCTCTTGACCTTTTCCTTTCTTCATCTCATCATTCCTACAACTCCAATCATGCCCTCTATAATTTCAAACTTTCCCTCCTTCTTCCCACAGCATTCTTTCTGAACACGTTACCTCCAAGTATTTCTTTCCCTAGTTCAAACTTATCTTCTTCAACCTTGTCTATTTTCACATCCACACCCTTCCCTTACAGATCAGGTATAGGAATCATAAACGCAATCTTTTATACATCTTTACTAAACTTTTGTTTATGTGGGTATTTTTAATGTTTTCTATCATTAATTCACACCAATTGGTAAGCGCTTCTTTCGCTGAAGCAATACATTCTCAAATGTCCTTTACCCGATTTTTAACACAGTACTGTCCTAATTTGTGAATTTTTCACCTACTCTTATTTGTGCTTTCCAATATTAAGGTTCAATTTTCTACTCCTACTTTTTATTATTCCTTACTATCACTCTCTCATCACCCACTGTACATACTATTGACTTACACTGAACCCCGCCACATTTATTTGCTATTCTCCTGTATTTTCATACATCTCTTCAAATTTTGAAACGTATAAGTTTTCTTACAGTATTCACAAACGTTTGATAGAACCGACGGGCAGCACTCTTTTATTCATCCCCAATTCCTCACCCAATCACCTTATTTGCTGATTCATGAAGAAATTTCGTCTATGATGACTTTTCTGGAAGTCTCTTCAATACTGCAACACTTTAATACATTTAGAAACTTTCGTAGTCCATAGACCGTAGACCATAAACTTGATTGGCACTAGAATGTAAAGGGCGGTCAGATTCTTCTCTGAAGAGGTCTACTTGGCAGGCGAAACACCTGGTGTCAGGTTTTCACTAGGCACTTACTTATTTTCTTGTTTGATTGTGTTTGTGTGATTGACGGGTTCCTGGCATAGGAGGAATCCTGGCAAACCCTGAACGAGTGAGTGAGTGCAATCCACGAAGGTCTAATACACCCGAGTGGTTGACCCCTTTCTGTTTCGTTTTGTTATATCTGTGTGATTGACGGATCCCTGGCATAGGAATCCTTGCAAACCCTGAACAAGTGAGTACATGTGAATCGCAAGAGTCCCTGTTTTCAAACACTCCTGAGTGATTGAGTAAATGAGCGAGTGCGTGCGTAGATTCGTTTTATAGTTTGTACTTATATGTATGTAACGGGTCACTGGCATAGAAGGAATCTTTGTAAACCCTGAACGAGTGAGTAAGTGCGATTCACAGAGGTCTAACACATCCGAGTGATTGAGTGAATGCGTGTTTACGTGAGTCCTTTCTTTTTCATGACATCTATTTTATAATTTTGCATTCATGTGTGTCATTCACGGGTCACTGGCATTGGAGGAATCCTTATCAACCTTGAATGTGTGTATGAATGCGATTTATGAGAGTTACTATTATTCCTTAACACACCCTAGTGATTGAGGGGTTGTAAGTGTTTTAATTTTCATTTTTTATTATTAATTTTGCCTTTTGTAAGTGATTGAGGCATACGTGGGTCGCTGTTTCCCTAACATACCCAAGTGGCCTAGTGAGTGTTCTCTATTTTCTCCTTACTAGTAACTTTGTTTTAACTTTTCCTCCGCCTTTACAACCTAGTGATATTCAAGTTTATGCTCTCGGTTACCTCGTTTTCATTTCATGAAATCGACGAATCAAAAATTGGTCTAAGTTCTATATTCTCTTTTTAAGATATGCAATACAATAATAAATGAAAATGTCTACACATATAAGGATACTATGGCTAATGATCGGTTCTCAGGGGAAAACAAAAAACATGGTGTTTAAATAAAATTGCAAAGTTCATGAAAATTTCACATATCCAAGTAAACCGTTAAATTATTCCATCAAAATTGTCGTTTTGGGTAAAAGAACTTTCTAAATGCTCCCCATTCAACCAGTTTCAGCTTGAAATTGAGTGTTCCACTTGGGTATCAATATTTAAAAAAAATATTTTAGTGACAATTGCACTGCCGATTTATTGCTGTTATGATTTTTTCACATCATATCAAACAATCGGTACGGCATAGTAATCCAGTGATGAGAGCAGTGGGTCCGAATCCGATCCCGAGTGACGTCGCTGAGCACCATCAACTTCACTCAACCTGTGTGATTTTTCATTTACCAGGTCTTCCTGGGAATCCACAGGTGAAAGTGTATTTCAAAAATTAGCTAAGCATTTGAACAAAATGACCATCTCGGTCAATTTCGAACTATTTATTTACGCCAAGAACCTTTTTTACTTCGTTCTCAGTATAATAAACGTTGACTATCCTTAATATAAACGTTATACGCATCCTTAATATAAAACATTATATTACGGATATTAGAATGAAAAAATTACTGACCAAGAAACAATCGAAACATTTGCGGTCTAATCGAAATCTGAACCAGAAAGAAGCATTTTTTATTCGAATGTATTTTTTAAAACCAAAGAGAGAGACTAAAAATGGAATTACTATTAACTTTTTATTACCTGATATTTTTATGGGCCACATTTAACAGACACTTTTTAACTTCATTTTTAACCTTTTAAAAAATAACTGGTTCCAATACACTATCGATATGTAATGCCATTACATAGAAAGCCATCAGCAAGTAGCTAAATTGTAAAATCCATTTCATCAACTAATCGATTTTACTATGGGAACGGATTCAGACGGGAAGTTGGATCTACTGGATTTTCAAATTCATATCTCAGAATAATCAATTATCTACTATTTACAGACAGTCAAATCCCACAGACCAAACATACCATCGGAGTCATGCCACCGACACAAAGTTTTTCCGTTTCATCCATGATCTATCGAGTGTTAAACATTTCGCATTTTATACAGAATTTTGACAAGAAATTTAATACTATAAGACACATTTTTTCGATTAATGAATATAATCCTTTCCTGATAAGAAAAAATTAGAATATGTGAGAAATTAGTCGTATGTCATATTAAATGATTCCGAGAAATGATAGTGGAAAAACGAAAATGGACCGGGTTAATTTTTGATGGGAGGGGTTTAAGGAGCGACCAAAGCAATAAACAGGGATAAATACAAGGATACATAAAAAATCCAAATAAGGATAGGTAAAATCCTACACAAAAACAAATCGCACAACCAAATGTAACAACCGAGGGAGTATAGACTACGTGGTTCAAAGGAGTATAAATAAACTTCGAAGCCAAAGTAAGTAAACACAAATAATCCTATACACGCTAATCTCCCAAGTCTTATGTTTTGCAGTATCTAACGGAGGATTATTACCATTACACATTCAAATCAAAGGTCCTACTAACCGTAGAGAAATCCTACAAACCCTGCATTCATACCTACAGATATATATATATTCAGATAATGAACTGCAATCCAAATATTTTTAAGTATGGGCACTAAAAGGTTGAAAAGAGGTTTGTATTTGTTAATACGATGTGAGTTCATTAAGTCACGGGATTCCTGCATATTCGCACGGTGCATAGTGCACGATGAGTTCTTGCCACAAGTTCAAACGATCAATAAATAGTGCAAAATGCACAAGTTCACCGCCGTTTGCGTGAAACAGTATGAAAAAACACCCGAATTTGTGGTAAATCAATTCATAGCTTTTGCATCACCACAATAATGCACCTGCTCCCATTTCACTCTTGTTCGTGAATCTTTGACCAAAAACCACTCTCTAATGATATCCCTGCCTCCATATTGCCAGACATGAATCCGTGATTTTTTTTCTGTTCCCAAAAATAGAGAGCCTTAAACGGCCATCATTTTAAAAGCATAGATGAGAGAGCTAAAGCATCGCTGCGAGAGCTAAAAACTATGCCAAACATCGAGCTCCAGAAGTGTTTTGAGGATTGGAAAAGTGCTGGCATAAGTGTATCTGATGGAGACTATTGAAGATGAGGCTATTGTAATGTGGAGATCAGGTTGTGTTTTGTGAAGAAAGAGAAAGGAATTGCCGCTGTAACATCTGGTGGCTTGCATCCGTCCAAAATCTACCATTGCCGGTTGATTACCGATAATAGTATTAATCTTAATTAAAAGCTACCGACCTACCCTCTAAATCAATAATTAATCACCTTCACTCCTCTTTACCCAACTTTAACTAGCTTTAAATTACAAAGAAACTGCGGGAGATGCCGCAACAGTAACTTTAACGGAGTCATCCGCTACGTGTGCATTACAATGCAACAATTTCAGAGAGTAAAAATCATTCGCCTTGACAAGGATTCAAACCCGGATCCCTCGGCATGATATCGAGGGATCCGGGTTCAAATCCCGGTCAAGGCGAATCATTTTTACTCTCTGAAATTGTTGCATTGTAACTTTAAATTATTTTAATATGCTGTACATACATGAATATAGGCATTATTTTGTTACTACTGTCCATATACTCCTCTGTGGTCATCATAAATATGTGAGCGACCTTTAGTTAATACCATGAGGTCAATTTATGGCTTTAGGACTTTATTTATTTCATACTTAGAGGGATTTAGCCCTCCGACATCCTTCTCACCCCGGCTCCAACCTTGGACCCATGGTAAAAACTATCGCATTTGTTAACATTTATTTTCGCCCAGGAAATATAACAGCAATTTCAGCAATCAAGGTTTATTCCACAAGAGCTCATTTTAAATCATACGATGTTTCCAAATCACACACTAGGATAAGTGTTGACAGTCACTTTACCTGTGGGCCCTCTGAGGGGTCTTCTCACATCATTATTTCAAGAAGCTCACGGCTTGGAAGAATCTGAGGGTGTCCCAAAACTTATATTTAAACCCAGGACACTTCGGAAAGTGCCCGCATCCGATATGCCAACATTACGTGCTGCATATTTAATTCGTGCATCGATATTCGTGGTAGATGTTTGGATTAATTAAAATATTCTAAAACACACTATGAGGAAGACTCTCCCCTCTGTTCACGTTTTAAGTCACAATTTCCCATCCTTTTTGCGAAATTACTAGAATACGCACCTGACTTCAACTTACAGTACAACATCCATAGCACTGATAACTTTGAACACAAGCTAATTGAAGGTAATTCGAATCCCATTATATTTCTCCGATGGGTTAGCGAAGTTTGAAAAATAGGCTGTATTATAATCGACGCACTGGCGTTAAGACACCATTACCTCAACTTAATTTCAATTGGTAATTTTATTTGGTGTTAGTATTTTTTTACATTAACCTTAAAATATCTTTGGCTCGACTTTGAAATAAACTAGAAGTAACTTCCATATGGTGTTCAATTTGGATCGCAGTGCCACTAAATTATCCGAAAATTTCAGGAATCGACTCTGGGCCACAACACGTTGATCCTATGCCCGGGTTTGCCTGCTAGTTGCTTATCTAAATATTAGTTCCAACCACCATCTCAAATGCTCACCCAATGGTCACAGCATTCGAATTTGCGTAAGGGTGTTGCGTATTGCGATAGCATGCATGAGTTCCTTCAAGGGATATTCAGGATTCAAAAATATATTGTCAAGGAGCAGATAAAACATACTCTACAATACAACATTACAACTATTCAATAAACTCGGTTTAAATTTCGCATATTTTCTTCTTTCATTTCATCCAACACTCCTATCTTATTTCTTTCTTTTCCCAAAATTTAGATGTCAACCCAGGAGACTGAAAATCAGCGAAAAGTGTATCCGTTAGGCCAACACGACGCGCTGTATATGTAATTCGTCCACCGATAATTGTGGAGTGTACTGGGTTTATTTTACATGCTCTGAATACGCTAAAGGAGCGAGAATTTCCCCTTTCCTCGCGTTTTCAGTTACAACTCCCCATCTTGTTTGCGAAATTACTAGTATAGACAGCTTACTTCAGCTTGAGGCACAAGATTATTGGTCTGATTAGTCTTTAAAGCCAAGTTGAACACAAGCTAATTGAAGGCTATACGAACTCCAGTGGCTAAGCGCGGTTTGCAAAATGAACTGTTTTATGATCAACACAGTGGCGTTAGTTTAACTAAATGTCAGTTAATGATGTTATTTGGGTTTAATATAATTGTCTAGTTGGCCTTAACATCTCTTTGGTTCAAATGTGTACTAAAAAACGGAAAGTAACTCCAATACGGTGTTCAATTTGGATCGCATTGCCATTAAAATATCCGCCACTTTCAGAATGTAAATCTGATCCTTGGAAAACAAAACATGTCGATCCTATGCTCGCATCTGCCTGTTCGTTTTTTATACGAATACGTATCGGTTTTAAATGCCATCATAAAAATTTTTTACTTGCCAAATTTACTGTGAAAAATTCAATTTTATGTTTTACTGTTAGCTTACTGTAAAATACATTTGACTTCAATACTGCGTCAGCAGCATCCATCGTAAGTTGAAACATTTTCAATTCACCTACGCTAACGGTTGAGGTAACTGCAACGCTGTACTGTGAATTTGCTTACGATTTGAAAACTTGTCAGCCAAGGTCTACGTCATACGACAGTAGACTTAGGACAAGTATACTATTCCCTATAGCATAGCTAGAAGATAGTTTAAAATGACTAGAGAGAGGGGACATAAAATTTCGAAGAAAGTTTTTCCTGAAGCTCCAATCACTGCTCTTACGGGAGCCACAATTAACCTAACGTCGAAAAATTACCCACAACCGTGCATGGATCTTTGAATTTTTGTGATAAAATATCGACATAAAAATTTTCTCACTGCGCAAAATCGACTTCAATTACCTAATGCAACACGCTAAACCCAATCACATTTACCACTTTACTCGGTAACCTTCATCACTAAAACAGTCGCGTAAATAATCATATTAGGTGTGCCGTTCAATCTCCTAAAAAGCATGATCAATTACTGTAATGGATAGCAATCTTATAAGTAAATCGCATCAAATTCAACACCAATTCATGTTAATGAACCTGCGGCAACCTTGATCACCCGGGAAGATAAATTTGCTATACAGCGGAAAAATTGCCAGAGGAAGTCTTGGGAGTGTTCGTTTGTATGAGAGCCATTCGTCGTATTCGGTGCAGGCTCCCTGCTAGAAATTAAAATTACGCATGAATAATAAACCCTAAAATTTTAATGGAGAAGATTTAAATCGGGCAGTTGTCGTGGCACTGAACCCTCCCGCCGAAGGCCGAGTTCGTTTACCAGACAGAACGATTCTTCTGTCTTGTTCTAGGGAACAGATTCTATCTCGCCGACACTAGCAAAATCTTCGAAATGAAACCCACAAATTTTAGATAGTATTTTAAACTTTGGAAATGTTGGTTTCTCGTGATAAGAGTAAAATTATTACAACACTTTGTTTCCCTACCCTTTGAAGCCTCTCCCCCTAATATTGAATATGCCGCAATATTTACATGAGGATCTGAAATGATTGCAGCTGCAGTTTTATTCCCCAGTAATAATTTCTAGATGATTAAAAATTAAACCAATGTTTCTTCTTCTGTTAATGTGTACTAGTCACAAATTTTACTTCAATTACCCTATCGCTTCTTTCCTCGTCTGATGCTTCAGTATTTCTTCCTTCATTTCTTTGTAACTTATGCCTAATTTCATGATGTCTAAAAAGCATTTTTAATCCTTATTTTATACTGCTAAGGAAACCTTCTCACTTCTATCTAAGCCTTCAACATCCCACATCCTTTTAAAATTTTGAAAGTTCTGTCTTCACATTTTACCTATCCATTAACTTCAAGTTCGGTATTTTCCGGGCGAATGGGCAAAATAAATCTTTTCTGGTTTAACGCAAGGTCAGATATTTTTCTAATAACGTTTTAAAGGCTAACGCTCCCTCACTGGGAACCTCAATGCCCTGAACACGATGACAGAGCCTTCGAAACGTCAACAGGTGTACTTGCACAGCAAGTACCTGACCAAATGGAAAATGCGGCAAGATTTCACTGCATGCTTATTTGAATTGTTTTCAATTAGCTTTGCTTTCCAAATCATCCACGCAACCTGTACACATTAGTTATTCTTTCCATTTTAACTTCACCATTTTTATAACCAGCCACTATATTCGCATTCATCCCACTCTTTGGTCTGTCGCTCCTTGATTCCAATTACACGTTCAACAGTAAAAAGAGTACAAGAAACCAAGAAAGCCAGAGACTTTGGGGGCTTGCGAATTTGTAGGGTACACGTTGGAAATATTTTCGACTTTAATAAAATTTTAAATAATTAATACTTGCGGGCCCGAAACTAATTTTGAGCACATTTCGTCAATCGCACGCGACGAAAGCATAATTCCATTATTCAGAAACAACTAGGTTTTTCTAAATCATGATTTTTTTGCCAGGAGAAAACATTTCCATAAACCTACATCAATGAGTGATGACTGAGATCAGTAAAATGTTACTATTCACATATAACCATCTTCCCACTCGTTTTTTTTATTCAGAGACTGAATTAAATAACTTTTTATCTGCCCGTCCATCTCTCTCTTGAGGTGAACGTCAACCCAGCATACTACGAAAATGAACTTCGCTACTGCCTGAGGAAGGTGGGGGCTCGTGTTCTCTTGGCGGCAGACAAATATCGCACCAGGGCAAACTTGGAGGTGGTCGAGGGTGTGGTTCCCGAGCTCACCTCTTCGGAGCCCGGCGGACTCAGATGCCAAGACCTGCCCGTTTTGAAGTCTGTCGTCGTGGTCGGCGATGAAAAATGGAAGTGAGTCATATGGCCATCACCTAATCTCCAGCAGGGATTATGAAAGGGGTAAATTAATCATGCTTAGTTCCCTCCTTCCGTTTTCCCCCTACATTAGTCATTATTTAGCAGTAATTATTCAGCTTCCGTTATTTATCGACGGTGCAGAGAGATTGCTTGGAAGAACATACGCCGCCAGGGAGCGGCGCGAAAAGCCTTCCCGTCAAAAGTATCGACAGATCTCCATCAATTTAGATATTTTTCAATATCCGCGGGAGATAATCCGCATCAATCACTTCACAGCCATTGGGACGAGAGTTTTACAACACCGATTACGCCCCAGGTAACAGCATCCATATCGCGAAGAAGAATTATGAATACAGCAATTAAGCCTGAGTGGGAAAAAGGTTTAATAAATTGGGCAGAGGCTAAGATATAGTATGCATCGATAGGTGTAAGTTACTCCGGGGAAACTGAATAGGACCAAGAAATCAATCTAGGCCTTGCTCTAGAAATAATTGGCCTTTATTTTGCTCAGGGTGGATGGGTAAATAAAAAGCTTAGCAAACCCAATATCAATAAGAGTCGTAGAACGCTGTCGAGTGGGGTGGCTGAGCGTCGAACTATATGGAATTCCTTCATGTCTGAAGGAATGGTAGAACGAAAACTCTGCAATTCCACAACTCATAACTTATTTATCAAACTCAATTTAAAATATATTTATCGCACTTAGTGAGAAAAATCAATTGTGAATAGTGGAATTGCATAGTTTTCCTTTTACCATTCCTAGGAAGTAAAGAGGTGCTCTCATTATTCTTTCATTTTAAATAGTTAGGCGATTAACTGATTGGACTTTCATTAAGATATAGGGTAAATGCTCTTTGTGTTACTAATATTAATTCAGATATTCACTGATGATTTGATTAAATACAAAAAAGGCCCCAAGTAAAATTAATAAATTCTAGTCATCTTATTACCCCTAGTTAATTGATTATTTTATTCATCTTAAGAAAGTTTTTTGTTGCTGAAATACTAAGTGATTAAATCTTCTCACAATGATCTATGCTTATTAATACAACCAATAGACAATATTTCTAATGCTCATGCTCTTTGAATTAATTATTGATGTCCACTTAAACCGACATCTGGATATTTAATGTAATTAAATTGAATACAAATACTTGGAAAAACATGTTTAATAATGAAGTAATTGTGCCTCTAAATATATTCAATGCAAATAATTAACTAAAGGCAGCATGGAAAGTAATTAATCAAGAAGTTGGTCATGGTAATGCAAAGGAAAATTTTCCTTTCACCCCAGACAGTGAAAATATTTTTTTCTTAAAAGCTATTGAAGACAAATTGTTCTCTTTGATGCTGCCATTATTGGCAATATGCTGCAAAATCTTCCTCCAAATAATTTAAATTTTAAATGGAATATTGTTACTCCATTTGACATTGTATTGACTGTTAAAATGTTTTTTAAATCCAACAGTAAGGATATTTACGGTCTGTCATCCCTAATCAAGGACATTATTGTGTTCATTGTGGAACCATTGGCTATGTTACTCAACTTATGTTTTGAGACAGGAGATTTTCCAAGAGTTCAAAAATATTCCAAAAGAGTTCCTGTCAAAAGAAGGGTGATAAAGATTATTTAATTAACTACTGCCCCATTTCCATAGTCCCTATCTTTTAATAACATTTTTGAAGCTATAATGAAAAATCAAATTTGTGAGTTTTTTGAGTCAAATAATTTGTTTTCCAAATCACAGTGTTGCTTTCAATCTGGGAAATATACAATTTTGGCTGTAGAGCCCATTTTTAATTATGTCATTAATGCATTTGAAGAGAAGGAATCAGTATCTGTGAAACCATATGATCTTGGCAAGGCTTTCGATAGTATTAATCATTTAATATTACTACCAAAGCTAGAATATTATTGTGTTCAGGGTGTTGCTCTAAAACTAATGAAGTGTTATTTGGATGATTGCCACCAATTTGTTGAACTAGATGGCTGTTAATCTGCAGTTCTTAAAGTAAAATTTTGGGGTCACACAGGAATCTGTGCTTGGCTCGGTACTTTTCATCATCATGATGATTTGTCCTGTAATATGAAATCTACACCTGTTTTATATGCTGATGACACTACTTTTGTGCAAAAATTTCAACATATAGAAGATGCAAAGATACAATCTAATACCACCCAAAGACAGGCTAAGGAATGGTTTGATATTAATGATTTATATTTCAATGCTAAAAAAACTCAGCATATTGCATGCAGGCTTAAATAAACAATAACTGATATTGAAACTGCTAAAACAATAGGAATTTATATTGATACGAAACTAAACTGGGATATTCACATCAGTCAGATCTGTAATAAACTGAGTAATGCTGTTTATATCTTAAGAAACCTCTACTTTCTCATTTCACTTCAATATCGTTTAATTCTTTGCCATGCCTTCTTTCAATGTCATTTGAATTATGGTATTAAGGGGTCATTCCCCACATGTTAAACAAATTTTGCTACTATAAATGAGAGCTATTCTCTCTCTTGCTAATATACTACCACATGATTCCTGCAAACCTTTTTTTTATTAGGCATGGAATCATGACTGTATTTAGTTTATAGTATATCTTTAAGGCTCTGATTCATGTGAAAATTAATGTAGAAACTTACCAATTAAGATCTCACATCCATAACTACACCACAAGAGGTAAAGGGAATCTAAATACTACTTATTATAGATCTTCATCAACTTAAAACACATTTCAAAATGTGGACATACGACTGTATAACTATCTGCCTACTGAGTTGAATTTGGACTGTGTCCAGAGGGTTCCCTATCAAAATTTCTAATGCAGTTTATCAAATAGTGTAATTTTCAAAAAATATTTTTCCTTTTAAAATTATTTCTAAATTAAATATTTCTAAGATTATTGAATGGGTAAATTTTCATTTTTTTTGTTTATAGTATACAATTAATCCAAAGTAATGGTATTAGCGAGTAGGGTTAAATATTCTACCTTCTCCTGATTGCCATCTTATAAATATCATATTCAGAAACAATAGACACAACTCTTGTATTAGCAGTTTTCCACTTATTTTTTGTGTTGCTTAAACTTTATGACCCAAAGCCGACTCCATAATTAAAGTTTCATAGTTGGCCTTCTCTTTTTGATATTCATTGAGGAATGTATACTTGTCTGGATGATTTTTACCAACCACCAAATTAAATCGGTTATACCATCCCCCACTATAATTATTTGTACTCTGCCAACCACTGAGAGTAGCATGATATTCATTCTATAATGAATTCAGGTATCAAGGAGTTAGAGCCTTTTGACATCCACAAGTGAGTATCTCAACAATATAATTCTTTTTTAAGTAGTCAATTAAGGGCAGTAATTCTTCATCAACTTCATATCTCACAAGTTCAAATACCAAAAACCCAACCCAACACACTTATACAACAAATTTAGTTTCCATAGCAACTATGCTTTTCATATTTTTAAGCATTAGAAAAATTTATTTATTAGAAAAATAAAATTAGAAAGAATGCATTATGAAAAAGGTATTAGAGAAAGTACAATTTAGCAAAATACATTATTAGAAATTGTATTTTAGAAAAATTGCATTAGAAAAATTGATCGGGGAGGATCTGGAGTTTCAAGAATAGGCTTCTGGTTTTTCCTCAACCACTTTACTCATTTGATGAATTCTCTAGTGACAATCTTCATCACAGTTAAGAATTTATGTTTATATATTAAGTAATATTTATATTGGCATTTAATATGGTTGTCCTATTTTTCAAAATGAATCAAGTATTACTATTATTGTTATTATATTTTCAAGTACTTGTTGATGAATTATTATGAGATTTTAAGGCAAAATATATATCCAATGAAACTTTCACTTAAAATATATTTTTAATTATTTTCATATAAAATGTAGAAAAAGGAATTATTCAGACAACTATTTAGAATTTTCCGTGAGAGAACTTGAATAATCGTATAAAACATCTTCAGCCACATCCTGTTGTTTTCAGAATTCAGAGAATTAAAAGAAACTGCCATATCCATGTCCAACTCAAGGGGTTGATAACACACATTTATCAAAATAATAAAAGCTTTCTCCTTACCAACAATTCTTCACATATTTCATACCAAAGTGCTTCCTTCTCCCATAGGAAATCATTATAGTCAGCTAAACTTAAGTCAATGACTGAATTCCTAGATGTCCATAACCTGGATTATTCAATCCCTCAGCCTGATATTAAGGGATCAGTGTTTGAATTCCAGTCAAGGTGAATGATTTTTACAACTGGAAATCACTGCATTGTAGTATGCATTAGCAAATGACTCCATTTAAAATTACTATCACTGTATCTCCTGCAGTTTTTTTGAATTTGGAAGAATTAAAAGCCCCTTTTCCACTGTATTTATATCAATTATATGTAAAGATACATTTTTAATCCATACCAACTTCACGAAAAATCCTTTACTACATGTCAACAACAAAAATTTGATGGCTATGGCGATAAATATTCGGCTCAAGAAATTTCAGAGAATTCATCAGAAGTAATTTCGTTCATGCATACATGGAGGGACGTATTCAAGGGTTGGCATCCAGGGAAAAGCTTCATCATGAACACAATATTAGGCAGGAGCTAGAGAGAAAACTAATGTCATTGATTTGAAATGGATTCGTTTCAATAAACAATTTTTTTCAATTTTTGGTTTCTTGTAACTTTAAGCATTTTTAACCAAATAAACAGTTAATCATATGATGGAGGGCATATTGGAGAAAACCATGGCCCTCTTGACCCCTAAAGCCTGGATTCATCACTGGACCTATGTACTTACTTAACTCCTAACAAAATTATTCTCATCATCATCAGTATTTCAATCCTAAGATTAGTTTACTGCAACCCACCATTCTTCCCTATTTAGTGTTAATTCCCTCACCATCTGATAGCTTCCCTGTTTTACATCCTTCCTGATTTTCCCAGTTCCTGAAACTGAATTATTAACCTTACTATAATTATTATACTGAGTAATATATCAGTCTACCATTCTACGAAGATAGATTTTTCATGGCCCCAATACACTCTTTTCTCAGCTACATTTCTAGGTCTCATCTAATTCAATGCAAAAACAAGTTCTAAAACTCACATCCTCATAATTCCTGCCTCTCTTCATCCTATCCAATATTTATTCTCTTTTTTCATATATCTACCTCCTGCTACACAACATTCTACTTTATACAGCCTTCAATAGGTCATGGCCACTAAATTCATTCTGCCTCCATTTTTGCAGTCATCTTTGAATTTCTCCCAATATCCCTCTTTCCTCCCCAGTCCTACTTAAAACTTCTACATTTGCTATTTTTTTTCCATTTTACCTTTCACCTCCATACCTATCTGAAAAGTCTCCTGTAAATGCTTATTCCTCGTTCTGTAATGTTAAAGTTTTCTAACCATAAGATATTATGCGCCATATCAAGCCTTTCCTTTCCCTGCTTATGGTCCGTGTCCAATACAATTCTTTACATAACAACATTCTTCTTTTAATACCCTTAACACTATGCCTGCTTGTGTTTAAAACACTTCCTAAACAGGTGAAATGCTCTACCTGCTCTGCTCATGCCCCTTAAGTTTAATGATTATACTATACTTCTTGTTTTCGGACTACCTTTGTTTTTTTCATTGATTCTCATCTCAATCCTATCACACTGACTTCCTAATATGCTCATCAATAATTGTAATCTGCAAATCTAACTGATTTTATGAACTCCTCACAGGATTTTATTCTGTTCTCCAGCCCCTACCATGCCTATCTTACAATGTGATCCACACACAATTGATAATGCACATGTGGTCAGCTGTTTCACTATTCACTACCCAGATGCAGTATTTGCACCTGTCCAGTTTGGTATATACAGCAAGGGCAATTTTCATTGCTCCTCCCAGTAGAGCTCCAGAGATTAATGTAACACACAAACCCTCCCACTACATCAATGCCAGGGAAAAGGTACTAGGAAAAGATATTAATACCTTTGAAGAATTATTATAGACTAAGAGAAATGGAAGGTAGAGAATCTTTGGGCTTTACAAAAAAGGAATCTAGCCTGAATACGCAATTAAATCCATGTTGATCCTATCACAAAAAAGAGTAAAGCAGTAGCTGTGTGAGGATATAGGAAAAAAGTCTAATTTCACATGCAGCCAAAGCAAATATGAAAATTATCAATAAAAGGCAAAAAATAGCATTAATTACTACACGAGTGAATATCAGTTTAGACTTAGAAAGGGAAAAGAATATTTGATGCCATTGCATTGGTAAGAACATATTCAAAGAGGAAAAGTAAATATGACAGAGTAACATGCGGATTACCAAGTGCACTATGCGAATTTTGAAAAGACATCCTACAGAGTAGAGAAGACAAACCTGGTGAATTTATTGCACAATATAGGAATTTATTATACATGAATTTATTATACAATATATACGATTGGAGGGTCAAATGACTAATTACCATTGATGATAATAATAGTTTTCCATTGGAAAACAGTTATCATGATGCAAATGACCTCAGCTGTCAGTCGCCTCCCCTAAATCAATAATACTAGAATTATCATGATTTTATAGATCAATATTCAAGCAAATATGTGCGCAAAATGAGTATGCATCATAATGAAGACATTTTTTTAACAAAACACTAGAATGACGATGAAATATAACTGTTCTGCTCTAACTGCTAATAAATTCCATAAAATGAAATTTAAAATTAAAACTCATAAATAAATCCTACATTTAATTAGATAAAAATAGCCTGATGCCACGTACGAGGGTCATCCGGAAAGTAGTACCCGTTCGTGAAATAAAGACACAAAAGTAAATATTAACAAACATAAAAAATTTTATTTGAAAGAGGATACTTTAAACTACTTCTCAACATAATCTCCAAGCAAATTAAGGCATTTGTCATAACGTGTGACAAGTTTCTGTATTCCTGCTGCATAGTCCTTCGCCGCCAGCTCATTGAGATACAGGGTCACTTCTTCTTTAAGTTCTTCATCGCTGTCAAATCTTTTTCCTGCCAAAAAGTCTTTAAGCTTTGTAAAGCGATGAAAATCTGAAGGGGCCAAGTCCGGGCTATACGGTGGATGGTCGAAAGTTTCCCATTTGAATTGCTGCAAAAGTTTTTGTGTTATCCCAGCTGCATGAGGCCTGGCATTGTCATGAACGAGAATGACACTAGTAGACAATAGACCTCGCCGCCGATTTTGTATTGCCCGCCGTAATTTCTTTAATGTTTCACAATACGCATTGGCATTAATAGTGTCTCCACGGGCCATAAAATCAATAAGCAATACACCTCGTCGATCCCAGAAAATGGTTGCCATGAGTTTCCTGGTGGACAGAACTGTCTTGAATTTTTGGTTTGTTTGGTGAATGAGCATGATGCCACTCCATTGACTGTCGTTTACTCTCAGGTGATGCATAACAAACCCATGTTTCGTCACCAGTAATTATGCGAGTCAAGAAAGAGTCTCCTTCATCAGAATAACGTCCCAAAAACGTCAGTGCTGCAGCCATACGCTTGGTTTTGAGCTCATCTGTAAGCATGCAAGGGACCCATCTTGCACAAATTTTTGCATAATGCAGATGGTGTTTAACAATTTCATGAACAATTGTTCGAGAAACATTGGGAAAATGCTCACAGATGTCATCAATTGTGACGCGCCGATCGTTCCTCACGAATTCGTCAACTGAGCTCACCAGTTGGTCTGTAATGACAGACGGTCTCCCCGAACGCTCATCGTCGTGTGTGTTCCCCCTCCCCATGTTGAAGTTGCGACACCACCGCCGAACAGACGACTCGTCCATTACATTGTCTCCATACACCTCCTTTAATTGGCGATGAATATCACATGGGCGAACGTTTCTTGCATTGAGGAATTTAATCACTGCCCTCACTTCACAACTGGCGGCGTTCTCAATTTTTTTAAACATTGTAAACAATCCCAGAAACAACACAGGCAATGCTAGCGTCACGCAACTTGGCTCAGAGAAGGCAGACAAGCCACTGAAGCTATCTGACCTCGTCCAGCGGCTACTCGCGTCGTCAGCACTTCATGCGGCACGAACGGATACTACTTTCCGGATGACCCTCGTACATTAACATTAATTTACTTCACCACCAGTGGGGAATGGTTTCAAGCTTTTTTGGCCCCCAGGAAAATAACCAATATTTCTTTCTTCACTGGAAACTACACCATTTCACAGCTATGAGAGATAATGTGATAACTATTTACTCACTAACTGAATGTGTCTAAGTTGGAGTAGTTAGAAAACCGTGCAAAATAAGTACTTTTAATTAATTTATTGAAAAGAACTTAATCAGGACCTGCTTGTTATTTACTAAAAAAAAGTGTGCCACTAGTTTATTCCATTAAGGTATCATTTCCCAGATGACTCATATATCCTCTAACTGATCATATGCCCTATCAAATTCTTCCTCTCTATAAATGTTTGGTGGCATATATACTTAAACAATGACTAAGTTTATTGATTTAGCTTATACTTCTGTTAATAATATTATATCAGTTGTTTGCTCAATATTTTTTATGATTCTTCTTACCTTTTAATTCAATATTATTGCCACCCCTCCCTATCTCTCATTTTAAATTTTCTAATTTTCCTGTCGTCAAAATTGTTTGAAAATTCCAAATCACTATTTTAACTAATTCAGTTCTCTTCTGCATCTTTTGTGCTGCTACTATTGCTTTCTCTTTCTAATGATATCATTAGAAAAAGAAAGGAAAAAATGAAGTATGAAATTTGGGGGGAGAGAGGAATGTTGGCAGAAATCCAAAGAGGGCAAGAAAGATGGTGATGGATGTGGCATTTTCATTGCATTGTATTGATGGGATGTTGAAAACTGTGATAGGGAGGGGAACGTTAGACAACCTAGGAAGGGATAGGACCTGGGAAGGGACAATCTAGTATAAAGATAGACTCCAATAGCCGTAAACAGTTAACCTTTTGAAACAGGGTACAATTGGAAGGTCCAGATTTTTCAACATCTTCAAACTAACATATCCCTTTTTATTAAAATGAACCAAACAAACTTTAAACTTGCGCACAGCCATAAAATATTTCATTACTATGGTTTCTATGTTTCAACATCATCATCAAGAAATCATAGATTTAAGAATTTTAACTTTGCAATTTCTAAGTTAGTTGACCCATGATGATGATAATGATGTTGTGAAATTGATGCCATATTTGGGAAACTTTAAATATGGGTGGAAAAAATGTTCTTGGTTGCTTAAAAAATGCACCTTTTCCGCAGAGTAAATCCTGTAGGTGTAGAAATTCAATCTTTCTCTTTCTGGTAAATTCAATGCATCTTCTTTTGTATCCCTTTCAAATTACACCCTTATCTCTTTCAAATTTTCCAGAAATGTCTTATGGACCTAATACTCACTACATTTTCTTGATACTGATGTTCATCCTCTTGTTGAAATTCAACAACAGGATATGCTGTAATACGTGTATGTGTTTTTATCAAATAAGTAATTTGATTTTTAATATAAAAGTAATATCTAAAAGACAATACTCATACCTTTAAGACTTTCAAAAAGCAACTATTAATGGATACAAATTGAAATAAAAGTGTTATTAATAATATTTTTAATACATTTGGTTTGATAATGTCCTTGTGTATATATTGGTGACTACTCTTCATTAATTTTTTAGAATTACTGCATCATATAGATTGATAATTGCTAGTCAAATTTACTGCAAATTCTTTTTAGAATATTGATAAATGCGAAGCAAAAGTTAAATTTATTTATAAACCATTATAATTTGTTTCTGATTCATTGTCAATTTGTGTCCATTATTTATTGAACGAGTAGGAAGAATTGGAGAGAAGGCTAAGCCATCCAGTTCATGTAAACTATTTATTTTGTAGCGGCCAGTACAATGGATGAAAATCTTCTTTTAAAGAGGTAGGATTTCTTTGTTAAATGTATGCATAGAACTTTAATTTCACATTCCAATAAAAGATGATTAGAATAGGCAGTTACGTTGAGGACAGCAAGGCGTAATAGCAAAGGAGCACCACAGACCAGAGCTGGTGGGCAGTTAACAACAGTGGATTATGAATGAATATAAGATGGATTATAGATAGTATGATAGAGATTATTATGTCAGTTAAGCCATCAACAGTCATCAGTGAATATAATTGTGTGATGCATCTCTTCACTCAGCCTCACCAATTGCCAATTTCATGTCTTCGTATTTTTTCTTTTGACTTCTAACATCATATGTTCCTATGTCTTCCTCTGCTGCTATTCCATTGCTAATTTTTTGTCGATGCATCCATCTTAGAACCGCTTCGTTGGTACCTACCCCCTCAATCGCCATTCCTTTTGTCACCGCTTTTCTCCTTGTAATCCCTGATGATGACATAAAATTTGCAAAACTTTTAATGAGTGAAGGCCTCTGAGGGAATAACAGGGAAAATTATCATTTCCTCCTCCTGTTCCTTCTGTTTTTATCACTGGTGATACCCCTAACTCCTCTAACATTCTCAGACTACATTCTCAATACTTCAAAATATTTTGCAAGTCCTTGTAGTGTGTTCATTCGGACCATTCATCTGGTAGAATGTATTAAATGAATGTTTCATTGAATGTATGTTTAAAATTTGTTATCTTCTTTCAAGGTTTTTTAGAGATAAGCAGTGTATAGGTTTTACTATATCAAATTAGTCTCTAGACATCTTCTGAGTCCTCTTATTACCTTCTCACTCCCACATTAATCCAGGGGATGAAATTATATATTGCAGAAATATACACGTTTATTCATATATATTATTATTATTACAAGGTAATCTATACACTATACTATACCGGTTAAGGTAGGTTTTTGAATAGACACAACTATCAAATAAATATTTTGTAACTCCAAATAAAACCCAATCGAGCAACCTAATCTACATCAGCTCCCTCTTCATCTCCGTGTACCTCCTTCATCCCGTCCAACATGCCTATCCTGTTCCTGCCCTTTCCTCGCCTGCCCAACATTCTCCCCTCTATCATAGTCTTCAACATCCCACTGGCGATCAATACGCCCTTCATCCATTTTTCCTGCCTCCATAGGATATCTCCCAACAAACCCCTCCCATCGCCCACCATCCCTACTACTTCCTCATTTGTTTTCCTTTCGGTCCATTTCACCTTCTCCGACCTTCTCCTCACCTATATTTCAAAAGCCTCCAATCTACGTCTATCCTCCTTCAGCGATCACGTTTCCGCGCAACATAGCTATGCTCCATATCAAAGTTTTTACGAGTCTTTTCTTAACCTACCTACTCAACGTCTCCGTCATCAACTCCATCCTCCTTGTGAAAACCTCTTTGCCAAGCGCAATTCTTCTCCTTACGTCCCTACTACTTTGACTGTGTTGGTCCAAAACACTTCCGAGATATGTAAACTGTTCTACCTGCTCTATTTTTTCCCTCCTATTTTAATGTTTAGCTTAGCCTTTTTCTTTCTGGAAAATCGCATAACCTTTGTATTTTTTAATATTGATTCTCATCCCATATTTATCACACTGAACCTCCAATTCACTCAGCAATGCTTGCAACCCCTTGGCTGACTGAGCAATTAATGCTTGGTCATCACCAAACCTAACCGATTTTACAAATTCCCCTCCGACTTTTATTCCTACCTCCAGCTCTTCCCATGCCTCCTCTATCATTTCCTCCACATATACATTGAATAGCACCGGTGACAATGGGCAACCCTGCCTTACACCTCTTCCTAACACTGCCCATCCGGGCTCTCCGTTCCTCACACGCCCCTGAGCTGCCTGAGAGAGTTCAGTTTAAGACAGAGGGCAATTAGTGCTGTTACTGCATTTATATTGTACTTGTTTGTAAAAAGCCGTTCCCTGTCGGCTTTCCAATCCAACGGAAATGACATGGTGATCGATTTTATAGATTAATTTTACAATCAAGTACTCTAATTTAAACCCGTATTATATCACCATTTATTCCTTTTTCACGGTCGTACAAATTAAATAAAAATTATGCGACCTTTATTAAGTCGTAATAGGTATTTTGAATGCGATATAAGTATGAAAAAAAGATTCCGCGGAGCACTGCCATTTAAAACTAACAGGAAGACCGAGGAGAGATAAAAATTACCGACTAGAGGAATATTCCTTAGTATAGGGGGTACGTGAAATAAAGATGATTAGAAAGTTATAAGCCATTTATCCCTTCTTATTCAAGATATCTGATTTGAAGCCACATTGGAATTATGAAGCGAGGTTAAACCAGATGAAGATCAAAATAGAAGCAAACTAAGTTCAAGCCACTCATATAATTTTTACGCTGCAGTGTAAGCAATAGAATTCGAGACTTACAAAGGAAAAATACATTTTATTACAAAAGAGACGTGAATTTCACAGCTGGGCTAACGTTTCCAATAGAGCTAGACCGAGGCAAAAAATTAGAGAATGACTAAAATGTTAATAAAGACAGAAGAAAATCTCTGGCATACGCTTGAAGTCACCATAGAATGAGATCATAAGCTATTCACTATATACAGGTAAAAAAGCAGTTTTTATGTATATATATATATATATATATATATATATATATATATATATATATATATATATATATATATATGATGTAGAGTAAGTAGGTTGCTCGATTGTGTTTTGTTTGGAGTCGCAAGTTAATTATGTGATAGTTGTGTCCATCCAAAAACCTACCTTCACCGGTGGATTACCTTATAAAATTTAAAATATATATACAGACTAGAGCATCGGCCCGGCAAGTCGAAAGATCCGGTGTTCAAGTCCCGGTCAAGGAAATATTTTTGCACTTGTGATCTGCTCGATTCTGCCTTCCCCATCTCTCCTGTGTTCGTCCTTTACATGTGTTCCTATCCCTTTTCCTTATATCTATTTCCATGTGAATGAATATTTGTTCACCATATGGTGATATGGTGGGATTTCATGTTTTAATGCATATATATATATATAGTCACTTTCTTGGAAAACCCACGAACGTGCACAATAATATAAATTCACTAAATAGTCATAGCAAACACAGAAACTAAAACATATAAAAGAGGGACTCACTAGTTCTCGAATTTTCGGTGGTGCAACCACCTTTCTCAAGAGGAATTAGGAACAGAACTACTTCTTCTTGCTGCTGTTCTGCTCCTAATTCCTCTTGAGAAAGGTGGTTGCACCACCGAAAATTCGAGAACTAGTGAGTCCCTCTTTTATATGTTTTAGTTTCTGTGTTTGCTATGACTATTTAGTGAATTATATATACATATATATAATATACATACTCATACACACTGTGAAAGAAAAATTAAAATATTTTCGTTAGGACGATTTGCTGAATAATGAGATTGTCAATTAATCTATGCCAAAAAATCAAGACACATATGATGTGCATAATTACTTTCAAACTTAAGCTAACACTGAATTTATTTCACACCGAATGGTACGGAATAACAACAGAGATTAATAATCCCTATTCTGCGGAAAACGGTAAGGAAGCATAGAAGTGAAATTTTATCCTAGTACTCTCGTTTTGAAATATATATTTGAAGGGCCATTTGCCTTCTCTTAACAGGGTGAGAAGGGCAAGGAATGTGAGGGACTGGAGTAAGGATCGGAAGGAACTAGGAAGCAAGGATTAAGCCCTTTCGAGAGGGTGCGCACGCAGCTTTATAAGCATATCGAGGGGAATTGAGGCGGGAGTTGGGTGTGCCACTGCCCCTCTGATTCGGAATGGACCTACTTAGATAAGAAAGGCGGCCGGGTCGGTTGTGGGAGGAGGGGATTTTGAGGTGGCTAGATGGGAGGAAGGAGAGGTAGTAGGAGAGTGGGAGGAAGGTGGAGGGAGGGAACAGGGAACGCGAACTGGGAAGGATTTTGCGAGCTCCGCTGCACTTGGCCTTCGGTCAAGAGACCACGTGGACGCGCACGCCGTGGTGGTGGTAGTGGAGAACGGTCGCATGACTAAGCAGTGGCCGGGATCCCAGACCCGAGTTCCCCCGATGCAGCAAGTCACTAATTTGGTGGCTAGAGAGAGGATAAACTGGCGAAACCGTGGATTTTTATGTTTTGCGGAGGTTTACGTTTCTTTGCGGAGGTTTATGTTTCTTTGCGGAGGCGTGCATGGAGCAACACTGGGTCAACACCTACTTAATTTAAGCTAGCCGATTTAGTATGGCTTTTTGTTAAACATGTTTAATGTTTGCCTGTTATCCCAATGGCGGTGACTGTAAGCCCAGTCTCCTCTAAGTTCGTGCAGATTGTGTGCTCATTCACTTAATCACATGATGAAAAACTAAAATGGATACAAATATTGTAATCGCAAAAGCCAACAGAAGTTTAAAATTGTCAAAATACTTTTTCCATTACGAATATGTTGTATTTAGTAGCGCATTTATATAAAATGCGATAAAATACTAACCTGCAAAAAATATCTCGGTCTATCTTTCTCGTTGATTTTGCATATTAATCTCAGGTACATCAACTGGCACCAATTTTCAATTAAGAAGACAAGATTTCCATTATCGCATTCGACTGACGTTGAAAATTGATGTGACCCTGTGGAAAACGAGAAGGCATGGGCGTACCACGATATATATTTTTGGTAAAATGCTTTGTCGGGGTTGATGAAGGGCACAACACTAAGTTTACACCCCGCCAACGCGAAAGGAAAATGCCGACGTTACTAGAGAGTTCCGCTCAATCTTGTTCATTAGAATTTACAAAGGAGAACCTTTTACCACACGCACCCGTAGACCGCCAAAAATAACTCCTCCCTGAGAGTCACTCCGGTTCAAAATTCGGACACCTTGACAGTTAACAAAGGCGACTTTGTTTTTCTTCTCTTCTTTACAGTCGCCTCTCACTCCCATCCGCGCTCATTCTAAGTTTCACGTTATACTGGCGAAGGGAGAAAGGGCTAAAGATTCGCGCGTGCCCCCTCACCCTCAGCCAGACTCCTCCCTTTCTTGCCCGAGGAGGCAACACGAGGGCAAAGGGGAAGGGAAGATCGTGTTTGCTTCGACGGGAGCCCTATGTCTAAAAGATCATCGCAAGTGGGACCGAAGGTTGCGAAAGTATTTCGCACTTGGGTTTCGACCTTCATCTATATTTGCTTTCCTCCTCTTCCTCCCCCTACTTCCTCTCCTAGAAACACTTCCCTCTTGAGACAGTGAGAGAATGAGAAAAGAAGGATAAGTCCATTGGAGTTTTGAATTAGAGTCAACATGGAAACAGAAGCGCTCACGTAATAATTTCATTTGATTTCAAGAGGACAAGGTTCTTCTTCGGTAAGACTTATGTAACTAGCGCTCACGGCTCTTTAAAGCACACATGTTTGAAACGAAGGAGTTGGCTGCTAATCGAATCCTTGATCTAACCTCCGAGAACGACTGACATGTAATAATGGGAATAAAAGGCAAGGTACTCCTCTGAAGTCTTTCACGACGGGGATTCAATTGCCTTAAAATATATTGAATGACATTATATCCTGCCATTTGTCTGAGCATGACAGATTCTAGTGACACTGTTTTCACTTCCTATAGCCTAAATGTAAAGATCTGAAACGACATAGTTTCTTTGGGATCTTTTAGACAAAATTTCCGTCTAAGAGTGGCGTCAGGGTCTTGTGTAAGGAAGCTATCAAGACTTTTCATTAAAATATTGACTAAATGAAATAAACATTAAATATTTTAATTAGGAATAGGAACATTTTGGTTAAACATTTAAAAATGGCTCTAATTTTATTACATTGGCTTGAGTTGATAATGTAGGCACGATTATATTGAATTCAAAGGAATTTATTTTAATTATAATGTAAAATGAACCTTGTCAGCAACCATCGTCTTTCTTTAACTTTTCCACAACCAATTTCAATGGAATTGATCTTAAAACCTTTGACGTTTTAACTGTTTTTAATATATAATTGAAATTACAACAAGTATACGTCGTCCCTACCCTCCAATTGTTTAAATTTAAAAAGTAAAAACGGAAAATCGGTGCACATATTTACTCGTATTTTGTAAAATTGAACTGTAATTATTAGAAAATTTCCAGCGCTATGAACGGCAAAGTGAAATTATTATGTACAGAGATCTCAACAGAAGACCCATTGTGTCAAAGTATACGATATATCGTATGATGCCCTTGCATCATCAAACTTGTGTTTATTACAAACGCCGAATAACACCTTAATATGGAAGTAAAAATAAGGTGATAGATAAGAATGGATGCGGAAACTGAGGGTGCATAACTTTATACTCAATTCTTTTCAAATATTGCAATTAAAAAATATATACAAGGTATGTCCAAGAAAAAGTATGACTTATTTTTTCCCGGGTAGACGGATAGCGGTTTTTCTGAATGGATTCAAGTGAGGGGAGACTCAGGAAAGGCTGAAGACCAGTGGCAGTTGCCTCCCAACCTTTACGGAGTGCGGATCGTTCGTTTGCGAAGTCTCTGTAACGTGGCCTAATTACGCTCCGTCATGAACCCGTTATTATAACGGCGTTACGCCATCAAACGTTGCGTGAAACTGGACAAAATCGGGAAATAATCTCATGACATGCTCAAGGGAACTTATGGTGTTAACGCCATGAGTAGATCGGGTGTTTATGAGTGGTACCAGTTGTTTTGGGAGGGTAAAGAAGATATTGAAGACGTCGAACATTCAAGACGCCCTTCGACTTCAAAAAAAAACGAAATCTTGAAAAAGTGAAAGATTTGTTGGAAAAGGATCGCAGATTAAGTGTTTGCAAGATTTGTGATGAACTTGGCATTCCTAAAAGTGATGTGCATCGACTTGTGGCAAAAAAAATGAGCATGATGTTTGCAAAGTTGGTGTAATGAGTGCTCTTGGATGCACAAAAGGAAACTTGTACGTGGATCTGTCAAGAGCTTCCCGACCATGTGAGTGAGGATCCAAAGTTTTTAGACAATACACCACAAGACTACTTCCTCTTCCCCTGACTCGAATCCGTGCCGAAAGAACGTCACTACGACTCGGTGGAAGAGTTACAACAGGCTGTGACGAGGGAGCTTAGCAGAATTCCGGACGTACCGTTCCATAAGGCGTACGAGGCGTGAAAAACCCACTGGGAGAGTCGTGTGGACACCTAAAAGTGCTACTTTGAAGATTTTTGAGGAAATGTATCAATTTTGGCTATACTTCCCTTTGAATCGATCCCGTTTTACTACTTTTGGGACAGACCTTGTAAAATAGAACCATATAAAAATATAAAGATATAATATCATTTATTTGTCTATAATGTGGACGTGGTAGGTCAGTGGGTAGAGCACTGGACTAAAGGCATGAGGACCTGGGTTCGATTCCTAGTAACGATTCCGAGTACTCTCAACTTTACCAAAGCTCATTGTTTCGTGTGCCACCCAGAAAAACCGCATAGGGAATCGCACACATTTGCAATAGTTTTTTTTTATATTTTATTCGCCGTTGGGCTTAGTATCAGGTGAACTCTACCGTTATGCATTAAACCACCCTTCAACCGTAAATATATGCCCACACTCATGTGCAAGCAAATAGCTGGATTGTAAGAATTATGTATATTATAACAAAAACATTTTGTTTTATTTAGTATTATATGAGCTATTATATTTAATTATTATGTGATAAAATAATTGATGCTTTCAACGCGGAAAGAAGATAATACTTCAGTAATATACACAAATAAATAAGCTGTAAAAGTTTATCTTAAACCTTAATTTATAATTATTGTATAAAAACCATGATATCTCTTGGCAGAGGCATAATTATTTTCAAAAAATACATAGAACTTATAGCGTACAAGGAAACAAAACCACCAACGGAAAGATCTTCAATGTCAGATTGATCTCATTTTTGCGCTCGATTCTCAGGGAGTCCCTGAAAACAAGGTCCTTCCCTCACGTAAGTATTACCAATGTAATCAAAATTGGGGTGCGGGATGGTGCGGTGGCTAACGTACTGGTTTCCCACCGAGAGGGCCCGTGTTCGAATCCAGTATACAGTAGATATTTTTCAGTGGTATCCCGATCCCTACTTGAGGTACTCTGTGGAGAGCACTTTGAGTAAGTGCGCCGTCTGTCGGATGGGACGTTTAACTGCGGACCCCTTGGCGCCTTTCGTTAAGAGTAGGCTAATACCGACGCCGGGTTTCTCTCCACTCTTCCTTTCCCATCCATCCCTAATGTTGCAAATGATCTTAGCTGTTGGTTGCCTCCCCTAAAAAACCACAACTATTTAAATAATAGTTCACCCTATCTCCATTAGCTTGTGTATCCTGAGGTATATGCCATTACACTGCACGTTTATGTAATGAGGGTTGCGGGCTACCGGGCGACCACCTGTAAATGCCTGATGTTCATAGTTATGGATTATAATCCATTGCCAGAACGCAATTGGGAAATCTTCTAGAAATACTCCATGTTGACTTGATTACAAGTATTAACTATTGCATCACTATTACAGTGCCGTAGATTTTCATAAACCCCTCCATGAAATTGGGAACATATGAAGGGATGGCTAATCGAAGAGGCATAATAGGATTAGCATAAATTTGTTAATGTCGTATTTCAATTTCAGTTTGAAATTATTTTATAATTAATAAACTAACCTTCAAACCAACAAAGGAGGAATTCATATACCAAATCCATTAGGGAGAAAGAATTTCTAATGAAGATGAAAAAATTATTGACAAAGGGAAAAAAGCAAAATATTTAGGATGAAAAAATATAACCTTTTAGCCTGGATAGCTTCAAATAACTACATAAAAATATGACCTATCTGTGAGTCATATTAATTTACTCAGGTTAAGATATTTTCGATCGCCTATTAGATAGTTAATTGAAAACGGAAAAAAATGCGCGGCATTCGAAAACTTCCGAGAAGTTAAATTAGGGGAAAAAACCCATGATTCCAAAATTAATTTTTCTCTGGCACGTCACTTAAAGTAAAATTTCCTGATTAAAAATGAAGTGAGGTTAAGCCAAGAAGAAAATATATTTGTAATAAATGATTTAGAAACAAAAACGCATTTCCTTGTTAAATTATGAGATACTATAAAATTAATTTTACCATCTACAAGTCGATTAAGCTAAGAGAGGATCGTGTTCTTTATCGTCAATGTAAAATAAAGCTTATTAATATTATAAACCTAGATCTTTTTATATAAGGAACATAATGAGGGTCATTTTGGATGCAAAAGTGATCAAAGAGATAAGCAAAAGGAAAATCGAAAATGGAGTACAGTAATTGGAGCCTTACAAAACGAACACTTATTACTTCCAACAAAGAAATAGGTTATTTATTATAGGGTGACAACAATAAAGATCTTGCGTAATATTAGCTGGTGAGGTGTAGAACCAATAATCTTAAGGAATGATTCAGTAAACATCATTTAGTCATTTTTAAATCGTTAAAAATGGAAGATAGAATGAGGTTATGACATAGGTCCACTTTGCCTACGTAAGAATCTTGTGTCAAAAGTAATGTGTTGTTTAATCACCCCCTGCCACACACCCTAACACACGTACTCATTTCAGTTAAATGATCGACATACGTATATTCACAGATTTGCTTTTTGCCTTTGCTGCTCCTCCAACCCTGCTTCCTTCCCTCCTACTAAATCCTGGTTTCCCTTTCCATCTCCCCCGTGAAGCCATTGGTTTGTTCTTTCCTCACCTTCCCTCCTCTTTTCCCCAGTATACGAGTAGTATAAGGATTGCAATTTCCCTGAAGATGTCACGCTGTAACAAAACCTAGGTCGTAAATAAAATTATGTGGAAAAGCAAAGTATCTTTTTTCATTTTCTTAGAGGAAAAGCAAGACATTAGGGTTCTCAATCTTTATCTTCACTACGGGATTATTTAATTTCCTTTAACATTCATTTTTTCCTCCATTAATTAATAGTATAACTAATAATCTAAGAAAACTGGAACCATATCTTCCACATCAGAAGTGGGTGATGTGGTGGTTACTAGAATTTCAAGCGACTGTAGATTTTTCAATAGCTTGTCAATCCCTGTTGAGATATCTTGCGGAGGATACTTTATATGCAGTCCTCCGTCAGTCGATTAGGTCGTTAGAGCTGTGAATACCTAGATACCTTTCGTTAACACTAGGCGAATGTCTATTTAACACTATTCTCAGCCGTTCCTCCGTTCCCTGAAATTTCCCATCTTCACCTAATTGGTTGCCTTACCGTAATGATCCCAATGACGGCAGTTTGAGTTTGTCCTATACGATTACTATAACTGGCACTACCCGAACCCACGACTAAAAACAACAGCAAGCGAGCCAAATGACAACCAGATCGACCAACTGTAGGTGCAGCACGAACCGCTTACGGAGGCTACATCTAGAACTCATGGATTTTTTATTTTGATAGAGCCTTCTGTATTTGTAAGAATATGTTAAAATAGGAGTCATTTAAGATAAATTGACTTTGAAAACAATAAGTATATTTTGTAAAAACACAACTTCCGGTGATTGACTACCACCAGAAGAATTATAGTTTAGCTTTGCAGAAATACACTTCATTTAAGAAAAACTGATATTTTGTGCTCAATGATATGAGTTTTGACAGTATAATATAACAGCACCTACCTTCTTTTTCTAAAATGATATATAATTATCTGAGTAAAAAACAGCCTAAATCGTAAATCATTTAAAATGGCCGCAAAAATATAGTTCCAAATAATTTTAAAAGCACGTTTTAAAAAGGAATAAGCGTTTCAGAATTCTTAAGAACTTTATAGTCACATCATAATTGTTAAAGAAATGCTCATTAATGGGTACTGCATTACTTTTCATCATTCGACAAATTACAATGGTAGGTCAGACCTACGCCAGATACGTTAAATCAGGGAGATAAATAGTAAAATGGATAGATTTAAAATATCGTAGCTTCTTTCGTGTGAGTAAGTTTCATTCAGTGTATGATCAAACTTATATTGATGTAGAGGTGTCATGACTGGGATTTTGCATGCATGGTTGGTGACCAACACCTTGCCACACACCCTTGCATTAGCTTGCAGGTATTATGTATATCTAAATGAATCCCGAAATAGGTGTAAGAAAGGATGGGGGAGTTGTTCGCGGTGGTACACGCATGTAAGGCGTTCGCATTTCAACCCCAGCAGCGAGAGGTGTGTGCATAGCAAGGGAACATGCAACCCTCCACTTACTCCCACCCTCCTCTCTCAAACTGCTTCTAACATCAGGGGCAAAAGAGGGTTCCTGACCCCTCGTGGAAGCAAGAAAAGTGAGAGAATGCAATGGCCACCCTCGCCCGTGAATTCTCGCACTGGATGCCGATTGGTATGTCACGACACGGGGGGATATTTTAAGAGGAACCGGGGAATGTGTTGAGGAAATTTAGGCGAAAAGGGGAAGAAGGAGAGATAAGAAGAGATTCGCTAATAAGAATGAATAAAATGAGATTATTATTAGGTAATCTACCGGTTAAGGTAGGTTTTTGGATGGACACAACCACCAAATAAATATTTAGTGACTCCTAAAAAAACACAATCCTACAACCTACTCTACATCAGATCCCTCTTCATCTCTGTGTACTATCGCCCTTCGTCGCGTCCAACATACGCCGTTTTTTCTTCGGCATTCGTCGGAAAACTAATGGGGCTAAAGAGACGTGATAGAATATGCAGTGCAAATATGTGGGAAAATCACAAAGGATGGATGAAATTGATGCGCTCATGAGAGATGGAAAGACTATATAGAGACATATGTAGTTAAGACAATAGGTCAGGGAGCTTAGATATAGAAAGGCATGACGTAAAAGTGGATATCTAAGGTTCAGGTATACTAAATGGCGAGATGGAAAGGGTATTAAGGGAATCGTAACCAAAATTATGCCACGGAGGCTTACACCATTCCCGCGGAGCTACTTAAAGGTTTAGAAAAACAGGGAGCAAGAGTTTTTTAGAGCTAATTAATGGACACTTATGAGGGAGGAATTCGACCGAACGTTTCATCAGATCAGTATCAGTTCCTATTCCAGTAAGAGAAAAGCAGCAAAATGTAGGAACAATATAACGGTTGATTTCCCTCGCAGTTAACTTGGGATCATCAATGAGAGGATGGAGAGGAGAACAAATTATTACTAAGCGAATGATCAGTTTGGGTTCATAAAGTAGAGAGGTACACGTAATGCCATAGGAGTAAAGAGGTCAGTAGGAGAGAGAAAAATCAAAGCGGAAATATACGTGAAAATATATTCAATTCTAAAGAGGACAGCAGAGAATGCTACTGCACATGTCAACAGATATTCCTACAAAGTTGATATTTCCGGTGTAAAAACACTAAACATGCTTACGTCCTCAAATTTTGATTATTAGTGATATCGCATTGTCAATTTGCAAATATTGGAAGTGAAAAGAACTAAGGATAGAATGTAACTTGTAAAATGTAACTCATTAACAAGCAATCAAAATCAACCACAAGCTCATTTAATCTTAGAATATTTTTCCCGAAATAATTAATGTTGAATATTTCCGACGATGTTGGCGGGATATACTAATACTTTGTTGATTCATTATATACGGTTTCTTTCTATTACACTGGAGATATGCCAATTTTTTTCATATTTGAATGGCACATTAATTTAAGATTCTTGGGTTGAGAGCTATTATGAGACTGGCGATTGGTAGCTAAAGTAATTTGCAGAATTGACTGCGTCGCGTTGGGATAGGCTGATAATTTGGTCGCAGGTGCTAAGCAGCGGAGAGAAGAATGAAACTGGCATCGACTGCCCTGTTTTAGATTACTCTTAGAAAATTTTCAATGGCACAACTGTTAAACGACCCATTCGACGGAGGGATAACTGTATTTAAAGATCTCCATAACCAATATGAACGATAAAATAGGGACTGCAGTATCACCAAAAGTATGCACTACTACAGGCGGAGAGGATTATGTTCAATAAACTGTAGCGATTACTATCCCGATCCCTCGATGTAGGTAAACTACTCACCAAAGACAGCACCTCCATAGATCTGACTCTATGGAAGACCATCTATTTTTATTAATTTTTATTAGTACTACCAGTTTCATCCTGACTCAATCTGGGAAGTCACTTGTTGTGATGGAATTGGATCTAGTAGTACAAGGTCGCACTTGCATTTATTCTTTCTCGGTAATTTGTATTCACTAATCGTTAGAGGTCAATACCGGGTTCATGACTTCCACTTACGGCTACGAAGGGCTTCCGAACTCCGTGGTTGCTCCCTCAGTGATGAGGCGCCCCTGGTTCTTGAGGACGCTCTCCACTGGTGGCCAGGCCGATTTGAGCGAGAAATTGAGGATCTTGCGAAGGTTGGCCCTTCTCACACGGCTTCTGTGGCGGGCGCTCCTCCGGAACGTCGATGCCTCTGTTCTTGGTGTCACCCTTGTTGGGTTTGCCACTGCCCCCGAGGGCCTTTTCATCCTTACATGGATCACAAACCGCGTCGGATCAAGGTCTGCGCGGTTACACATCGCAAGATGTCCCGGAAATTACTCTGACTCCGAGTTTAGTACAATTGTTCCCGCGAACGTGTCCCTAACATTCGTATATCGTCGAAGTCACCGGTAGTTTTGGAAGAAAAAACTAACTCCCAACACTGTCTAACAACCATTCAACACAAGGAACAACACTTTTTTTCGTACGCCAATGGCTCAGTAAAAACACAGCTACCGATCCTAACGACAAGTTATCACTCTCTTGTGGAAAAATACTCTGACCAAAAAAATATAGTATGCATTCAACAACTTCTCCTCTCCGACATAAGAAAGACGGAGGTGTCCTCTGCCCATTCGGATAACCGCTTCGAATGTAGAGTGTACAATGGGATTCTGACCCGCTCTTTGTCTCCTCGTGAACAAACATCGAAGGCCCGGCGTGGGCCCGGCATTAAGGAGACCGACTGTCTCGCGGTGGCTCCGAAACGGATCGCGAAGGCATGCAAATCATTTGGGACCGTGAAGGGGGCAATTAAGGGGGAAAGGGTTGGAAATGTGGTGAAGGGATCAGAGGAACGGGACATCCTGACTCTTAGTCTTCGAGGTGAGATCCACCCCCCTGCGTCCCTCTCCAAAAGGTAGAATGGATCAAGGGGAGAGGAATGTGGGGGAGACACTAACGGGGATGTGAGGAAGATTAGGCTGGAGGGGAGGCCAAAGGCGGGACTACCCTTACTTCCACCAAGTGAGACGGAGCGGATGCCACCAGGCTGAAGAGAGGGAAGAATTAGGTGGAAAAATGAAGAAGGGGAAAGGGGTGTGACGACGGGGCTCGTAATTGCCGAAGAGAAGAGTGAAAAGGGATTCTGAATGGAATGACCAAGAAGATGAAGAGTCACTCGGTGTAGGAAGGAGTACTTTTGATTTAACAAAAGGAGAGGAAGTAGCTTTGTGCTACGGTAGCTTTTACTCTAGGTAGTCTGAAGGAGCACATTTTTGAGTCACCACCTTGACGTAGTGTGTGCGGGAGAGGGTGATGGGGAGACGGATCACGGGCTCGCCGTGCCATTTGAATCGCGGTAGGGTGAGTAGGGTGGGAACAAGGGAGAAGAGGAAAGAGTGGAGGATCCAAGATATGCAGTCGAGAGAAGGCGAGGGAGGGGATGGGCTGCATATACCCCTCAGGGAGTCTTTCGGTTGACGGGCACCGAGGGGGTTGTTCGCTCTCTGCTAGTGGAAACAATCTCCCTGCGTTCCCCACCGCACACCCTCCCATAAAATACGAAATTCCGGACGAAAAAGGTGGTTATGGAGTCTAGTGGGGAAGGGTGGGCAGATTCTTGGTGGAATGGGGAGAGAAGGGGTACGGACCCGGTTTTGGATGCTCACTTAAGGACTCCGAGCCTGGAATTTTGTTATAGGTAGAATGAGGAGGGACTTTCCTGCCCCTTCAACTCTACCAGTCCCCAAACCGTCTTCAATGAAAAGAGGGGGAAAGGGGAGGAGGCAGTCGTGATTTCGTCTTCCCCCCCACCCACAACCTCCTCCGACGTGACGTGCCAACGCCGTGCGGGACGCTATCGTACTTCCGCCGGCCGTCCCTAAGTTACCGACTTTCGCCGTTAAAAGACACGACCGACAGGAGCGGCGACGGAGCCTTTTACCATGTAGTAAGGCTCTGATCTCTCACATGGGATTCTTTTTCCTGGATCAAAGAACTTCTCACACGAAATAGTGTGCAAATGTTCTGTGGATTCTTTTCTAAATCGTAGAGCGCAGCGAGAGCCGTCCCATTGAGATCAACGGCTCCCGATATCGGATACAGAGGAAGTATAATTTGCTCCGGGATTATATTTACGAGTCAATATTTCCTGATAAGGAAAATAAAGGTTATTGCGGCACCTACTGCTTGGGTGGATTCACCTACCTTTAGACTACACCAATCATTGACTTATTTAAAAGTGAATATTCAACCGCGATTGTATCTCGTAGAGGAAAACACACCGCTTAATTTGATTGAAAAAAAAAACCTGGAAGGAAGAATACTATGGTTCATAAGCCATTATTCCGGAAACTAAGGACGCATTGTGTTTTCATAAATAAACAGTTTAAAAAATATTAATTGAATCTTCTCAAGATGTACTTCGAGGTACTGCATATGAATACAACGGTAAATAACGGAGTATTGTGGCAAATTGACTTCAGGGTAAATTACTAAGTTACCGTTCCTTTACAAAATAAAATTTCTGTAAGTTAACGTGTTTTCTGTCGCAAAGAAAAATGTCTATAATTTTCTAAAGCATAAAAAATATCATCACCACTTCTCGTTGTATTGTTTAAGCCGACCAATTAGTGAAATTTTCATAAGACCTCAGAATGCCACTACGCACATTCATAAAATACTTCTGCACAACGTAAAATCTTTCGCGCTAACTTTTTCTTCCTTCAAATCTTCATACTTATAACCCCAAATATGCAACCCCAATATTCTACTCCTTCATCGTCGCAAAAATGTATCTTCTCACTTTTATCACAGTATTCTATGTACGCTACCACAAAGTTTTTCCTTCCCTATGCATAATGCATCTTCTCCAGCACAATGTTTTGCAGTCTACTCATTACTGGAATGCTTTCATACGTTAGAAATTTTTCGTAAGCTTACTTGAAATCCACGAATCAAAAATTGTCCTAAGTTCAACGTTCCCTCGTTAAGACAATATAAGAATAAATGAAAATTAATATACATGTTATATATAAAAATATTCATTCACATGAAAATAGATATACGGCAAAGGGATAGGAACACATATAAATGACGAACGCAGGAGAGTTGGGGAAGGCGGAATCGAGCAGATCACAAGCGCAAAAATATTTCCTTGACCGGGACTTGAACACAATCTTTCGACTTGCCGGGCCGATACTCTAACCACTTGAGCTATGATTCAATTTACTTTTAATCGGTGTATTGCATATGTTACACAGCAAGTGTTTACATTATACATAATGTCAGCTGATAGATTTTGGTTACAGCATAGTTTTCCCGTTATATAAGTATATGTATAAATATATACATGCACATAAAAATTAATATGCCTATACACACATATATAAACATACATTTATATAAACGCATTTACAATTAGGCAGAAAATAATGAGGCAGGATTCACAAGATATACATAGAGGAAAATTTGGATTAGCAACGGAATATTATATATGGTGGGGGTTCTCGATTAGTTTGAATAACAGTCATTCTGAAAAACCTCTTCAACCACGGGCGAAGTGTGTCCGGCACCGGAGGCAGCCACATCCGTTCCACTAAAGCTTGCATACATTTTGCCGAATGTTTATTCCCTGTTCTTAATTGTATGAACTCTACGATTAGGGTGGTCATTATTAGAGATTTGAAGCTCGGAAAGAGCCGAAAGTTCAGAGTGATCAGATTTATTGTATCTTTTTCAGGGCTTCCCATTCTCTGAGTTTTTAGTCGCAACCAAGAATCAGATGTGCGACGTTGTCTATTCGATCGCATGCAGGACAAAGGGGCTAATCGGCTAGCTGTAAGTGGTGCCTCACTTCCCTCGTCATGATCGTGTTCCGCGATTATGTTGAACATTCGACTACGTGCCTCATCGTTCGCCCTGCTGGTCGCCCAGTTTTTCCAAGATAACGCCCTTTTTTATGTCTTTTTTCCCCTGTTCGGCAAGCGCTCTGAGATAATTTTTAATATGAGACTAATTTTTTCTCCATCTCGCAGGAGAGAGGCGACCTTTTTCGTCTCTGTCCCCAGTTCCTCTCAATCGTGGAGCCAACTCCTCCTCCCACCAGAACCCTAAAATTTTGAGGGAGGGCGCTTCTGATCAACCGATGGAGGTCGGGGGCCGGTTTTCCTTCAGCAGTAGAAATCTGGATTTTCGGTTGTTGACGAAGAGAACACCCTGCTCATGTGACTTTATGATGTCCTAGGCGAGAGCCATGTGGGACGGCTCGTCTATAAAAAGGGTTATGTCGTCAGCGTATGTGACGCCCAGATAGACGGTGCCGTGACGGCGTACTCCGATTCCACTGCTTTGCAGTCGTCTGAGTAGTGGGTCTAAGGCATAGGCGAACAGCAGCATTGAGAGCGGGGAGCCCTGCCAAACAGAGTTACTGACTGGAATGAGTGGTGAGGTGTCATTTTTTATCCTAATTCTAGAGGATGTACCGGTGTACATCGTTGAGACGGCACGAATGAAGTAGTCGGGGAAGGCCATCGTCTTGAGCGCGGTTAGGATCCATTCGATCCGGGCCAGATCAAATGATTTCGCAAGGTCAATGGCAAGCACTGCTAGAAAACGATCGCCATACGAGGGTGAGAAAAATACTAGTATAGTACTAGTATAGCGTCGTGAATTAGATGTGCGGCATCAAAAATGTTTCGCGTTTACGACACGGCGTGCTGGGATGGAGAGAGGGCGATGTTGGCAAAAGCCGTCATTCTATAGCGCAAGACGTGTGCCAATATTTTATAATCGGCATTTAAGAGGGTGATTGGCCGGAAGTCGTTGAACGACTTGAGCAGCGTCATCTTTGGTATAAGGGTTATCACGGCGCCTCTGGCTTGCAGTCAGAGAGCCGCTAATTAAAATGCAAATAAAAAGGTTGTTTTGAATATTTTTAAAAACATCCGAGTAGGTGAAATAAAATTCAAAGGGCAGGTCGTCCAATCCTGGTGCTTTGCCCTTTGGGAACATGGAGGAGACGCAGTCCAGTTCGTCTGAACTTATGTCTCGACCTAAATCGTCTTTTTTGGGTTGAGGGCAGCATAGGGAGAGGGGGCGTGTGTCCCTCCTTCCACAGGGGATACCTGTTAAAGGTCTTTTGAAAGTGCCTGGCCGCTTCCCTAAGGAGGTCGGTGTCGCCGGTGGCAGATTCTCTGACAGGGATTCTGTCTGTGACGGAGCCGGAGTTGGATTTCATCGAGCGCCGAAGCTCGGATAGCGTAAGGGGACCCTCTATATCCGTGTCCAGTTCTTTTTGCGATTTTTGGGGGCGTATTTTTGGAGTTCGTGGCCAAGTATATTTTTTTAGGGACGACACTTGGGCGTGGAAATCCTTCGGCGCAACATCCTTACGCAGAACCTCCTCCAGCGCCCGGAGGTAGAAGGAGATGGTGTAATTTTTTATCTCTACACCACTCAAAAGTTTGTCTTTGGATGTAGGCGGCAATTCGGGGTTTGAAAACGTCGTCCCACTATACCGCGAGGTCTGCACCGGGACGGAGTGCCGCGATCAGTTCGTACACCCGGGTGCGGATGGAGTCGCGGCGAGTCGCGTCCTCCAGCACGCGGAGGTCCTTGCGCCACACGGTGCCGCAGCGGTGGGCGCGCGCGGCCGGGGTTGTATGCGGGCACGTAACACTCATGATCAGCATGCAGTGATAAGAGAACACTGGGAGGGTGTCCACTCTCTGGACATCATTCTTAAGTCATACCGAGAGGAATAGGTAGTCAATCCGCGTCCGAGAGTTAAGCCCTGATCACGTGAAGGGGGCGGGACCGGTGCTGAAAGAACGCACTACGTCAATCGCTCCAATGAAGTCGAGCATCAGTGAGAGTGTCCGGCTTCGATAAGACGTCATCCTATCCCTGTTCGAGGCACTATCCTCTCGGCGGTAGATGGAGTTGAAATCCCCACCCAAGATGGCCTTCCCCGAGAAGGAATACAGGTAGGGGAGGAGAAGTACATTAAAAAAGTTTCGCGCTCTGCCCTCGCGTGCTCACCGGAGGGAGCGGAAAAATTAGTTATGAGGATGATATTCACAATAATGGACGTTATTTGGCCCGAGGCGTGGCGGCGAACATTAGAGAACGGAATGCCATTTCGGACTAGGGTGGTAGTGCCAGAATGACAGTTGGCGAATTTGTCGATAGCCTGAAAGGCGTTCGCATCCCAGACCCTGTACTCCTTTACCTCTTGAAGGAGGATTACATCAGCCCTGAGATTACGGAGAAAATGTTGGAGGACTGCAATTTTTAAGGCACTATAAACGCCGGCAATATTCAGCGAAATAATATTCATTGGTGAAATGATAGGACAGCTATGGGCACCGGATGTACTTACCAGACTTTTGGTTGTGGCTTACGTCGCTCCGGTCGCGGCTTGAACCCGGGCGATGAGTACTTCGACGCTTCCCGGGACGCTTCGTCCGATGGATCGACGTTCGAGGTCTCCAGTTGTCGCCGCATCCCTTCCCCCCCGAACTCGTCCGCAGAGGAAGAGCCAGCCGTGGTCTCCACGAAGAGCGGGTTTTTCGGCAGCGTTCCACGGGGCGCCTTCTTCGAGCGCGCACAGCTGGGGCCCATCCCGGCCCAGGAGGTGGCCTCAGGGGGGGACGTCTGCCAAAGGAGCCCCGTCGGGAGTAATCAAAGAAGATGGGTCGATTCGGTCCGCCTCTAGAGGAGCCCTGGGAAGATCGAAGACACCTTGACTGTCCTCAATGGAGAAGGGCGATGGAATATATGGGATTTTTGACGAACTCACAAATCGACAGAGTCGACAGACTCTTATTCGTATATGTGTCAATATTCGGGTCCGGTGATACTTCCTTGAGTGTCCATGATAATGGGATCGACGGGCCAGACGTTGGGGATGGGGGCCATTCGCAATCAGATGAATCCTCCACCGCTGTCACCAATGTTCTCAGGAGGTTGGAAGCCCGTGATGCAAGGATTGTGGGGAGAGGGCGTCGGTTGCGTGGCCGCGGAAAGGAAGGACGAAGGATGATTTGTCCCCTTTTGACGGGGTCACGGAAACAGGGGCCGGTGGTCGTAGGAGAATAGGCGAGCTGGTAGGGACTGCAGCTAGATCGATGTTCGAAATCAGGAGTTCAGTGTTGTCTGTCCTCTTCTTTTTTGAATGTGTTTCTTCCGTTGACGACTTTGGCTCCATCTGAAATTTCCCTCCAAGTGGAGGAGGTTGCGGGGAATTGGCGGGAGCAGCAGGGGGCGCCTTACCTTCGATAAGTAGCAGCGACCGCTCCCTTTCCTCCACAGCCACCTCGGGCTCGTCCATCTCCTCGGCGGTGTTCGGGTTGGAGGCCATAACCATTGCCTCCACATAGCTATTCCCTCCTTGGTTGCGAGGGCAAGTTTTGCGCTCGTGTCCTTCTTGGTTACAGCGGGCGCAATTGCGGCGCTGCCCCTCATAGACGATGATGGCCCGGTTGCCGTCGATGTGGATGTACGAGGGGATATTTCTCTCGACCGTCATCCGCATAACCCTGGTGCCAGTAAGCACCCGCGCCACATTTTCTCTCTTCCACCTGTTCTCCCACGAGCGATGGATTTTTCCAAAACGTTGGAGCTCGCTTATTATGTGTCCAACGGAGTCTCTACGAGGAGACAAAGAACCCTGACATTACACGGGCTGCCGGACGGTCTCGTCAATAGTTATTGTCGTCTGGTCACTTAAAGACGAAAACGAAAACAGTAGTTTCCGTGGAGTATTGTCTAAAATCCTAGTTATTGCAGCTTCGGTTGCCAACTTCAGGGATAGAAAATGTCGAATTGAATCGCTACTATCTCTTCGGGTGTGAGGCCCAGGGACTCAAGTCTCTAGAGGTGGACCAACGGAGTAGGGGGCTTCGCCTTCTCGTCATCTTGCAAGGCGAGCGTGTTTACGACGTACGACGATTTTGAAAAGTAATCAAATTGAGCACGCCTGCTCGAAAGAAAGGAGAGCGGGCCAAAAGAACAACCACTCCAAAGAGAGACAAAAAAAATACTCGTGTTCCTCGCTACTCGCACCCGGCGGTAGCAAAACAAAAAGGAGCCTAAGATGTACACTATGAGATAAGGCAAGCCTTGAACCAGTAAAAAAAAACAAAAGTACGGCCTTCCCGCTGGTAGAAAGTCGAAAGTCAAAATTCACGCTTCTAGACGGACTAGGCAGTCAAGCGCCGCTCGAAACAAAACACGATCGGAACCTCGATTTTCGAGAGAGTCCGGCAGTGCCGCTCACCAAATCCCGGCGGCCGATGCCGCGGTCGCCGGCGAAATCAGACACTCGGTAAACACAGGTTCGTCCCAGCTATCGAGGAAACGTAATTTACACTGAGATCTGCGGGTCTTTTATGTAACCAAGTGCCCCGATTCTTTGGCCATTAGATGGCATGAAGGGGCTGTTTCACCCACCAAAGGAAAAATAGACGACACAAGAGGAAAAGACAGTAGACCTTTTCCTCTTCATAGTAGTAGTCATACAACATCATAAAGGGAAGCAACAGTGCGTTTCGTGGCACGCATAGCAAGAAGAAGAGGCGAGCGACATTATTCAAATACACATTCAAACACGAAATCCCGGAAGAATCGGGGCACTTCGTTGCTTAAAAGATCGAATCTCAGTGTAAATTACGTTATCTTGCTCAAGTGGTTAGAACATCGGCCCGGCAAGTCAAAAGACCCGGTGTTCAAGTCCCGGTCAAGGAAATATTTTTGTGCTTGTGATCTACTCGAATCCACATTCCTCACCTCTCCTGTGTTCGTCATTTATATGTGTTCCTATCCCTTTTCCTTATATCTATTTCCATGGGATTGAATATTTGTCCGCCGTATGGTGGGATTTCGTGTTTGAAATATTTTTATAAAGTAATCTACCGGTTAAAGTAGGTTTTTGGATGGACACAACTACCAAATAAATATTGTGTAACTCCTAACAAAACACAATCCAGAAACCTACTTTATATTAGGTCCCTCTTCATCTCTGTGTACTTCCTTCATCCCGTCCAACATGCCTATCCTGTTCCTGCCCTTTCCTCGTTTGCCCAACATTCTCCCCTCTATCATAGTCTTCAATATCCCACTGCCGATCAATACGCCCTTCATCCATTTTTCCTGCCTCCATAGGACATCCCCCAACAAACCCCTCCCATCGCCCACCATATCTAGTACTTCCTCATTTGTTTTCCATTCTATCCATTTAACCTTCGTTCTTCTCCACACCCACATTTCAAAAGCCTCCAATTTACATCTATCCTCCTGCTTCAGTAACCACGTTTCCGCACCGTGCATAGTTTTGACGAGTCTTTTCTTAACATCCTTACTCAACGTACTTGTCATCAACTCCCTCCTCCTTGTGAAAGCTTCTTTGCCTAGCGCAATTTTCCTTACGTCCCTACTACTTTGACCGCGTTGGTCCAAAACACTTCCGAGATACGTAAACTGTCCTACCTGCTTTAGTTTTTGCCCTCCTACAAGGTGTGATCAAAAAAAGACCGGACTGATTTTATTCTGCTCAAACCGTTCAATGGATCGAAACGAGATACAGTGCGCCATCTAGCGACACATCTTTTGGACACGTCTGAGGTGTTGCGTTTGTTTTCGTCTAGTGGTTACGCAGCAGTAGCGGTTACGTGTCTTAACTTGTTCGTTGCTGCGTGCAACGGCAGCAATGAAAGAGCTAGAGGAGCAGCGTGTGTGCGTGAAATTTTGTTTCAAATTTGGTTAAAATGCTACATCTACATCTATATAATACCCCGCAAGCCGCCGCAAGGGCGTTTGGCGGGGGGTGTTAGGTCACCACCCAAAAAAAGGAATGAAGAAAAAACGCATTCAAAACTAACACATACATGCAAACCCAAATCCACAGTAGTGCATACATTCATAGAAACATCCTATCATTTTACACGCATGCAAATACACATCTACCTCCCTTCACTCCACAAGCATGCAAGTACATATGCTTAAGTATAACAAATAATTGTCTTAGGATGCAGCAAGAAATTTATCCAAGAACGTGCAAGTTAGATTTTACTAAGTAGCAAGGCGAATTTCCACCACCACAAGAACGTGCCACATAAAATGCTCTCCTACCCAAGGTGAGGAATTTGGCCCAACGCTGCAGGTAGGAGGATGGCTTCCCCACGGAGAGGGACAAGGGATGGAAGGGGAAATTTCGGGTACCAAAAGCAGGAGCAAACAATACTGTAAAGAGCACTACATTACTTAATGGCATTCCAATGCGGTCATGCGGGAAGGGTTTTGACAACAACACACAGGAGGTTAGTGAAAGTGCATGCAATTGAGTATAACTAATTGTTACCTAGACGCTGAGGGTGACAAGTGGCACTTTTGTTATCTGCGAGTGTAACCCTACAGTTGTTATCCCATATTGTCCGTGGAAAGAAGGAGTCTGCTAGTTCTCGCATCTATTTCCCGATTTTTGTATACATGATCCAAGTGACCAATGTACGAGGCTTATTCTTAAAGTAAGTACCGTTTGCTTATATTTAAATATTGGCGCTTCAGAACACAGTTTTGCTCCTGCAGCGCCATCAACTGATTCATTGAAAAGCTATAGCAGCATTTGTTTTGTTTCAGCAGTCGTTTGCTTGTCCGTGCATGCAAACAACAATGTCCGCGACAATCGTTGATCCCGCCAGCTGTGAAGTGCGTTCTGCCTTACGATTCTTGTATGCAAAAGGATTGTCGGCTGCTGAAATCCATCGGGAATTATGCCTAGTTTATAAACCTACAGTTATGAGTGAAGGAAAGGTTAGAAAATGGTGCTGTGATTTTAAAAATGGACGAACAAATGCCCATGACGAAGAGCGAAGTGGTAGGACCAGTATTCTGACCGATGAAATTGTTTCGCAAGTGGAACAAAAACTGCGATGTGATCGTCGATTGACAATTAATGGCCTGGCTGAACAATTTCCTCAACTTGGACGCACTACTGTCTACAATATTGTTACGGAAAACCTCGGATACCACACATTTCGTGCAAGGTGGGTACAGAAAATGCTCACCGACCACCACAAAGAGCAAAGAATGTCCAGTGGACGAGAGTTTTTGGGTCGTTGGGAACTCTTTAAACCACCCACCGTACAGTCCTGACCTTACACCCAGCGACTACTTCCTCTTCTTGCACTTGAAACAGTGGTTCGGTGGACAACGTTTCGAAACCAAAGAGGAACTCAAGAATGGCGTTGTCGATTGGTTCAACCCTCAGGCGGCGAGTTTCTATGCAGAGGGGTTAAAGAAGCAGGTGCAGCGGTACGAAAAATGCTTATAAGTGAACGGCGATTATGTAGATAAGTGAAGTAGGTTTGTAGCTAACTAAAAGTGCCAATAAAATGTGTTTCATATGAGTATATTTTTCCCTGTGACCAAATGGGCCTTACTTTATGAACATGCCTCGTATTATGTTATATTCTCCAATTATTATGTTGGAGTGCGAATAATTTGCGAGACCTTGGTGCTGAAAAATGCGGATATGAATTTATTTAGTAAGTTCAACCTAGCATTGAGTCGTATTTTTTCCAATGATTCCCATCCCAACTCCATAAGCATTTCAGTGACGCTTTTCGTATTATCGCAACAGTTTTCCACGAAACGAGCTGCCCGGCGTTGGACCTTCTCAATTTCCCGAATGAGGCCTTTTTCACTCGGATCCCATACGCTACATGCATATTCTAAATGGGGCCTTACAAGAGCACTTGCAAGCAAATGCTACGGAGACATTTGGAATGATTCAGCAAGTCTTTGTCAATGAAGTCATGAGTCGAAGCCAGTGTTTTGAGTGGTACAGTCGTTTTAAATCTGGCAGAACGTCGACAGATGAAGATTTACGGACGGGCTTTCCACTTCAACAGACCTCAACCATGTCAAATTGGTAAACGATTTGGTGTGAAAAAATCGCCGATTGGCTGTCAGGGAGATATCCGAGGAAGTGAACTTTAGTTTTGGATCCAGTCAGACGATTTTGACAGATATTTTGGGCATGACGCGCCTCGCATCAGAATTCGTCCCGCGGGTACTGACTGATGAACATGATTTTTTTGCTAGAACCGGAACTTCCGTGATCCCGTAGCCACCCTCCTCTCCAGATGCGGCTCCATCAGACTTTTTTTGTTTCCAAAGTTAAAATCAACCTTGAAAGGGCGCCGATTCGACTATATTACGGACATTCAAACTAATTGTACGGCGGACCTGAAGAGGATCCCTAAGACGGATTACCAGGCTGGGTTCGAGAGCTGGAAGAAACGTTGACAAAGGTGCGTCGTCAGCCAAGGCATGCACTTTGAAGACAACAAGTTTGATTAAGCTGTATCCGTCGAAATAAACAAGTTATAAAATCAGTCCTGTCTTTTTTTTATCACACCTTGTATTTGAATGCATAACTTAGTATTTTTCTTTCTGGAAAATCATTAATGCGTGGTCAGGGCGAAGATATGGGTAAATGTCTGAATATTTTAATTGAAGGAATACTTTAAGTTTGTAAATCAACTATGCCTTACAGCTAGTTAGCTATGATTAGCGAACGAGCTTAGTAAATATGTCATCAATATCTTTAAAAAAGTGCACTTCAATGAAGATCCATTGCAATTATCCATTTTTGGTGGCTATATTAATAATTATCTCAAGTTTTATATTGAAATATTTGGGCGAAAGAGGAGCGTATAGGAGCTGGTGGATCATCTACATTATTTATCTAGACTATCTACCGGCTCCTACACCGTTCTTTCCACCAAATATTTCAATATGGAACTTAGGACAAGTACTAATATAGCCACCAACAATGGGTACAATCCAACCCTAGTTAAAAAAATACTTCGGAAAAGCCAATGGTCATAAGTAGAATTTCCTCCTCTCAGTTCACAAAATCGAAAGATTTCAAGAGGTGCTCGATCCCATTCCTGGGATATATCTCATATAAGATATATCCCAGATTACCTACAATCCTGTTTCAATCAAAGCAGCCGTTTACCCACCCCTTACTCTCTCAGAACTCATAACTAATGGCAAAGACAAACGAGAAATACTTCTCAAATCAGGCACTTATAAAATAAAATTCGATTGTTGGAAGATTTCTTACTTTCATGAAAAAATGATACATTTCAGGACACAAGTCAAAAAACACGCTAGGTGTCACAAATATCAAAACCCTAATTCCCTCTTTGCAAAACACACAGAATTCAAACACAATAGCAATTTTTCCCCGAAATACCGCATATAGGGTTTGTCCGGAAAATAAGTTTATGATGCTCATTGTCTTTTTTGACAAAAGGGGAGTCGTCCACTACGAATTTGTACCTGAACGACAAACTGTAAATGCTGCATTTTACGTCCAAGTGCTCGACAGGCTTCGAAAACGAGTCGCCCGCGTCCGGCCAGCGATCAAAAACATCTGGCGGCTGCTTCACGACAATGCGCCGTCTCACACCGCGCTTGTCGTGTCGGACTTCATGGCCAAGCACGGCGTGGCAACGCTGCCGCACCCGCCCTACAGCCCGGACTTGGCACCACCGGACTTCTTTCTGTTCCCGAAGATAAAGAGGAGTTTGAAAGGAACGCGATACGGGACTTTGGACGCCGTCAAAGAGGCCGTGACGACGTGTCTTCGAGAGGTTCCCGATGATGCCTTCGCGGGAGCGTTCCAAAATGGAACGCCGCTGGAACAAGTGTATCGACTCACAAGGGTCCTATTTTGAGGAATATTAGCTTAAGATATGTAAAAGTGTAATAATTTTTTTTTCCTGAGCTCAGTACATTTATTTTCCGGACGAACCCTGTATCCTCCCTGAAGGATTGAAATGGGTGCTCTAGAATAAATCCAGATAATAATGCACTTGGCAGACCCCAAAATAAGCCTTTGTAACGACCAATTGCACCCTCAACCCTTCCCTTTCCTTTCCGAGAAACTAACCTTGAGATAAATACAAAACCAACACTCCAAAACATCTGATCGCCCCGACCAATCCCATACCCCTCCACCCCACCCCCATGTCACGTCATAGCAACGGCACCATCGCTTCTCTTACCCAAATAATCCCAAACCTGACCTTCAACATCCCACCCTTTCTCAATCTCCAATATAGCCATCCCTTCTCCTCTGTCCTAGGCGTGTCAACTGCTGCAAATAAATTAAAATTGTACCAGATAATGCAGCAAATCGGCGCAACGCGCTCGTTGCATCTTAAAATAAAGTCTGTGGAAGAGTACCAAATTTTTTAATATGGATATCAAATACCTCCACGAAGTAAAGCCTAAAACCGTAGAGCAGTGCTTCCCAAAGTGGGCGCTACCGGCCCCCGTGGGGCAGTACTCTATGGTGGCGAAAAGAGGCAAGGGGGTGGCAGGGGGGCGCTGGAGGGTCCTGGCAATGTGACATTTACTGAGGCTCAGTAACCTTCCTTTTGTCTCCATTTTTAAGCTTCTTTTTTAAAGTTAACATTGTTTCACGCATCTGGAAGTAATTTAAACAATAAGTTTACTTACATTTTAAAGTAGAAACGGTTGAAAAATATTTCCAAGCCTTTCTCATAAAAGGGAAACTTTTGAAGGAGTTTAATCTCACGAAAAGTGAAGAATCAGGCGTGATATTGTGGAATCGAGACATAATGAAAACTTTGTTGCAATTTTCCACAGTTAAAACTTTATTGCCGACCATGGTTTCGATACACTGAACCTGAAGATGATACAGTGTATCGAAACCATGGTCGGCAATAAAGTTTTAACTGTGGAAAATTGCAACAAAGTTTTCATTATGAGTTTAATCTCATTTGGTCTCTCTTTGAAACATAACTTCACGACACTGAGTACTTCGACAGTGAGGTTTAGTGTAAATAAACCGGGTGTGAATTCGGAGAGGAATCAGCTCATCTGATAATTATATTCGGTTTGTTTACATTAAATATAAACATAGATAATCATTTTCCAACAACACGGCTGTGTTGCTCTTGTCACGCGACAGCGTGTCCTATTGCTGACTTACCGACAGACAAGGACCTTGCCCGTGTTACATTGTCTGAGAGCATCCGCCGCTCCCGCACTCCTCATCAGACCTTACCTTCGGACGAGGGCTCTGCCTGGGTTACGAGTTTCGTGACCGCGTCTATCCTGCCTTTACCACGTCTCAGGTAATGTTCCCCATACTAATGTTGTCCGTTCTCGCGTTAGGTTACCAAGGGTCTATCCATCCATAATACTCAATTGCTAATACTTATTTATATGGTGTTATGTGTCTGATGTTGTATAATACTCGATGTTTTTGGTAAGACTCGGTGTATTTAATGTGACCTTCCCCGATAACCTCTATGTCACAAACGAAACGCCTCTTGCGACACCAGGTATGCAGAACAAATACATTTAGCAAGTCGTGCTTATTTATGCATGAAATTATGCCGCAAGCACATAAATAGTTTTTTTATGTTTTTCATATGGTTATTGGTAATTTTATTTTAAAAAGCAACCACTCAAAGATTAAATTCACGACTTATCATTAACTCATACGTGAATCCAATTTAGTTAATATATTTCAATGGTGTTTTAACAAAATTAAATATTTAAACCTTTACTGTAAAAACAGAATGTCAGGAAATGACTCATCAAAGAAGAAACGTAGGCAGTAAAAGATGGATTATCTTAATTACGGATTTTTAGTGTCACCTATAAACAAGCATATGCCTACGTGCTTCCTATGCGAAAGGGTGCCTTCAAATGAGGCGGTGAAACCTTCCAGACTAACTGACCATTTTAAGAAGGTACATCCTGGCAAGACGGAAAATACTAAAACAATTTCAGTCACTTCATGGCAGAGTGCAAAATCGCCCAACACTATTAAGTATGTGGTGTAATGCTTCCAAACATATCACTGATGATTTGCGAGCATCATACAATATTTCATTGTTAATTGCCAAATCTGGAAAGCTGCATACAATTGGTGAAGAACTCATTTTAACGACAGAAATGAAGTCCTGAGTATTGTTCTGCACAAGGACCATATGGTACAATAAAAATCATTCCCCTAAGCAACTCTTCAGTTCAACGACGAATAGATGAAATGGCTGAAAATATGGAAGATATATACTGCAGCATCCTTAGGACAATAGAATTTGCATTACAGTTGAACGAGTCAACTTTGCCAGGTAATGAATCTATGTTCTGACTTACGTACGCTTTATTAAAGATGAAAATCTACCTCAAGAGTTGTTTTCAAGGCAATTAGAAACTGACACTAAAGGTCACTGAGTCAACATTTCGTAACGTAGAGCAGTTCTTCAGGGACAAAAAAATCCACTTTCCAACATACTAACAAGTACAGCTGTGGCGACAGACGGAGCACCGTCAATGACTGGTCATCACCATGGTTGAATTGCATATTTGAGAAAATATATACCACATGTTTTGCTATTCATTGTGTCATTCACTGACATCATCTAGCGGCTAAAATACTGAGTGATCGCCTTTACAAGTCCTTAAATATCATAATTAAAGCGGTTAACAAAAATCAAAGCTCATGCTCTTAATCATCGACTCTTTCGAGAGTTGTGTGATTAGAACGACGAAGATTTCAAACGTTTCTTACTACACACGGAAGTTCGTTGGCTATCAAAAGGCAATTGCATAAGATGTGTCTATAATCTTTTAGATACTGTCGTGCAGTTTTTTTAAGAGGAAGATGCTTTTCTAAGCACCAACTTTAAACAGGTTAGGAGTGACCTTGCATTTTTGTCTGAACTATTTGCAAAGTACAATGAAATGAATTTGTAATTACAGGGAAATGATACTAACCTTATTTAGGCAAAATCTGTGGTGACTATTCATTTCCAAGTTGATTTTATTTAAGCGTAACATAGGTTGCAGAGAGCTTTATCACTTCCTTCACTGCTTAAGCTAGAAGAGAAAGCTATCATGGGTGATGATGATTTGAGTCTTTTGTGACCATTTAGCCACCTGGCATAAAAATATGTCGTAGCAATTCGAGGATCTTCTCTTGCTGTAAATTCCAGACTGGGTGATAAACCCATTGGTAGATATTGAGGAAGTTGGAGTGTCAGAGGAAGAATTAATTGGACTACCAAATGACGTTGAATAGAAACCAAAGTTTAAGATAAATTATCAAGAGTTTTGGTTACATAAGATGGTTTCCGATTACTATCCTGAATTATGGATGATGATTAAGAACCTTCTTACATTTCCAACTTCATATTTGGTGGAGCATGGTTTTAGTGCAATCATTCAGCTTATTTCCAAGCAGAGAAATAGATTTCAGGTTTGTGCTGCGGTGATTTAAGACTCCTGCTAAGTGACATTAAACCGGACGTTGGAAAACTGGTATCAGGTCATCAAGCCAGTCCATCCGATTCAAATGTTATTTCATGGAAATATGTTATTAAATTAGGCAATAGAATCTCTTTAAATGACTTCAAGACCATGAAAAACTTTAATCAATGGTCAGTAGTTGTTTAACTAATTTTACCAAAACATGACTGGTTATTCTGTTTTTTATAAGTTGAAAATGTTCACGTTATATAATTGCTTAATTTAAGTAAAAAAAATTGCATAAAAACTTCTAAAAAAAGAACTTTTTTCTTAAATATTTGTTTTTATAATTTACTTTTCCATAAAATTTGTATTCTGAACTAAGTTCCTTTTATTGTGTATTAAGTCTTTTGCATAAATGAGATAGATATGTGGAGGACGTTGAGTATAGGTTTATGGATCCAAGGGGGTCTTGGCTCGAAAAAGTTTGTGAAACACTGCCGCAGAGTATAATTATAGAACAGTTCACAAATTGATACAATACTCAACACTGAGTTCCAATGTGTTTGAAACCGCGCCCTTTATGAAAATAACAAAGCCTTTTGCACTCTTTCGGCTTCATCCAGCAGAGGCGTGGTTCGTGACGTCCTTGACAGACCTCCTGCCGTCAGCGCTCCCGGTGGCTAGGAGAGGAAGTTACAACATACTCTCGTCCTACAACGACGAAATGCCGCAACTCCACTTTCTCCTCATCCTCTCCTCCGCATGCATGAGAATCTTCGCCGATTCAAGTGTGCAATTAGAACACCACATCGCGAGCCGCCCGCACGCATGCAAAACACCGATCACTATAAGTGCCAGAACAAAAATCTATTCCCAGTCCAGCAGATGCTCGACTGACCGACGAAGTAGAAGACGGTGACAGAGCAAATAGGAATTAGAATCAGCTGATCGGAGGAGATAAAATCGTCCGCTCTCGACGAACGAGGATGGGAGCGCTCAAGTGGAGTTCGGGACTTACGCTGCGTAGATGGTAAGTAGAGCGAAGAAGTCCTGAGGGAGAGGAAATTCCGTATTCCTTCGATGAAGCTGTCGCGCATCTTTTAGGGAGAGCGTTAATGAACGTCAGATTTAATATCCGGCATGTAGGTGACATATTGGTTGAGAGGAACCCAGCTTTATTTTTTGCCGGTTTTAAGACGATCCGAAATTACATCATTTCACAATTTCATTCGCATTGGAATAATTCAAAGAGATACGCAACCCCGCCTGATGTGGTAGCCCCTACTGGCAGAGATGCGGAACTTTTGGGACCATCTAGGGGTGTTTTTGAAAGACCCGTTTCGATTGTAATAGAATCCTTTCATAGAATTCTACATCCCCTACTACCGGAGGGCCAACAGATGCGTTTAAGACCACTTTCTATCGATTCATTAGTGACATTTGAGTCGGAAAGTAAGCTGATTAGTGCATAGGCCTGAGGAAGCCTTTTAGGTCACGTTGAATTGACTAAGGTATATATTATAGATATTGTTGATATTATCAGGCTAAAGTAAGAAAATACTCCTCTCTTTTTATGAATGCACATTCATTTGGCTTGTTGCAAAAAAATGTTAACACATTTTTGTTTGTTATACAGAAGGTCAAAAAAGGCAGAAAATTATTAATAAATAAATATAACAATTAAAAGCAAATAAACTTAAACAAATGGGGTTTCTACGTTCGTAATTTTTATAAAATTTCTTAATTAAATAGCTATTTAATCACCCCCTGTAGCAATAACTAATCGCCTTCACGCTCCCTACCTTGCACGAATAAATAAAGTCCCTTAAGGAATTTATTTATTCATGCTTAGAGGGATTTTGCCCTCCCCTATCCTTCCCTCCTGCCACCCCCCCCCCGGCTCCGCCCTTGGACAACCATGGTAAACTCTAATGAAAACTATCAAATTTGCAAACATTTATTTTCCCCAAGGGAAAAATACCAGTAACTTCCGTATTCAAGTCAGTAGGAAGTTTTATTAGACAAGAGATCATACGATATTTGAAAATCACAAACTAGGATAAGGATGGCAGTTACTTTACCTGTAGGCCATCTGAGGGGTCTTCCCACATCAGTCTTTCAAGAATCTCACGGCTCGGATGAACCTGAGGGTTTAAATCTAAAACTTAGATTTAAACCCAGGACACTCCGGAAAGTGCCCGCATGTTCTATCCGATATGCCAACATGAAGTGCTGCATATTTAATTCGTGCAACGATATTCGTGGTAAATGTTTGGATTAATTCAAATATTATAGAACTCGCTAGAAGGAAGACTCTCCCCTCTGTTCACGTTTTAAGTCACAATGTTCCATCCTTTTTGCGAAATTACTAGAATACGCACCTGACTTCAACTTACAGTACAACATCCATAGCACTGATAACTTTGAACACAAGCTAACTGAAGGTAATTCGAATCCCATTATATTTTTCCGATGGGTTAGCGAGGTTTGAAAAATAAGCTGTAATATAATCGACACACTGGCGTTAAGACACCATAACCTCAACTTAATTTCAATTAATAATTTTATTTGGTGTTAGTACTTGTTTTACGCTAGCCTTAACATATCTTTGGCCCGACTTTGAAGTTAACTAGAAGTAACTTCCATATAATGTCCAATTGGATCGCAGTGCCACAACACGTTGATCCTATGTCCGCGTTTGCCTGCTTGTTTCTTATCTAAATATAAGTTCCAACTGCCATCTCAAATGCTCACCCAATGGTCACAGCGTTCAAATTTGCGTAAGGGTGTTACGTTTTGCGATAGCATGCATGACGTACTTGAACCCTTCAAGGGATATTCAGGATTCAAAAATATATTGTCAAGGAGCAGATAAAAAATTCTCTACAATACAACATTACAACTCTACAATAAACTCTTCAATTTCGCATATTTCCTTACTTCATTCCATTCAACAAGCCTATCTTATTTATATCCTATTATTGTTTTTCTAACGTTCTCCCCTCCATCATTCACGCTCTCCCTAGCTTTTTCCACAAACCTCATTCTTTGCTGGACTTTACCCATTTTATTTTTCTCTTTCTTCACTGTCATTTACTTTGAGTATGTATGTGTGTTTCCTTAATTAATATATGTATTTGTGGATGTAGATATATGTATAGAAAAAATATTATATATCCATATATATATATATATATACAAACATACATACATATATATATAGAAGATACATTTATATATTTTTATATATATTTATACATACATATATATATACTGTAAATTCACTAATAGTCATAACAAACACAGAAACTAAAACATATAAAAGAGGGACTCACTGGTTCTCGAATTTTCGGTGGTGCAACCACCTTTCTCAAGAGGAAAAATTCCTAAAAAAATGGTGCACCACCGAAAATTCAAGAACCAGTGAGTCCCTCTTTTATATGTTTTAGTTTCTGTGTTTTTTATGGCTATTAGTGAATTTACATTATTGTGCACGTTCGTGGGTTTTCCTTTACCATTTCCTTATCTCTATTTCAATGTGAATGAATATTTATTCGCCGTATGGCGGTATTTCGTGTTTGAATGTGTATTTGGCCAATGTGACTCGTCTCTTCTTCTGCCTATGCGTGCCATGAAACGCACCGTTCCTATCCCTTATGATGTTGTATGCTTGCTAATCTACTGTCCATTCTCCTCTTGTGTTTGTCTATTTCTCCTTTGGTGGGTGTAACAGCTCCCTAACGCCATCTTCTGGGCAATGATTCGGTGCACTTTGGCACCTGAGCAGTCTGAGACATTTACAGGTTGCGGATCAGTCTCCTGTCCCTCCAATCCATTCCTATTTTCTGCAATACACGCATTACTTTTTCCCAATTCACTCTATCAAACGCTTTTTCGAAATCTACAAAACAGGCAAAAACGTCCTGATTGTATTCTATATTCCTCTCGACTAGTGATCTCATTACTGCAATGGCATCACGCGTACCTCTTCCTTTCCTGAACCCAAACTGATAATCCCCTTAGTAATCATTTGCCTTACTCTCTATCCTTTTGTTGATGATCCTGAGAATAACTTTAGCTGCGTGGGATATCAAACTTATTGTTCTGTAATCCTCACATGATGTAGCCTTTGCCTTTTTTGGAACAGGAACTAACACCGATCTCACAAAATCTTCCGGCCAGATTCCTTCCTCATAGATACTACGAGTCAGTCCATATATGGCCTTCTTCCCACCTTTCCCTAACCATTTCAACATTTCTACAGGAATATTGTCCACCCCACAGCCTTATTTGCTTTCATCTCCTTTAATGCCCTTTCTATTTCATCGTCGAGTATGCCTGGACTTAAGCTATCTTCTTCTACGTCATGTTCCTTTTCTATGTCTAGCCTTGTCGGCCTAAGTTCTTTGCCATACAGTGTTTCTATATATTCCTTCCATCTCTTGGATTTTTCCTGGTTCAACTATTATCTTACCCCATTTATCTTTAACTGTTAGCACAGATCTTGCCTTCTTACTTCCCGATAATAACTTAACCTTGCTGTATAGAGCACCAATTTCACCCTTCTTCTGTAAACTTTCCATATCCTCGCATTGCGTTTTCCACCATTCTTCTTTTGCTTTATTTGTGGCCCTTCTCAATTTATTGTTTAACTCTTTGTACTTCATTATGCCTAACTCTGTGTTTACATTTTTCCACCTTCTTCTCTCATCCATCTTTGCAATCATCTCATCCGTTACCCATGGTTACCTTATCCTTTTCCCGTTAACGGTTCCTATAGTGTCTTTTGCTGCTTCTGATATCCCTTGCTTGATACATTCCCATTTTTCTTCGATAGTACTCAGTTCTTTACCGTCATCCATTATTTTCTCTACAGCCTGCTGATACTCCCTCGTTAATCCATTTAATGTTTCTACGTTCCATTTCCTAACCCGCCGCCCTTGCCTTATCTTCTTGAAACGAACATTACATTTCATAACAACTAAATTGTGGTCAGAGTCCGCATCCGCTCCTGGGAAATTGTGCGAATTTATCACACTGTTCCTAAACCTGTGCCTAACCATAATATAATCTAACTGATACCTTTCTGAGTCACCTGGCATTTTCCATGTATACCTACGCCTTTTGTGGTGTCTAAACCATGTGTTAGTGATGACTAACCCCTGTCTCCTGCAGAATTCAATTGCTTTCTCCCCGCGTTCATTCCTCGTGCCTAACCCATAGTCCCCCACCTCACCACCCTCTCTTCCTTCGCCTACCGTCGCATTCCAATCCCCCATCACTATCAAATGTTTCCCTGCAGGAACACTCGCGATGATATCCTCTAACTCATCATACATCCTATCGACTTCTTCCTCCTTGTGGTTGCTCGGTGGCATGTATACCTGAACAATGACCAAGTTCGTCGGCTCTGCTTTAATCTCTACGAGTAAAATTCTATCTGTCGCTTGCTCTATGTTGACTACGCTTCTTCCTACCCCTTTAATTAAAATTACGGCAACCCCTCGTTGGCTCTCGTCCCCGCCGCTGTATATCACTCTATAATTGTCACTCCATATATATATATATATATATATATATATATATATATATATATATATATATATATATATATATATATATATATATATTATTCATTCAAATTGAAATAGAGATAAGGAAAATGGTAAAGGAACACATATAAAGGACAAACACAAAAATTTTGTGTTTGTCCTTTATATGTGTTCCTTTACCATTTTCCTTATCTCTATTTCAATTTGAATGAATAATATTTATTCGCCATATGGCGGTATTTCGTGTTTGAATGTGTATTTGGCCAATGTGGCTCGTCTCTTCTTCTGGCTATGCGTGCCATGAAACGCACCGTTCCTATCCTTTATGATGTTGTATGCTTGCTAACCTACTGTCCATTCTCCTCTTGTGTTTGTCAATTTCTCCTTTGGTGGGTGTAACAGCTCCCTAACGCCATCTTCTGGGCAATGATTCGGAGCACTTTGGCGCTTTATAAGATCGCAGATTTCAATGTAAAAGTACTCTTCCTCGATAGCTCAGGTGGTTTAGAGCATCCGCCCGGCAAGTGGAGAGATCCGGTGTTCAAGTCCCGGTCGAGGAAAATATTTTTACATTCGTGATCTGCTCACGTCCGCCATCCCCACCTCTTTTGTGTTTGTCCTTTATATGTGTTCCTTTACCATTTTCCTTATCTCTATTTCAATTTGAATGAATAATATTTATTCGCCATATGGCGGTATTTCGTGTTTGAATGTATATATATATATATATATATATATATCTCTTTTCTTTTCGATGTGCAAACCTGTGCATGATGAATTTTGGTCTGTCTATATGTATTTATGCGTCTGTAAATTAAGTAATGAGACTGCTTTTTTTAACTTTTTCATTCAAATATAAATACAATTTTATTTTGTCACCCTCTAAATAACTTCCTTCTGAAGCCAACCGCGCTGAAGGCGGTTCTTCAACTCCTCATAGCAGTGCTGGAACTCCGATACTGGAATAGCCTTCAGCTGATCGGTTACAGCCGTTTGAATGTTTTCGACTGTCCCAAAATGAATTCCTTTGAGGAGATTTTTCAACTTCGGGAAGAGAGAAAAGTCACAAGGACTCAAGTGAGGCGAATAAGGAGGATGAGGGGCAACAGGAATCTTTATACTGGCCAAAAACTCATTAATTGAAATTGCTGTGTGACAAGGAGAATTATCGTGATGCAACTCACAGTTGCTCCTGATGTTTGGTCTCACACGAATCACCCTTTTTCGAAGTTTTTCAAGAACCTCCCGGTAAAAGTGTAGATTGACCGTTTGGTCTTGAGGTATAAACTCTTCACAGACGATTCCGTGGATATTGGAAAAACGAATCAGCATTCATTTGATCATCGACTTCCTCATCATTGCTTTTTTGGGCCTTGGAGAGCCTGAAGTGCGTTCTAGGTCGTACTAAAACACCCAAGACTCGTCACCAGTAATGACACGCTCCAGGAAATGGGCGTCATATTCAATCGAATCAAAATATTCAAGGCACTTTCCCCTCCTGATGTCATTTTGGTCTTGCGAAAGGGTTTTTTGGAACAATTTTTGCGCAGATTTTTCTCATCCCCAATTCATTGGTCAAAATCTGATAAACGGTGATGTGAGTTAAATTCAACTCTTCCCCGGTCATTCTGATTGTCAACCGATGATCTGAACGTTCAAGATCCCGGATTCTGCCAGCATTTTCATCGTTTCTTGTAGATGAAGGCCTTCCGCTTCGTGGTCAATCTTCAATCGGCTCTCTTCCTTCTAAAAATGCCTTAAACCACAGAAAAACCTGAGCTCTTGACAAAATACTATCTCCGTAGGCCTGTTGAAGTTTAGTAAGAGTTTTCGTTGCATTATTCCCAAGTCTGAAGCAAAACCTGATCGATGACACCGTTGCTCGAAATTGATGTCACTCATTTTTAGAACACAACATAAAATACTGTTTCACAAACAAAATCGCTACGGACAACCAAATGACTCGAGCGAGTACAAACCCGTACTGAAAGTGGATCATATGTTCCCCTGCCGCCTCTCCAACTCCAGCGCCTCCAATGTTGCCAGATCGAACGCTATGTTGCCAGTCTCATATATGCATGTAATTATAAATTGTATGCCAAAAATAATATGTTTTCGACAATGGGTTGAATGAAAAAAGGGACCATAAGGTCTCAATTTCACCCAAATAAAGACCTCTTTCTATCTATCTAAAGACCATCACAGTCTTCAACATCCCGTCGCCAATCAAAATGCCTTTCCTTTCCTGCCTCCTCTGGATTTTCCATAACAATCCCCTTTTCTACCGCACCATGTACTAGTACTTACACTTCCTCATTTTTTTCCTTACTTTCCAAGTACATTTCACTATTTCCATCCTTCACATCCACATTTCAAAAGCGTCCAATCTACGTTCTTCCTTCAACAATCATCTTTCCACACCGAACTAAACTAAGCCGAATTTCAAAGAATTGATGAGTATTTTATTAACATCCTCATTCAACGTTCCTCTCGTCAAATCCATCCTCCGTGTGAAAGCTTCAATTCTTTTTTATGCCCTTACTAATTGAACAATCGTGATCCAAAGCACCTCCGAGATAGGTAAACTGCACAACTTGCTGTTTTATGTGAAGTCCTATCTTAATACTGATCCTACTATTCCTCTTCTTCAAAAACCGCATTACCTATGGTTTTTCTACATTTATTCCCATCCCATACCTATCACACTGTCTTTCTAATGTTCTCAGTAGTTCTTGCAACCCCATTAGCTGGCTGGCTAACTTAAACTTAATCATTCGTAAGCCCAACTGATTGAATTCCTCACCATCTGTCATCCCTATTTCCATCTTTCCCATGCCTCTTTTACTATTTTCTCCACCTATGCGTTGGAAAGCACCGGTGATAATGGCCACCCATGCCTTTAGCCACTAACGCTGCCCACACCGACTCTCCACCTGCCACTCGCACTAGAGCATTCTGAGACATGAACAGACTGCGGATAAGTACTCCTTTCTCCCCCTATTTTCTGCAATACATTAATTAATTCTACCCAGTTCACTCTATCGAACGTCATCCAGATTACATTTTATGTTCCTCTTTACTAGTGAACTCATTGCTGTAGTACCATCGCGCGTGCTTCTCTCCTTTCTGAAACCAAACCGATCATCCTCAAACTGATTATCCCAAACGAATTGTATAGTTTCAAGCTTAACTTTGTGAAAAATTACCATATTGAAGAGGAATGATAATTAACAATTTTTATTTTCAATATATAGTATTTTTATTCACATTGATTATCCCTAATTAATCATTTGTCCCTCTATTCATCTTCTTACTGATTCCTAAGTAACAATTAGTGGGAAGCGAAATCAAGCATTGTTCTATAGTCCTCATATATGGGTATCTTTCCTTTTTTTATTGATGGGAATTAACACTAGTCAGATGAAATATTTCGGCAAGAAATCCTCCCACATAAATGCTACGAATTAACCCATAAAAAGACTTCCTTCCACATTTTCCTAAAGAATTAACTAGTTTCACGGGAATGTTATCCATCCTTACGACTTTATTTGATTTTAATTCCTTCATGTCTTTTCTATCACACCGTCGAGTATTCCTGGACCTAAGCTAACCTCATCTACGTCATATTGTCTTTCTATGTCTAAGCTGGCTGGCCTAATTTCTTTACCTGGCTCAATTAGAAACTTTTTAGACATGAGGGATTTTTTGCGAGGATTTTCCCTCCTTACTTCCTTTCAGTGATTTCACCGTCTTGTACACCACACCAATTTCCCCCAAACTTTGTAAACTTTCTTTATCCCCTCACTACTTCTTCCACCTCTCTCCTTTTGCCCTTTTAGTTTCTCGCCTCAATTTGTAATTCCACCCGCTGTACTTTCTTCAATTTGATGTCATTCTTCCATTTCATCCTCTCGTCTATCTTCCTACTAATCTGGTGTGTAATCCATGGCTTCCTTACCATTTTCCTACTAACTGTTCTTAAATTTTCGTTTGCAGCTCTCGATATTACTTTTTTCATATGCTCGCATTTTTCTTCTATTGTACCCGTCTTCCCGCCCTGATTCATCATTTTCTTTACAGCAACAACTTTTTCCTTTTCTTCATAGTCAAAACTTCTATATTCTATTTCCTTACCCGTGTTCCCGGTTTTATCCTCTCGAATTGAACGTTACTCTTCATTAGTACTAAATTACGAACAATATTTGCACCGGTTCTTGGGAAAGTGTGAGAAATTATTACGCTGTTTTAAAATCTGTTCTTCGCCATAATACTGTCTAACTGATATATGTATTAATCCCATGGAATTTTCCATGTGTACCTACACAGGTCGTGGTGTTTAAACCAAGTGTTAATTATGATTAGGCCCAATCTCCTGCAGAACTATCCTGATTTCTCCCCGCGGTTATTCCCTGTTCCTACACCGTAGTTCCTTTCCTCACTACCTTCTCTCCATTCACCCTCCGTCGCGTTCCAATTACCCAACAATACCAAATGTTTCTTCCAGGAACACCCGTGATTATTGCCTCCAATTGATCGTATACCCTGATCTATGATTACTTGGTGGCATGCAGAATGAATAATTACCAATTTCGTTGATTTAGCCTTTACTTCCACTAATATTATTCTATCATTCGGCTGCTCTATGTTTACTACCTTTTTGTTCTATACCATCGTCACCCCTCACTGACTCTCTTCCCCTTTGCCAAATTACTCCATAACTATCGCTTCAATAATATGCGCTATCTTTCCATTTAACTTTGCACAGCCAATAAATATCTTTTGTTCCTCTCTTCATCTCTCGCTTTATATTTTCTATATTATTTATCCTCAAAATCGTCCTAACATTTCAACTTGTTCAATCCTGTACCTTCTTCTCTGCCGCTTTAATCAATTTCATTGAGCAAGGATTTTGTGTGATGACATCAAAACTATCACCACCAGAATCATGAAAGCAATCGCCAATCCTTCAACCTTTTTCTTGACTAGAAAAATCGTTAGTAATTACAACGTCTCCCTTGAAAATATTCAAAGATGGACTGCCTTTCATTTGGGTCGTATTATATAACATCTATTTAATCGAGAGTGAAATGGCTGCTATTTTTGGGTGCAGGTTATCCATATCTACGACAACAGCGATCGAAAATAATGCTAGAGACAGCTATTGGCACAACCCAGGACAACAACCTCTTTCTTATCAGACAATCGGGACTCTGTTGGACAAGGCAGCCGTCAGATGGCCGGATCGTGAGGCAGTAGTCACTCTCTGGTCAAGAAGGTCAAGCGAAGGGAAATTACCAAGAGGAAGGGAGAGCATTACGTTCTCCCAGGCCAAGAATAAGGTATCTCTGAGAAGTATAATTTTTAAATGAACTCTTGTCGTTTGTTGAACGATATCAACCACACTGTATTCAAACACCTACTTAATATTTATTCAACCATTTCATGTCATCTTCATTCGAACAACAATGTCATTTTTTGTTCACAATTGTTTTATAAGAGCGTCTCCCATATTATTTACGTGACCAATTTTCGGTTAGAAGCATAGTTTATTGAACGAATAGATCCTCTAACAATTCGAAAAAAAAACAATCAAGCCATTTTTACGAGGAGTTTAAAAATAGAATATAATTATCATTTTATATTTTTTTCAAAAATCGGCCCCAAAGTAAGTCAATGCCAATATTTTACCTTAATAATAAAATTATCATTCCTAATTAATAAATTAATATAAATATAATATTTGATAAATAAAATAAGAATATATATAATATTAAATTATCATTCCATGTACATATACGAGGTGTGTTCAAAAATTAACGGGATTTTTTTCATTTCGAGAGTCCGATTGTCAAACCTTTTTAATTATGTTGGTATACATGCTCCTGAAGTATGATAAAACTTTCAGCTGTTTTCATTGTGGTCTTTGTCTGTGACAGCCACTAAGCTTAGACATGTTTTATGAGCTCGGCGATTTTCGTTAGTTAAAAGAAATAGATCAAAGAATTAGTATCAAATTTTGCGTAAAAAATTAAAGAAAGTGTAACAAAGTGTGTGAAATGTTAACGAAGGCCCATGGTGAGCCTGCTATGAGTAAATCAAGAGTTTATGAGTGGTATAAGCATTTCCAAGAAGGCCGTGAAGACCTTGAAGATGACGAACGCCCTGGATGCCCCAACACATCAACAATCGATGAAAACGTGGGAAAAGTGAAAGAAATGGTTATGAACGATCGCCGAATCACAATTAGAGAGGTCACTGATGATGTTGGCATATCGATTGGATCATGTCATGACATTTTTTCCAATTTTTTGGCTATAAAACGCGTGGCAGCAAAATTCGTTCCAAAATGGCTTTTACACCACGATAATGCACCAGCTCACATTTCATTGCTTGTTCGTGAATTTTTGGCCAAAAACAATGCTGTACAGATGCCCCAGCCTCCATATTCGCCAGATATGGCTCCGTATGACTTTTCTTATTTCCAAAAATTAAGAGAACCTTGAAGGGCCGTCGTTTTACAGCCGTAGATGACATTGAAAGCGCATCGCTGAAAGAACTAAAAGCTATCTCAAAGATCAAGTTTGAGAAGTGTTTCGGGGATTGGAGGAAGCGCTGGCACAAGTGCATAATCTCAAATGGGGACTACTTTGAAGGTGACAACATCAATGTATGAGAATAAATAAGTATTATTGTCCGAAAAATTAAAATTCCCGTTAATTTTTGAACACACCTCTTATACATTAAGTCTGATCGAAAACTATCCTGTTATCCAAAATTTTGAGAAAAATAGCCTTCTTAGAACAATAAGGTCTTGCTACCCTTCAAAGTACTTCCATTGGTACCTCACACACTTATCCTAGCACACATCTTCCTCTTTTAAAAACAATCGACCAAGTCCTTTTTCGGAATGGTCATCAGCTGCCTCGTCTCGTTCTCCGTTATACTGTCAACCGACTGTTGGGAAGACGGCTTTTGTTTCAGGGTCATAGCCGTAGACCCATGACTCATCTACAGTTATAACCTTCAGAAATCCTGGGTCATCGTTTGTGGCCCTTGCAACTGCAGCATGAAATTCTTGATGTTGGCGAGATAAAGGAGAATGCGACGAGAAAGTTGATGACCATTCTGAACAAGGACTTTGTCATTTGTCTTGAAAAAAGGGAGAAACGCTTCATTTTTCTCGAGATATTGCATAGCTTGATCCTTTCGGCAAATACCTCGTATCCAAGGAATAACCTTGTACCAGGCCTTGTATACTACCCACGTGTATAGTAGGAATATACAGGTGGGTAGTGGGCACTACATCTTAGCAATCGATATAGTTTTCCCCATGATATTGCCTTCTTCAGCCCATACGAGATCAGTCGGAAAAGTTTCTGACCTAACATATAAACGATGAATATTTTAAGAAAATTTATTTTTATTTTCTTATGTCGACACAGGGTTTTTAACCTTTCTAAATAACAGTTGACGTCTTTTCCCGCGAAACAGGCGTTTACATATGTGGTAACCTCATCATCCGATAAACATCTCTATCCTCCAGGCAAAACTTTAAGGTTAGGAAACGAAAAAATCTCTGGGGCCACACCTGAAGAATAGGGTGAGTGTGAGCCAATTTGAAGCGCAATTTGTTAATTTTAGCCATGGTGATCGCCGAAGTGTGAATAGGTGCGTTGTCCGAATGGATGTTCATTCGAATGCACTTTTGGTCCAAGGTGAGCAAACGTCGCATCCAACGCCTTACGCATGTGTAATTCATCAGTCAACATGTGACAGACGAGTTGTTTTGATATGCCAATAGCCTCTACTATCTTTCTAATCTTAATTCGACGGTCGTCTAGTACCACTTGGCGAACCTTTTCGATTGTATCGGTTGTTATAACAATTTTGGCCATCCTGAACCCTCACCATCAGCAAATCAGGTATGGTCATATTTAAATTCAGCTACCCAAAATTTTACAGTTGTAAATGATGCTATAGAGCCCCCGTAACAACGTCCAATTTTTCTTTGATTAGCGTGCGCTTTACCTTTCAAAAACAAATATTTTATAACAATTTGGTACTCAATTTTTCCCCATTTTCAAAAATAACCTCGCAATGACTCACTCAAACGATTGTAAAACAATAACCAACACTTCTTGCAACACCAATAGTTGCCAAAACTTCAGCTATGAGTTCCCAGCATAGCTGAAGTTTTGGCAAGTATCTTTCATCGCATGTGCAATCCTATCCATCAATTTTTGTTGAAAAGTGCCACCATCTTCAAGTTGAAGCTGGGAAGTTTTTAGCTCACTCACGTGTGTGTGTGTGTATAGAGAAAAAATATATATATAAACACACACACACACACACAAATATATATACACACACGTGAGTGAGCTAAAAACTATATGTATGTGTGTATATGTATATATATATATATATATATATGTATATATATATACATAAAAATATTTTTATATTTTCTGGTTATATATATATACATTAATTTTTACATATATAACATATATAAAATAATATATATAATAAATAAACACATCAACCCGAAGGTCAGTTTAGTAGGTGATGGTAGAGCTCACCCATGTACCAAGCCCGACGGCGTGTGAATATTCACACATCAGGGTAGGGGGGCCAGTTCCTTTCCCTGTGCCGGTTATTCCCAGGCAAGGCACTTTGGGCACCTGCAGCTCCACCCAAGCTAGTTGATTTTTCGGGTACCAGATCTTCCTGGGAAACCATAACCGGCACAGGGAAAGGAACTGGCCCCCCTACCCTGATGTGTGAATATTCACACGCCGTCGGGCTTGGTACACGGGTGAGCTCTACCATCACCTACTAAACGATTGAACGGGCTGATTACTGTGTTTATGGTTTTATAGATATATTTATTTTTATCAATTATGTAGAAGCACTCACGAGAGCATTATAACATTTGGACGGTGCAATAGAATACAAAAATATTCATAAGAAACACGTAAAAGGACACTCACATATCAGAAAGTATAAGCTTTCGGCCTTCTTCAGGTCGGACTGGAAGGTTTCCGGCGGAGGGAATGCGAGGGTTGGGGCGGGGGAAGCGCATGGTGTGCTGGGAAGGAGGGGTGGAAAACGTTAAGGATGCAGTGGTGACGGTTGTGCCCGGGAATTTCAAAAGATCGGAATGCTAATATGTACGCGGATTCCTGAGTTCTCACCCCTATATTGGCAGCTGAATCGGGTAAGGAATCTAGAATGGAAAGTGGAAAACACTGGTCGAAGGAAAGGTTGTGAGAATTTGCGGCTGATGATAAAAGAAGAGAAGAGAGTGAGGTAGAATTACAGGAGTGTGTGTGTGTGTGTGTATATATATATATATATATATATATATATATATATATATATATATATATATATATATATATATATAAGCTTGAAAATGACGCTCTTTGGCGACGCACATCCAAACAAACACTCAGATAATAAATATTCCACACACAGAAACATAAAAGGACACTTACAGTAGATATTGACGTTTCTACGGCACCGCCGTCGTCATCAGAATCATATATATGAAAAAATATATGTATTTTATGAGTTATATATAATTAATTCAATAGTTGCAAGAACGGAGAAATTGTTCAAAATAATAAGTCAAGATAAAATAATTACCTAGAAGTTTCTGGAATTTGATGGGATTTATATTTGATTTTAAATTCATAAAATCTGGAGTACGATCTTTCACATTAATAATGACGATTTTTGAATCCTTTGTAGTCAACTTTATTGATCAAAACCATATTATAACTCTACGGGCCAATAAACTGCTCCTTTGGAATATTCAAAGTTTTCATTCTGGTGGACATTTTTTTATACGTGCACAGCAAAATATTCCCCGAGCAAGAAAGGGACCATCAATAACTAATACGCTAGCTAGGTAATAATCATTTTCACTATTGCTTTGAATAATGTTTTAACATGTGAAATTAACTTCACCCTTTGAAAATCAATGTCACCGTAAATATTTCCTTATGTAAATCCCCATTCAATAAAAACGTAAAACCGATTTTGCAATAATATTGTAATAATAATAACACCAGCACTTAATTTGCTCACTTTAGGCGGATCGACTGGCGGCCGTATTCGTGAACTTTTTGGGACTGAGACGAGGAGACAGATTGGCCATCTGGAGCCCTAATTGCATGGAATGGTACCTGACACAAATGGCAGCTGCTAAGGCTGGACTCATACTTGTAAGTAACTTATTCCAATTTCTAAGTCATATCCGTTAAACTGTTTAGCTTATACAAAAATGATATTGACCCCGCAGTATGAAATCTAACACACTGAAAAATAAAATATACGCAATGGTATGATCAGAATTAAATACGGGCTTCACTCTTCAAAAGAGAAGCCATTATCTGTTTTTTTAGTAATTGAATACTACATGGTCAAAATCTTCACTTCTTCGATGTCTTAAACCGCTCCGAATGCTCTATTAGTTGGCGAACACCAACAGAGTTACACCAGACACGTATCTGGTCTGTATAACTTCCCCTCGATTAAAACCCATCATTGTGAATTACTTTAGCTGCTGATTACCTTCGGCAGCAAGAGTATTAAAATCTTAAGACCAAGTTTTGCAAATCAAAATGATTCCTTTATATTTTTTAAATTGATATCAAGGTAATGGCAACTGTATGAGTATTTCCAGGAATTGCGAATTTTCTTTTCCTCCAACTTAACTAGCAATTAATACGTGTATTGTGGACATTTTAACTAGACATTACATCTGCCCTTTCTCAATAAGCAGAATGATTGAATGAAGAGAGTGGAATCCCCATCAATGAAACGACAATTCTGGACTCCAGTAGCTCGTGATAATTCGTTTAAAACAAGAAGAAACCGTACTAACGTACATGAGCGAAGTACGTAGTAGTTTTTAGGGGAGGCGATCGACAGCAGAGGTCATCTGCGCCATTAGGAATGGATGGGAAAAGGAGGTCGGAGAGATACCAGGAGTCGGTATTAGCCCAATCTTAACGAAAGGCGCCAAGTGGTCCGCAGTTTAACTTCCCATCCGACGGACTGCTCTCCAAAAGGTACCTCAATTAGGCATCGGAATACGACTGAAAAATATCTACTGTGTCCAGGATTCCAACCCAGGCCTCTCGGTAGGAGACCAGGTGCATGAACGAAAATAGCATACTTACCTGCATGCAATTGTCGGTACACTATGGTCTAAATCTAAGACTGAGCAACAGGGCCAAAAAGAAAAACCGGCCCTATGATATTAAGTTTAATGAAAGGCAGCGGTGAATACTTCTGCGCAGCGATGAACAGTTTATTACACTTACTTTCTCCACGCTATTCCGAAGCGTGCGATAGAACGCCACTGAAAATCATGTCAATGCTGAAATCAGATAGGATCCATCGATTCAACTTATCACAGTCGGGGGGAATCAGTAACACAAGAGCTACTGATTTTCCCCCAATTTTTATCCTAATTCAAAACATATTGAGAATATTTGCTAGTTCTATGTTAATTTTTATTCTCGTTCCAATTATTTGAAGGAAAATTAGGCGTGATATATTTTCTTTTTAAAAATAATTCAAGGTCTAGAAATTTCAATTTTGGACGGTTCGTACGGACTATACAAGAATGTATATTTCTACTTATCACAACGATTCCCTTTATTTACCGTGCGTTATTTATTTATTCAATTCTAGTTACTTCTATCTGCTTTCATGCTGTATAAAAACACTATTCTCTTCCTTCATATGCCATGCTTACCGAACACTGCCGATTCTATCAAGGTCTTCGATATCTCGTATTCTTTCAAAAATTTTAGTTCTATCTTTTCATTCATTGCATATCCATAAAGTCCATATTTTGGTTTAAATATTAAAAAAATGAGATACAATGGAATGTATCTGGAATTTATATATCCATACAGGGTGCGTTCCGAAAAAAACGCAATTATTTTTTACGCAACTTATTGAACCGATTTGCACAAATACTTAAAATTCTTTAAAACACTGTCTTTTGGCCTCGGCACATTTTCTCCAGCGACTCTACCATGATCGGTACGCGCCATGGAAAGCGTCTTCGGGGACTTCTCGCAAAGTCATCGGCACTGTTGATTGGATCGCTTCATTGAGAGAAAAACGGGTTCCTTTCAGGACTGCCTTAATCCGAGGGAACAAAAAGAAGTCTGCTGGGGCAACGTCAGGACTATTGGGGGAGTGGGGATGCGTTGGCACCTGGTGTTTGGCCAGGAACTCGCGGACTTGTAGCGCTTTGTGGCAAGGTGCATTGTCGTGATGGAGTTGCCAGGTAGCGGAGTTGTCTTTTCTCGTCCTGATGACCCTTTTTCGGAGTCTTTCCAGCACATCCATGTAGTAGGGAGTGTTAGCTGTTTGTGCTTTAGGAACAAACTCCCTATGAATCACTCCTTTACAGTCGAAAAAGACAATGAACATTGTCTTCACTTTTGATTTGTTCATTCTTGCCTTTTTGGGCCTGGAGGACTGGTCTGTGTGTCACTCAGAGTTTTGGCGTTTTGTTTCTGGATCGTATTAAAAATCCAGGTTTCATTACCAGTGATGACGTTGTCCAAATAAACAGGTTCATTTTCAATACGTTGCGTTTCCATAAGTTCATTTGACATTTCCGCTCGGCTGATCTTTTGGACGTCTGACAACACCTTGGGCACGAGCTTGGCGCACACTTTCCTCATCACTAAATCTTCAGTATCAATGCGAAACGCAAGATTGGGCGACAAGTTTAGTTCATTGGCAGCCATCTTGATACTCAATCGACGGTCAGAGTGCAACAATTGCCGATCACGAGCCAAATTGTTGTCGGTTCTGTTGGTTGACGGCCGCCCAGAGCATTGTTCGCCGTGAACCTCTTCCCGGCCCTCCTTAAAGGCCTTTAACCACCTCAGAGCTTGTGAGTAGGACAGAGCAGAGTCTCCGTAAGCCTCACAAATCATTTCGCTAGTCTCCTCAAGAGATTTTTTCAGTTTAACACAAAACTTAATCACATAACGTTGCTCGATCGTCGATTCAATTTTTATTGCGACACGGTCGGCGCATAGAGGTTAACAATAACTGACGTCCTGCCGCTTCCACAGCTTGGAGAGCACCGAGACTTGTTTCGCGGCTAAGCTTAGTGTTACTCTCCCACCTACTTCAAGTGGTTCGATCCCACTCCGACCAATAGAATCAGCGTGAGAAATTCAATTGCATTACTTTCGGAACGCACCCTGTACAATGTGTATGCACGGATATGATATAGTGAATTCTAACATAAAAACCGAATTGACATTAGACCTTAGTATGTTTATTAATACTCCCCGTTAGATTTTTATGAAGGTCCTTTTGGGGACGAAATATACTAGGTAGCACAAATCGGAAAAATATTAATTCACTACGTCAATGCTCACAACGGTCTCTACCTCTTTGTGAAATAAATTATCCATTACGACGGTCATAAGTGCTCAGTGTACTATCTCGCCAAAATCGGGCATGAATGAAAACGAAATATCTGGCATGGATTTTGGGACTTATGAGATGAAATATCAACATTAAAATTTGTTCCCTACGCAAAACCGATAATCCCTTAATGCAACACTACATCCAACCAAATGTACCACTTTACTCGATAGTCTTCATCATTACGACAGCCGCGTTAATAATCACGTTAGGTGTGCAGTTCAATCTCCTAACAACCATGATCAATCACTGTGATGGATGGCCATCCTACAAGTAAATCGCATTGAACGCATTAGTAATTCGCGATAGTGAACCTCCGACAACCTCGATCGCTAGGGAGGGTAAATAAGGCCATATAGTCGATTTGCTACAGGAAGTCTTGGGAGTTTTCGTTCGTAGGAGAGCCATTTATCGAATTCAATGCGGGCCCCCATGATCATAGTTGCGTATTAATAATAACACCAACAATTTTTAGTAGGGAAAAATTCAATCGGGCAGCGGTCGTAGCAATGGATCCTCCCACCGAAGGCCGAGTTCTTTACCAGGCTTAGAACAATTCTTCTGTCGTGTTCTGGCTACAGATCCTATCTACTCGACACTTACAAAATCCTCGAAATGAATCCTACCAGTTTTAGATGGCATCGTGAACTTTGGACGTTATGGTTTCTTGCGATAAGAGTAGAATTATCATGGCACATGTGTCCCAACCCTTAATCTTGCCTTTCCCGCAATATTTATGTGAGGTTCTCAGCTGAGTTAAGCTGCGGTTTTCTTCCCCAGTAACAATGACGATATGATAAAAAATTAAACTAATGTTTATTTTTCTCCTGCTAATGTGTGCTAATAACAAATTTAATTTTGATTGATTTGACCGCCAATTCATTCTCCGATGCTTCGGTATTTTTCTTTTCTTTCTAACTTATGCCTGCTTTTATGCCGTTTACAAAGCATATTCTAATCTTTATTTTATGCTGCTAACCAACCACTTCTATCTAGGCCTTAACATTCCACAACCTTTCAAAATTTTGAAAGTTTGTCTTCACATTTTACCTATCCATTAACTTCAAGTTCGGCATTTTCCTGGCGAATGGGCAAAATAAATCTTCTCGGGTTTAACGCAAGGTCAGATATTTCGCTAATGACGTTTAAAGGCTAACGCTCCCTCTTTGGGAACCTCAATGCCCTGAACACGATGACAGAGCCTTCGAAACGTAAACAGCTGAGGTTGTACAGTAAGTACCTGACCAAATGTTAAATGCGGGAAGATTTCACTGAATGCTTATTTGAATTGTTTTCAATTAGCTTTGCTTACCAAATCATCCACCCAACCTGTACACATTAGTCATTCTTTCCATTTTAACTTTACCATTTTCATAACCAGCCACTATATTCGCATTCATCCCACTCTTTGGTCTGTCGCTCCTTGATTCCAATTACACGTTCAACAGTAAAAAGAGTACAAGAAACCAAGAAAGCCAAAGACTTTGGGGGCTGGCGAATTTATAGGGTACACGTTGGAAATATTATCGACTTTAATAAAATTTTAAATAATTAATACTTGCGGGCCCGAAACTAATTTCGAGCACATTTCGTCAATCGCACGCGACGAAGGCACAATTCCATTATTCAGAAACAACTAGGTTTTTCTAAATCATGATTTTTTTGCCAGGAGAAAACATTTCCATAAACCTACATCAATGAGTGATGACTGAGATCAGTAAAATGTTACTATTCACATATAACCATCTTCCCACTCGTTTTTTTATTCAGAGACTGAATTAAATAACTTTTTATCTGCTCGTCCATCTCTCTTTTGAGGTGAACGTCAACCCAGCATACTACGAAAATGAACTTCGCTACTGCCTGAGGAAGGTGGGGGCTCGTGTTCTCTTGGCGGCAGACAAATATCGCACCAGGGCAAACTTGGAGGTGGTCGAGGGTGTGGTTCCCGAGCTCACCTCTTCGGAGCCCGGCGGACTCAGATGCCAAGACCTGCCCGTTTTGAAGTCTGTCGTCGTGGTCGGCGATGAAAAATGGAAGTGAGTCATAGAGCCATAACCCAATTTCGGGAGGTGATTATAAAAGGGGAACATAAATCTTGATTAGTTCCCTCCTTCCACTTTTCCCCTACATAGTTACACAGCAATTCTTGAGCTTCTGTTTATCTTTAGACGGGGCTTGTTTTACTAGGGCGGCATATATTCAAGATTGCTCGAAAGTACGCCGCCAGGGAGCGGCACAAAAACATGCGACCAAAAGTATCGACAGATCTCCATCACTTTGGATATTTTTCAATATCCGCATCAATCATTTAACAGACGCTGGAACAAACCTGTCAACCTTGTGAGTTTTACAACCCCGATAACACCCCAGGTAACAGTAGCCTTATCGCAAAGAAGAATTATGAGCAAAGCAATTAAGCTTGAGTGTGTAAAAGGTTTAATAAATGGGGTAGAGGCGAAGGGGGAATGTGTTTCATCTCGAAATAATTGGTCATTAATTTGCTCAGAGTGGATGGGTAAATAAAAAGCTTAGCAAATCCAATAGTAATGAGAAAAAGAGTCGTAGAACGCTGTTGAAAGATTAAATATGTGGAATTCCTCCATAAAAAGGTAAAAAGGAAAGCCTGCAATTCGTTACTCTCATCCTTCTTTCATTTAAAATAGGTGATTTACCAAACCTACTTCATTAAAAAAGGGAGTAAATGTTGACTATGTGACTAATATTTATTCCGATATTCACTGATGACTTCATTAAAATAGGGTCCTAAGTAAATCTAATATATTCCACTCGCCTTATTACTCCAAATTAATTGACTATTGTATTCATTAATCTTAAGAGATTTTCTTGGTTTCGCTCAAATACTAAGCAAGTAACTCTTCCCATAATGATATATGCTTACTTATATCACCAACAGATATTATTGCTGATGCCCATGATCTTTGAATGAACTATTTATGTCCACGAAGTAGCTACATCTGGATATTTAAAGCACCTAAATTGTATACAAGTATAGAGTATAAAAATCATTCACCTTATCTGGGATGATTTTTACACTGAAATTGTTGCATTGCAATGCACATTTAGAGGATGACTCCATTAAAAACTGTTTCAGCATCTCCCACAGTTTCTTGGAATTTTTAAACAAATACTTGGAAAAGCATAGGTCTTAATTATGAAGTAACTGTGCCTCTACATTTTATGAGGCAAGTACCTGCCGATGAATTACTATGAGACACCTGATAGACAAAATATAGAGACAATGAATCTTTAACTTAAAATGTATTTTTAATTATTCTCATATAAAAACTAGCAAAATTATTATTATTTAGGGAAACTATTTAGAAAGAAATCAAGAGCTCTACGGACTCAGATTAAAATAATAAGGGGGAAAACTTCAATGGCTGTAATAAACAGTCGCAACTCTCGTCAGACCAATTGCTGTGTTGGTTTTCATGGGAAACTTCCCGCGAAAACCAACACAGCAATTGGTCCGACGAGAGTTGCGACTGTTTATTACTGCCATTGGAGTTTTCCCCCTTAGCAACTATTTAGAATTCTCTATGAGAGATCTTGAATAATTGTATTTACACCTTCAGACACATCCTGGTATACCAAGAAACAAGAGAATTAAAAGAAACTGTCATATCCATGTCCAACTCAAGGGGCTGATAACACATCACAATAATACAAGCTCAACGACAATTCTTCACATATTTCACATCATATTGATTTCTTCTTCCAGAGGAAAACATTTCAAGAATCTGAATCTGAGTAATGAGCACAAATGTTCAACCAAGAATATGATAAAATAGCCCTTTGTGCAAGAAGCACAGCACACAAAGGAGTCGCATACTAAGAATGCATTTCATGCTTTCATCAAGTATGCCACAATGTTGAAAAATTATTAATATGTTCCAAAATGAAACAAAAACTGTGCCACTATATTTTACTGCCAGTAGCATGGTAATCCTATGGAGAGTCAATTGAATGCTTATGAGGAGCTAAAAAGTCTAAGAGGAATCAATCATAACATCGGAAATATATTAAATGAGATAAATTTTAATTGAGAACCTAATGTAATCCTGGTATCCAGGTCAGCCCCCCTCTTCTCCCCATTTAATTCCTTCACTTTCTCTTTCAACTGCTCATATTGTGAAAGAGTACTTGCGAAGATGCATTACGGTTTAAAGAAAATGATTTTTATTCTATCACTCGAATCCCCATCTGAGAAAGTTCTTAACCCAATACACTTCAGAATAAGGGCGTAAAATTCGATCCCAATTGATATTTCAAAGAGCATTTTTCTTAATGTAATTCTACAATTCCATACGTGTTGATTTGAAATTTGATATTTAATTGAATGTTAACAAAGTGTCATTACTTGCTCCTAAATTAACAAATTGGGACATTAGTTACTACACCAATAAAAATTAGTTCATAAGCAAATGTAAATCAATATTTATTTCAAATTTGAATTATTAACTACATTGTTGAAGTTCAACCTTTTCTAATGCAAGTTAACTATAACATCACCTTCAGAGGTTCATTTAATTTTGATGAACTGATGGAAAATGTCAGCGAGAGAGAAGTGGAAGAAGTCAGTCAATTAAGCAGAAAAATTCAGCCAGATGAAGGATGTGACATTCAGTTTACATCGGTAAGTCATATGCTATGTGTGAGTTATATAAATATTGCCATACAATTTGAGTTCACAAAGATTCAAGTGACATCTGTCACTGGGAAAAAGTAAATCACTGCTTACAATCAATGAAGTTGAATTATCTATTTAAAAATAATTCAATACAAAACTCATGTTGATCACATCATTCTCAAACAGGGTACTACAGGAGAGCCAAAAGGAGCACTTCTTAGTCATCACAATATTATCAACAATGCTAAAATCATGGGAAGAAGGGTAGGATTTGAGGAGAAGGTTAGTTGAGATAGAGTAACAAGATAACCATTACGTTGAAAGGTTGGCCTTATGCTATTATTTGTAAGACCCAACACACATAGCTTTATTTTACATTGATTAAATAATTTTTATTCTAATTAATCCAATTTTGTTTATGTGGCAGAAAATAATTCAGTCTGGCCAATTGATGCTAAAACTATAATCAACAAAAGTGGTTATTGCTGGACTGTCTTTCTGGAGGTGAATTGAGTGAAATTTTTATACCAATGTGAAACATTTCATTCCTTCATGGGGTAAACTGAAACATCTACTCCAAAGATATTGAAATGAGAAGATGGCAAAAAGCAAACATATTGAAAAAATTCACACATACTAGAAGATAGGCATTCAAAAAATGGTAAATGAAGTGAATTATGATACCATGTTCACTTTCTGGAAGATGCCATCTTAAAAGCCTATTATCTCCCTTTCTCTACCCCATTGACCTAATATTCTCCCTCCATCCTGCTCTCTGGCACCTCAAAGCATCTTAATATATGTATATCCTCAACCAATTTTTTTCTGCCTTCATAAGATTTCAACCCGCACCTTCCTTTACCACCATATTTAAAACTTCATTTCTCTTCCTCTTGGTTCAATTAATTTATTTTTCTTCTTCCCATAACTAATCCCCAAAGCCTCTAATCTACATTCGTCTTCTAGCCTCTACAATCAGGTTTTGGATCCATATAGTGCTCTATGCTTAATGCTAAAATCATTCAGCATCTAATTTGGACTTGGGTACGATTATTTATACAGCTTTTAATGCCAGCATAGAAAATATTTAAAGAGATATTTTATATGCTGAAACCTTGTCACCTTGAAGGAAAAACCTGTCACATTTTTCAACAATAGCACACGAAAAACCTATAAATTTACTCATCTGAAAAGACTGAAAAACCCACCTGACATTGGACATGCATCAAAAAAATTAAATTTTCAAAAATTCGATTTCATTTATTGTTGATCAATGTATTTATCTATTAATGGCTGTAACTTATACCGGTCCAAGTGCCAGAATGGTAACATCCTTGCCTGCCAAACCAGAGGCTATGCTTTAGATTCCCACCTAAGTGGTTTTCCTCCACTTAGGCCTTGAATTTTTATAATTGTCTTTAATGTAATATCTTTGTTAAAAGCTTTATGTAAAGGTAGTAAAATGAATTAATTTTACGACAACCCAATAATAAATATTTGAGCATTACTTGGTGAAATAGTTTCACTACTGTGGTACATAATTATAAAGCTTTTCACCTTCCATAAATATTCTAAACAAACCATATAGTTTCAGGCTTAACTCTGTAGAAACTTTCCATATCGGAGATCAATCAAAATTGTTAATTATCATTTCCCTCCAATATTTTTATCACAGTCAGAGAGATTGATTTTACAAAAAAGTAATACATTCAACCTAGCAGGTAATTCAAATATCTCTACTTAATGTTTCAATAATAATATTTTTAGGACAAATGTACAGATATTTTATCATTTTAACCTTCATATTATTTGATAATTGGACACAATATTGGAAAGTTCATTTTACATTAGCCAACTTTGGTCAATCCTGGAATATTAAAACCAATGGTCCAAATACCAAACATAGATACGAACAGGGGTAAAACTGGCTTAGTACCTCCAATTCCCATAAATTAAATTTTGGAATAGGGATTAAAATCTAAAAATACTTGGGTAAAACAAAAGTAATTGCTGTGTATTTGATTTACAAAGCATCATAAGATCTGCTTGCAAGTGCCTCTGTTCCACTGTTTTGGCTGTGTTGTGGGAAGTATTGCCAGTCTACACAGCGGAGCAACATTAGTGATGCCTGCATCCAACCTGGACACCAAAGCTTCCATCAGAGCTATAAGAGAAGAAAAGTGAGTTCCCTGATTCATCATCTGAATCAATCTCTCTTGCTCTGATTATTTAATATCCTTGTCCATTCAATTTTTTCTGCTGCACTAATAAAGACTGTGTTTTGGTCAACAATATAAAAAATTCAAAAATGCAGAGATGGAAATTTCTTCATTTTGGCATACATCAGGCAGATGGCTCCATTAAAATAACTGACATGGCATCTCCTGCAGTTCTTTGGATAATATATACTAAAATCAAATTTCCATTTTGATAAATCCCTGAGTAAAAAACTTTTATGAGTTCTTCTCTTGGAAGTTCAACATGTATGTGGGTGACTCTCGGAAAAGGAATCCCAAAAATATTGCATTATTTAATATTGCATTGTCTCAAGAAGGAAGGAGGAAAAATTATGTTCATTCCTACTCTAGATCCCCACATAATTATAGTATCAATAAAATTTAATTTCCTTATGACACTACAATGGATATCCAAATGGATGATGAGGCAGAATGTATAATGGTTTTCTAAAGATGCTTTAATGTGGTATACCTAAACTTTTCTGTTTAGCTTGCCACCAGTTTTTATGCATTTCATAGTAAAAGAATGTTTAGATAATGGAATGCAGTTTCAAGTAATGGCCAAATACTTACCATGATGCAGCTTTTGATGGGTGTTATTCATTCCTCCCTGGGAATTGCTGAGTCATTCTCCATTTTTCACTAGATGCACAGTAATGTACGGAACACCAACAATGTATGTGGACCTCTTGGAGCAACATCAAAGGGAAGGGCAGAAGAGTTTCCAGAAAGCTGATGACTGGGATGGCATTGAAGTTGCCGTGAGTGGGGGTGCCCCCTGCTCTGAGCAACTATTCCGGCAGCTCATGGAATCCTTTGGAGTGAAGCGAGTGTGTGTGAGTAGGAACCCCTAATCCCAAGACATGTTCCAACTGATCAGTCAGCCAAAAGCAGGAAATTGTGGTGATTGCCATTGAAATATCACTGATACCTTACTCATTTACAGCAAATATTCATGCAGTTTTCTTGCTCCAAGAGGACACTGTGAAATTAAAGATCATGCTATAAGATGTGTATTTTTGAGTGCGAAAAACCAGCATTTCAAAATCATTTGGTAAAATTCATTCCATTCAACTGTGAGCAAGCTTCCCAGTAATCTACTTGATACTTGATTTTATAATACAGCTCATTTTGTACTGGCAATAACTCCCACAATGTGTGACATTCAAACAAGGTGGAGAGGCCAGTTCCCCTCTCTATGACTTTATATCAAGATGTGGTTCTATCAAATAACAAAACTTTTTAAGCTCTTTTCACAAATGAGTCCACAAAATTACTGGACAAAAGGCTCCTGAGTTTACGGATATTTTCAATCAAAAATTGCCCTAATGCAGTGCCACTCATTTAAAAGCTTATTAAACTAAGGCTTCTCTTTCAAAAATTTTCTCGGAGAAATTACTTTTTTATTTATCAGTAGAGAAGTTACAGATTTAATGCTTAACTATAGCATGTAACCATGCCCTCATTTATGGATTCATTAAGTAAGAATTTCTCCTGCATTTTTGCCCTTCAATGAAAATGAAATTCAATTCTTTTTGGGATTTTATATCTTATTTCGATTGCAGTCTATATACGGAATGACGGAGACTAGCCCAATTAGTTTCCAAACTACAGCACATGACAGCGTGGACCAAATGCTGACTACTGTTGGATATGTTTCTGAGCATACCGAGGTAGGTGGGTTGGCTCCCAAGATCTCATTTGCTGGTAGAACCAAAAAGAATCAACTCCAATCCATACATCCAGTTTTATTTCATTTCCACTTGCCCATTAAAAATGGTGCTATGAAAAGCCTCGGCACTAATTGAGTTCCTAGATTCATCAAAAACCTATCGACATGTTAATAATATTTTTTTAAACAGGCTAAGTACAAGGAAATTGCAAATCCATTTTTATGGTAAACAAAAAAATAATTTTTTCACTAGTGAAAAAATGAGACCCACAACTACAACAACAAGTAACTTTTTCATCCTCACATGGAAATTCAAGTGGAGCATTCAACATGGAACTTACCTGTAGCATTCCATAGGCTTGTGGCATAGCTTCCATTGGTATTGCATTTCTCCCATAAATATAAATCCCATAAATATTCATCTTTTCTCTGATTAGATTGAAGGATCCCATGATACAAAATCACGGCTGTTATTCTTAGCCTTTAACTGACACACTTAGGTTTTCGAAACATTTTCACACTACCTGGCCTCCAAAGTATGTTTGTCAATTGAATGACCACCAAAAGAGGATGAAATAATGAGCAGATTTTCATTTTTTGTCCACCCAAATGCTCCCAGTGCAATTTGCCATGCAATATCAACACATTATGGACACATCAAACCTTAACTTGTGATTCACTTGCCACCTATCATGGATGGATCACGAGATAACTTGTGTTTTCTACATACTGTCTTCAGATACCAAATGCTTCCTTTTATTTTATCTAACTTGTCCATTCAGGTATTAACATCAATAGTCAATATATTAAACTTGATTTCCTTCACTTTTTTGTTTATTCACTAGCTTTGGCTTAATTTTAGTAATTTAAATAGTGGCTATCTTTAGCATCAACTTTTTCATGCTTTTAGAAATAGCCTCTCTCAATAAACAGAAGTACATGAATGAAATAGAAATGTTTTTGGAAGTTTTTGACAGTAATTAGCCACTATAATGATGATTATTAAGAATGATTCTAGTAACAATGGCATTATTAGACCTGGATAGAAGCATGAGGTGGATATGCTTTTAAGCAATGCTGACATTAATAGGATTCTTTCTAGTGAGTTGCTATGTCATATTCATGGCAATTATTGGTCCAAATTTTGATATTCCACCACTATTCCAAATATTTGAAGGTCATCCTGAGGTCATTACATTTCCATCTCAGTGCGACTCTGAAGCCTCATTGACTAGCCTAATGTTTGGTGATGACCTGTTTTATGTTTTGCAAAAAGTTGAGAACTTATCATGTTCTTAAATCTGTCAAATGTAAAACATCACCTTCAACACTAAAGTAGTCTCCTGTTACACAAAAAGATAGGAGACAAACAGGGAAAGAGAGCTGGAAAGATTACTTGTCAATATATCCTCTCATAATTACTCCCATATTTTCACAGACTGAGTCAAAATAGATTTGAGCAAATATGGAAATTTTGGCACTTATAAGGCAAAACAATAATGTAAAATAACTCTGGGAGACTACAAAATGCAACCTGAGCTGGATCACCTCGTATTCCCTCCATAAATTCAGGACAATTAATGGTCATAGCAGCAGTTACCTTTGGCCAAGGGTATGATTCCATGGAGAGGATGCTTAAGATTTTGAATGTATAGCCCTGCAAATAATATAAAGTATGGTTTACTTGTTAGGATGATGTGTGAGAGAGACAGGTACATATCAGCAACATGAAGATTTACACAGATGAAGGGAAGAAATTAGAAGAAACTGTCTTCTCAGTTTTTGATCTTCATCTCGGTATGTGCCACCAAACCAGAATCATTAAAATGGTAGTTCCTCTACTGATGAAATACTACTGAAAAGAAGAAATGGAGTCTGAGGAACTCTGAGGAAGAGCAGAGGCTTACTGTCAAGTCTGAAAGCCAAAGCATCAAAATGGAAGAAAGGTGACAGTATTCTGTAGAAAAGGTGGCATTCTTCTTCTTGTATGGAATTAAAAGAGAAATGACAGACTTACACAAGTATTAGTAATTCATAACACTTCTGTAACAAATAAAGAAAAGAAAAATAGAGAATTGCAGATGATACAACAAAACCTGTATGTACCAATCAACACAATGCCAACATGAAATAATTCATTTTGTGTATTGGTATATTTTGAATTGTCCTATTCTAAGAAATGCAATGAATTGGATAAAAAATGCCATCCTTTATCTAAAAATTGTCGACTATTCAATATTTTTAGAATATATAATACTCTGAATCCAAGAAACAAATTAAGTAACTGCTGTTTCTCCTTTCGATGGCATAATACTTGATTACTGAAGATGATAATGAAGAGTCTCCAGAAGACACATAGTGATACGAGGTATGTTCAAAAGGTAAGGTGACTTTTCAAATTTTGCAGGCAACATACATTCGATTTTTTTGTTTTGTGCTATTGGTACACATGTCCCACATATTTGTTTACAATTTCAGTAAAAAACCCATTTAGTTTGTTATTAACAGATGCAAATGTTAGACCTGTTATGATGTGCTTGGAAATTTTCTGCTATAAAAAAATGGATCAAAGAATTTGCATCAAATTGTGCGTAAAAAATTTTATCAAGTGCTCTAAAACACCTGAAATGTTGACAGTGGCATGTGGTGAGCCTGCTTCAAGTGAAAAAGAAAGTATAAATGTGGTACAAGCTCTTCCAATATGACCGAGAAGATGCCAATGACAAACCTATTAGAGAAATTGGTGAGGATGTTGGCATATCAGTTGGCTCATGCTATGCAATTTTTTTGGATGTTTTGGACAAGAGACATGTGTCAGCAAAGCTTGTGAAATTCCTGAAATGTTTGAAGAACCAAAATGGTTGACTTCACTTTACCTGTTCTAACTTAACTATTCTGTTTGCATTTTATGCTAAGTTTTTATGTATTTAATGTACTCCAACCCTCAAATTTAATGGTTTTAATTAGTCAGCTGAAGACCACTGATGTAAACAAATTGTCATCGTATTGAAAATATAGCCACATGGAGTTTCAAAGGCAGGGTACTTGGCCATGGTACACCAATTTCTTATTGTGATTAGTCTGCCTGAAACTCATTCACAATCACTTTGGGTGGTCTTATTTCCAGTGGAATGATTCTCCACTGTACTCACCCAGTCCACAGTTTGGATGGCATCAAACCTCAGGCAGTAAGCAGTTCGTAATAGCCCCCTTAAGCCAAACTCGCATAACTCACTCCTGTATTTCCCTTCACTAACCAATGTATTCCAATTCCCTATCAAATTCAAGTGTTTTATTCTTCGTGCTTTGTTGTTGTGTTTTGTGTAACTGATCATTTATCTCCCGTTTCCTTTTTATTACTATTGCTGCCTTACACTGACTTTCTACATCTCCACGATATATCACTCTGTGATAACTATCAGTCCAATAACTCTCATTATCTCTCGATCTCACCTTTCACAGTCCAATTTCTGTATCCTGTCTCCTTGCTTGACATTCATTACATCTGGTACTCAACAATGTCCTAACATTTCAATTACTCATTTTCACCGTGGTATTCTGATTCAGTGTCTTATTTTCTACTGCTATCTACTCGGCTGTGCTCGAATATGTGGTGACAACTGCAGAGGTCCATTCTCCACTTTTCAGCATGACACGGCCCCGTAGGCAAAGACCCATAGTTGCAAGGGCTCATTTTATTAATTGTGCCCATCATAAAGGCTTTAAATAAATAATTGAGGTGGTTTCTCGATGTCTTCCTCAATAGTGTTTTTAATGTGACACCAACACTCAAATGGCCCCCACTGGGGTCAAACACCTTCACAGCCACCTAATAGATGACCTGGCAGTGACCAGTCCTTCGACCAATCAGACTTGGGCGACTGCATTATCATTGCCACCACCAGCACAGCTATAGGCCATCAGAACACACATGCCCTTCACAATGTCAAGGTTGTAGTCCATTGGGACAGAATCGTTAATATGATCAAAAAATAAGAGTATATGAATAATTCAACTCGACCTGAGTGACCTCAAACATTTTTATTTCTTTATATTTTCTTCTACTATTAAATGCTCTTTCATATAACAATTTAAATCAAAGTCAAGAAACATTCTTTGTGATAATAACAGTTTCTATGCTTCACTTAATGGTACATAAATGGGATATCACAGGGGGAATGTAGTAATGAACTCATTCCAAATCAAATACTAAGTCTGCATCCATTGAAAGATAGATGTTCTTACTTTCCGGTTATTTTGAACTGTTGCATATTGGGTGTTCCTGATGACTAAACAAAGACATTATCTGGGCAAAAAAAATTAACTTGAAATTCATGGCCATACTAGTTTTTTGATACATGATGTGTTACTTGAAGTTTCGTATTGAACAATAAATGATATCAGCTGATCAGATTGTTCGGCTGAGAATGGGCAGTAAATCTAAGGAGACAAGGCTTGAAATCAAACAGTTCAGTTCCATTTCCCATTAAGCAAATCAACATGTATGCTATAATAAAAAAATAAATACACCTATACATTTCTAAGATGTTACTTGTTCTCAGGTTAAGGTGGTGAACTCCGAGGGGGAGATGGTGCCAATGGGCACACCAGGGGAGCTCTGGGTCCGAGGCTATTGCAATATGATTGGCTATTGGGGAGATGAAGCCCGCACCATGGAGACCATTGGATCAGACAGGTGGCTTCGAACAGGGTGAGACATTTTTGGGAGGCATGGGAGCATTCAAGATCACTTCCTTAACTCATACATACTGTTGTTTGTCTATGAATGTGCGAGTAACTGCAACCGATTACATAGTCCATAGTGCAACAGAGTACATAGTCAATTGTACGACGGTGCATATTCTTTACCACACCAAAGGACATACCTTCCTCACTTATCTCCGATGATCAGGGTTGTGTCAACCCTCCCTGTCACTAAAAATGGCACCAGCCTTGTGGATCGCTGATGAGAGGATCTATAAATGGGAGCAACAACAGGCTGTTTTCTGGCTGGGAAATTTTCTCACTGGGCACATTATGGAAAACGAAATTTTTCCCCTATGTGAAGGTCCAATCCACCTTATAATCATGAGTATCCTTTTGCAGACATCGGACGCCTCACTGCACAATTGTGAAATGCAAACTTTGCTGAACCTGAAGTAATACCACCAATAAACATTCACTCTTGACTCTCAGTGCTTCTCTGTTGAATATAGCAGTCTCAACTGGGATGCTAACATGCTCTCCATTGTAATGGCATAAGTATGTGGTACATTTGAACCCAATTGCAAAATTTTGACCTCACAATTCAGCAGCAACCCCACAATAGCAAATCTGGCAATATATATTGCTGAAATTTGAAACTTACTCAAGGAGGGAGATAACTTAGCAGATTCAAAGAGTATCAAGGATGGTCTAGCTGCATCTTTAACCCTGCCAATCTGCACTGCAAACAAAACTTCATGGTTAAAGAATTAAAGAACTGGAAACTCTCAAAATGGAATTTTCTTTCCAACCAAAAGATCTAACGAACTCCAGCCCTACACTCAAGCCATCAGTCTACCCTACCTTCTTCCCAACTGCCATCTGCTCCTATCCCCTTCCACAGTCTCTCTCTCTCTCTCCCTCATAAGTCACTTTACTCATCCTCCCAAGACCATTTTGCCAATCTCCAAAATGAATTTATATGTTTTTACATTAGCCAAATAGACTATATGAGTTTCCTGCCACACCTTTGCTGAGGGGTTTAGTGTACAACTTGTATATTGCTTAAAAAATACTATCTAATACTATTCTAAAAACCCATAAAGGTGTTACGATTAGCCCAGCATGAATGAATGGCCCATATTTTACCTGACAACTAATCATATTTCTATTATCAGAATTACATCACTTGATGGCAAAGAGCAGTGAAGTATTGAAATTCATTTCAACCGTGAATACCACTCATAAGGTTAATAACTTGCATATCTCTTATGTACATATAAACTGCTCATATCTAGGGCCACGTAACATGAGTCTCTTTTTGTACAACAAACTGCCAGCTGAATTTAAAACCTCAAGGTGCCTTAGATTCTTCAGGTTTAAGTTAAAATGTGTCTTACTGAACATAATTTCTATTGCACCAGTATATACTTTTCTTGTTACCAATGTTGTTTATTCCCATTTGACATGTCCTATACTAAATGTACAATGTTTCTTTTGTGCTATCTGGTCCTTGGAAATATAAATAAATATACACAATTTAAATTCATAAAAATTTGGTGAAAGCTCTTAGCATTACCATGAACATACAAAAATCTGAATTAAAAGCAAAACCTATATTTTTGCTGGTGTTTTTTCAAGGATTTCACAAAATGAGCAATTTGCATTTTTGAAAAATGACAACACAGGACGCTTCACTTAACAAGTGATGATTGGAGGTGAAGGTGCTGCTGTATCAGTCTATTTAGCACTCATTTAGCCAGCATCTTAGTGTCCCTTGTGATCACACATTTTTCCATACTTGTGTTCTAACATATCATTGGTGACATTTTTGTGCAAAGAGTAATGACCCTTGGAAAAATGTCACCAAAGAAAATTCTGCAAGAAGACAGTCATTAGAGAATTAAAGTAACTTTAAAAAATCAGAGTAAAATCACTGAAAACCAAGAAAAAAGTGTGTGGCTGATCTAGCACGTCCATACAATTAATCAACATCCTGTTCAGTTACAACAGCAAAAGATACATACATATGATATGCAGATATATACATTTAAATTACAATATAAGATGTATAAGGAAATGGGAAACATTTTTTGTGTAATTGTCTTCCAGGGACCAGTTTATCCTAATGGAAAATGGTTATGGAAGAATTGTTGGCCGTCTTAAGGATATGATTATACGAGGAGGAGAGAATATTTTCCCTAAAGAAATTGAGGAGTTTCTCCAAAGTCATCCAAGTATTGCAGAAGTTCAGGTAAAAAAACAAAAGGTACAAGGTGCATTGGAACCACATCTTCAGTATCTAAGAGGATTGGGTTGGTGGGGTGGCCAACGCAAGGGGTTTTTCCAAAGAAGGTCAAATGGAAATATTTTTTTTTAACATCAAAAACTAAATTGACTGGATCTACTAAAATTGCTATTATTATAAATGAACAAAAATGGCATCCCTGTAAAATAATAATAGTATGTAGAAAGAAAAAAACTGATAAATGGCTGTACTTGAATAGAGCTCTTACATATCCCAATTGAAAAGAATACCAAAACAAAAAGAAAATAAAAGATTATTGTGTAAATAAAGGGTTGAAAAAAATCACAATGATCATAACATCCAGCTGCATATTGGAAGTAATAATGTGTAAATACATAAAGAATATAAAGTAAAATATTCTAATTAGAAATTTTCTTATTATTGAGTGTGTTCAATAGTGCCAATCCTCTCATAAATGAGCTTGGATTACCTGGAAATGAGGCTAGAATTCTAAACAAAAGTGATAACTGCTTCACTAAAAGAATACCAATGAAAAAGTATGTCAGCAGTAGTTAGGCCAGAATCATTTAATATTATATTTAAAATAAGTCACTATCATCAATGAACAGGCAGCCTGAAAATCATTCCCTGGCACAAATCATTTTTTGACAACTAGACATCCAAGGCACAAAATGAATCCTTCCCTTTATGTAACAAAAATTACAAATAGGTATCAAAGTATAAAGCAAAAGATGTCATGAGCTTTGTGCACTCCCATCAAGTGACATCTCTAAAGTTGCTACTGCAGAATTTTCTCCAGTTTCTTGAAATTAAAATGAATAGATAATTATCATGGTAAAAATGAGCATAACGTATAACTGTCCCCAGCATGTTGTAATGCATGGCCACTAGACTGGAAATTTTTGTTTGACCATGGACTCAAAAAGATGTCTACTAACACACAAACACTTCTTTAATATACTTTTAGGTGTTTGGAATACCAGACAGTCGACTTGGGGAAGTTGTGTGCGCTTGGGTGAGGTGTAGAAAAGGAGCATCTTCAACCACTGAGGAGTTAAAAATTTTTTGTAAGGGCAAAGTAAGTTCAATCCCTAATCTTGGTATCTCCCTGAATGCGGATGTAATAAGTTTATTTTGGACCATTATCATGAACTGATGTCACTAAATTGATTGTTGAATTGCTTTTTCACTTTTTCAGATATCAGATTACAAAATTCCAAAGCACATAAAATTTGTTGAAGACTTTCCAAAAACTGTCACAGGGAAAATCCAAAAGTTTCGCATTCAAGAAATAATGACAGAGGAAGTATTAAAGAAGCATAAATGATTTTAACGTCAACACCAGCCAAAATTCCCCCTGGATAACCTAATTCATTCATTTGATGTATTATATGAAGGAAGTCAAATCAGATAATAAATGTGCTCTCAGCTCTTACCATGATCCTAACCATTGATCACCACAGTAATCCAAATCCTAAATTATTCCATTTTAACAACACGCCTCAATTAGTTTCTACTATTATCAAATATTCAAAAAATATTTTGAATATTCCAAAATGCACAGTCTCCAACAGATTGCATGAAGCCATTAAAAAGAGGAGTCAAATTTTTATTTAAAAATAATACTGACTTTAAGTAATTTATTACACATGCTTCAAGGCACCATAACTTCATTAATAGTGCTGGATCTGACACTTTTTACAAAATATATATAGCTTTCAATCTGGAAAACCCTCACTAAATGTATAATTTATAATGTTAAAAATAAATTATCAATGAATGGCTCCTGAACTGAATCTTAACTTTGCATTTTCACAAATTACAATGAAATTACATCAGATTTATGACATAAGATAACAGCTTAGGGTTCTATTTTTTTAGGGTTTACCCTCTCATACAATGGTTTCCCTGACTTTAAAGAAAATGAGATCTATCAACAAATATGAATAATTGCACAAATAATTCCACATATCCCCTTATGAATGAAGGTAACTGTTTGTACATGTATGGCAAAAAATAAATCAACATATTAAATTAAACAGTAGATACATGAATTGTCTTTGTTTTTACATCTCTCTCCTTATTTGGTGGTGCTACACCTCATGAATGGCACGAAGTACATATTTGAAATCCACTGGCTCTTATGCAAGTGTCTTTGAAAATATTCATTTGAAAAAACTAGAAGCATAACCAGAAAGTTTTTTGTCATAGATTGCAACAGTGAATTATAAGGATTAACTACATCAAACTTCTCATGCAAAGAGATAGAGGCATTACTTCTTGCAAGGTCTCCTTCTTGGAAGAGTAACGCCAACAACTTTCTCTCCAGCATCATTTTTTGCCACGCCACTCTTAGTAGCATTGGTGGCAAAATCTTTCCTCACTTTACTGGCATCCAGATTTTTCTTTTTCACATCCCTATTTTTACTACCATCAGCAATTTCCTTCTTTAGTTTACTAGTTTTAGAATCAATATTTGCAACTTTCTTTGTTTCAACACCAATACCAGCAACTCTCCTGCTTTCACCACTTTGGGAGTGTTCTTCCTCCTTGAAATTTAAATATAAGTTCCGCCGTGGTAAATATCTTTTGGGCACAGAGGGAATGGGTTCATATATCACATCATCCTCATCTCCATTTATGTCATCCACTTTCCTCAATTGGGAAGCATTCCCAGTCTCTTTGGAGGGTGTTTTAAACACCTCTGGTTGAGCTCGTCCCTTTTCCCAGAGTCTGAATTCCTCTTCCTCTTTATTACAAGATTCAAATTGACTGACATCTGGCATCATCTTAGCCTTACCTACAATTAGTTTCACCATGGCAATACGAGGCATAAGGAATTGCAATCCACATATATATTTGATGTTCTTGGCTTCTTCTTCAACAACACTGATCAACGTTCCTGATTTATTGAGAAACTCATTACTAGATGCATCACTGTTTTCCCATTTTGCTAAGTAAAAATCAGCCATGCCTAAAATAAAGTGCATATATAAAGCATGTAACCTGCCAAAGTCAATAACAAAATCACTGCTATCAAGATACAGATCGATCGCTAGGTCCTCTTCTGACAGCAAGAGGGGGAAATAAAACTTGCTCATTCTTGATACCATCACTTTAAAACGACTAATGATTCCCCGCAGTAACCTGTTTGAATTTTCAAAGATTTCTGCAGAGGGAGACAAACTCTCAGATTGGCTTTTGTTTGCTATACATACTTGGATTGCTCTCAGCCCTAAGAAGGCCTTTTGGAAACCAGAACTCACACACCATTCACAAAAACACTCATTAATACATTTCTTCATTTCGACAAATTTGTAGTTACTACCAGGTCTCTCTGGAGAATAGCGACCCAATTTATTCTTAGCCTTAGCTACATCACCAACATCAGTGAATAAAATAACCTCAGAGCTATCTGGATTACTTTTTTTAACTCCTCCTTTTCCCTTCCCAAGCCAGTGAATTAGTTTTTCAATGTCTCCCAGTTGTTGATTTCCATCCTTCTCATGGTCCAAATCAATAATGCTTTCCATACCAAGAAGTTTTACCTCACAATCACTCTTTCTGCAGGACATCAGATCCACAAATGCTAGGGTTGTTAGACATTGTACAGTTCTGAAATTAATTGCATTAGACCATATTTAGTTGGGATTTAAAAAAATCTATACTTGAGAATTAATTTCAATTAATCTTTTACTTGTTCCTATATAGGCAGCCAATACAATAAGTTTGCTCAGAAGTAGATAAAATGAATGATTACACTCTAGTATCAGCATTACACAAATTGATTTAAAAATCAGATCCTAAAAAACACATTGCAGTTGTTTCCTAAAAATGGAAACTAACTCTAAATACCAATGTCTACCATGAAACCAAATCCACCAATCTAACAATTATAAACCAATCCTGAGAGCATTAAACACTACCGTTTTCCATAAAATGTTATAAATACAAATATTATATTAGTAAACCAACCAACCAATCACCTGAGCAAACAATATCTTACAAGGTTACAGTCGGCTACATAATAAGAGAAAAATGATATCCTATTACCTTTATATTGATATACCCAGCTAAAAGTGGCACCAGTTTGGTTAGCCACCATGTAAAAAGGCAATATAATCAATCAACCTACTTATTAATATATTCAGTTTTGCTTCTGAGATTCATTAATTTTTAAATTGTATGTAAAACTTTTTTTCCAAAATATTATCTATTAAGCAAGAAAAACTAACTGGACCAATGAACATGCACTCTTCCATTATTTTCAAGCAATATCTTTCTTATGATTAATATATTAGTTCGTAGCCAATTCAAAACTAAAGACCAAGGATTCCATGGCATATAATTCTGAAATAAAAGTGACCCTTCCGATTAATTAGTTGAAATGTGTTGGAATAGCCAATTCACCTGATATAAAACAACAAATGAGATGATACAGACGTTTCTGTTCATTTATTAAGTTGTATTAATAATTATAGTATGTACCCATCTTTTTAAATGAAGAAGGTAATAATTTTTTCATCATCTGTATAATTATCATATTCTTTTCACTCACATGACCTCACTCCTATTTTTTTTATGTGAGTTAGCAGTGTAACTCTACTTTTTCCCATGCTTCGGCACATATTTTCCATGCAGAAGAATGTTTTTTAATAATACAAGGAATACAAAGTATCGGTAAAACTTTCAGAAAAAGATATATTTCAGTTAATACTAAAATGCCTCTAAATTCTTCAAAGTACATCCCTTGAGCACTGACACAGTTTTGCTAGAGGTTTTTTCATGACTCGAAGGCAATTCTATCTTGTACTTCTACCAATGTTCGCTAACCAAACCAAAAAAATGTATGCAGTATATGAATGCAGGGCAAAATGCTTCAATGACAAGATACTGATTGCTGTAAATGTCTCATACTTGGTATCTCCCCTTTTTTCACTGAAATGACAAGTAATAGCATATATTTTGTACAGCTGGGCCTGTAAATGAAGTCATTTGGGTATTTTTGGTGCTGGTGTAGAAATATAGCTTTGTAAAAACCATTCATAGCATTTTTTGAGCTAACATGACTCAAACATTCACCCTCCTCTACCACATTTATGGAAAGGGAAGCCAAATTATGACAGAATATTGGCATGATTCAATGTAACAGGAAGGAGTATAATTTCACTTACTTCCTTAAACCACAGAAATATAAAAATGTGATTGATCAAAATTATTAATCTGGGCCACAATGAATTATTGTCCAATTGATAAGAAAATAACCTTGGATTCTTCTTAGAGGTTAGATTCCCCTACATTTGACCTCTCTCTCCCTCGTGTATGTCTTTCCCACAAGAATCATCCTCTTATTGTTGCAAGCTAATGCAACTTTCTCTTGATTTCTGCTCACTTTGTTTTATAAATATTTGACTTTCCCATTATTCTGGAAATTATATTTTGTGCTTTGCAATAGCAACAATCTTCATTTGTTCAAGGCAAGGCATTCAGAAGGCTGGCTCATAAAGTTATATTTAGACTAAGTACTCATTCAAATTTTAATTTAGTAATAGACTTTAAAATTTATTATTATTAGGTAATCTACCGGTTAAGGTAGGTTTTTTTGGATGGACACAACTATCAAGTAAACATTTTGTGACTCCCCACCTAGCAAACTAATCTATATCAGGTCCCTCTTCATCTCGGTGTACTTCCTTCCTCCCTTCATCCCGTTCAACATCCCTATCCTGTTCCTGCCCTTACCTGGCTTGCCCAACATTCTCCCCTCTATTACTCTCTTCAACATTCCACTACCGCTCAATAGTGGAATGTTGAAGAGAGTAATAGAGGGGAGAATGTTGGGCAAGCGAGGTAAGGGCAGGAACAGGATAGGGATGTTGGACGGGATGAAGGGAGGAAGGAAGTACACCGGGATGAAGAGGGACCTGATATAGATTAGTTTGCTAGGTGGGGAGTCACAAAATATTTACTTGATAGTTGTGTCCATCCAAAAAAACCTACCTTAACTTTAAAATTAACTATCAATATTTGTGCACATCCCAATTTCAAAAGATTCAGCAATTCTTGTCCGTATTTTTCACAACAATAAGTGAAATATCAAAAAAATGTGTATCACGATGTTGTTGTTTTAAGGTCATGACAGTTGAGTTCAAAAGAAATAAAACCTTTGAAAACAAAGTCATAAAATTGGAATCTAGTATTCCATTATTCCTTTCTACACTAACATAATGTTGTATTGGGTGAAATTAGATTCCATTATTATCAATCAAAATCATTAAATTCAAAATGAATCACTACTACCTGATGAAAGATTTCCTTTTCTTTCTTAATTCACTCACATGTAAAGACACTAGAGCTTTTTTTAAACATTGACATGAATGCCTGAATATAATGACAGCAGGAAAAATTGTCCACAGATTTGCAAGACTGATAATAAATCCATGCATAATATGAAGTTATCTTTAAATAAATATGAACTTTAAGCCCCCATACTGAGAAAAAATTGAACAGTTTGAAATTGAAGGATACTCTCTATTTTACCATTTATTTGACTTTTGAAATAATACAATTTCAACAGATCCGGCATAACTTCAGAGATAAATGGAGGTTTACTTTGAGATGTAAAGTTACTGCTGCCATGATTCATAACCCCAAAAGAAGCTAGTACGTCACGCTACTTATGCACCTGGTTAGTACTTTGGATTTCCCTCATGCATGGCAAGGAAATTTGGTAACACACTATGAACACACTTCAAAGTCAAGAGGGGAAGATTTGTGCTTAGCTTCAACCACTTTCAGTCAGAAGGTTCTTTTCTACAAGAACGGGAAACATCTACACATTTCATCCAAATAAATTCTGAAGTCAACAGTAAAATGGGATTGGGTAGACCAGTTATCTGTAACTCTTTATCGATTAACAAACCAGCAAATAAATATTTCTTACAAGAATGGTCAAAAGAATTCTAGCACCTAGATGACCGTTTCAATATGAATTCATTATTTATTCTAGAATCTCACTTATTAATTTGCATTGCTATTTCTAAAATCATTACAAAGTAAAATCACCCTTATCTGATTTTGCTTTAACCAGCTGACACCCTCTCTGATTGATTTCTCCATAGGGTGAATCCAATATTATCTATAAATATCATTGGGTGAAATGGTCATGGTAGAAAACAAAGATTTACGTTGTTTTTAATTAATATTTTTAAAGCAATTTATCAGCCTGAAATGAAATTTTTAATATAATTTCAAATTAACTGGTCATGCAGTTATCCAGTCAAGATTCTGAGCCCCCAACTGGTCAGATATTGAACACATTTTTGATGCCAGGAAATTTCCATAATCTTTAATTCATAGATTGTATGATCTATTTAACCACTAATTCAATGAAGAGATGGAAGAATAGGCACAATATAGCAGGAAAGAAACACCTATTCAAAGAAGAATGTACCTGTTAGGAAGCAACAACTTCTGTGTCACCAAGAACTGCTGTTTCAGATAGGCATATGCTTCTCGTGAGATGTTTAATTCAAGGAATAATTCTCCAATCCATTGCCCAATGTCAAGAAGTAAAACTTGGCTAAAGGTGAACAAAGACAAAGACCCTACAAAAAAGAAGGGTACATTAACATACAAAAATGATGTTCAACATACAATTATATTCAACCAGCAGAAACAAGAGTTACCAGCCTTATTTGCAACTGAGGTGACAGTCCTTATTCTATAACTTCGTATTAAGTGCACCCGTACGAAAAACATATTAAAGATGTTACGTGAATAGTGCTGTAATAATCTTTAGCAACAGTCCATATTCCTTATTTGCAGGGGAGTTCTGATATTATGTGCCAAATAACCACGAAGATTATTTGGCACATAACATGTACCCACTATTTGACACAGTAAACATGCTCCCATTTTCATTAAGGTCATTTCTCATGGAAAATGCCTGCAAAAGCTTAGTAATAGTTACCCGAGTCCTTCCACTCTCCAAGCAATCTTATCAATGTGCTCAATGCTGATATTGCAGCATCATAGCGAGTACAACCACGGAAGACTGGATCTTTAGACAGTTCAGAGTCATTTATATCTGCTGGTGACTGGATGCAATACAGTGCTAGAAGGTATTTTGACTGTGCATAGAGTACACTATGCCACTTGCCCATTGCTGGACTGCAATCCTTTAAAACTCTTCTCAGGATAGATAGGCCAGCAGAAAACTATAAGAAGGCAAATTTAAATACTATAGTGCTTTATATTACTTAAAAATACATAATGCATTATATTTTGTTGAATAGGTAGCTCATAATACAAAATGAAACAAAATACAGGGAAATCTCTTTTAGCAGCCACCCCTATTGAACTACTTCAACTCAAAACGAAATGAAATTCCCATTAAGCCTGTATCATTTTCCCCTAATTCAATGGTCTACCCTTCGGTCAGTGTCAAAGACCAAAAGCCACTTTAACGATCTGGTTTCCCCTATTTAGCAGCCAAAACATAGTACCAAGGGAGAGGTGTTCTGGCATTTAGCTAATGCATTTGTATCTCCTGGTCCAACATTATTTCACCACAATATTTCTTTTGGATTGGCATGAATCTTAACCCCTTAACTGCATATAATTAAGTTTCACGTCTTAGGAAAATAGATGTTTTAGTTTTGTAAAAGACATATGAAAATGACATGGTTTTACAATTGTCCTTTTTGCACTTTTTGAATGGAGAGGAGAAATCAATGCTGGAAGGCCAAGGGAGGATAATCGATAATGATATTGAGGAGAATCTTTTGAATGAAAAAGTATGCAGAAGAACAACAATGGAGAGACTTTGTTCCAGCTTTTTAGCTGGTCGCTGGAGATGCCATTTGTTAAATTCCTATTGTCTGTAGAATCATGTTTACCAGTGCCTCCAGCAATGAAATGTTAAAAAAATTAACAGTAATTTCTGAGATTTTCTGAATTTTTACAAGTTCAAACAGTTTAAAATTTCATTGATCCAAGTATCACTGAAATTGAAACGAGAAATGCAATTTAAAAACTGTAGGCAATCTAATATAATCTAATAAAATAAAACTAATACAGTTCAAGGGCAAGTCATGATCGAGTAGGTCATTGTTAATTTTGTTAGGTACAATGTAATTCATGCCAACATTACCTACAACGTATTGTCTGTATGAGTCAGTTACAAAAGGAAAGTACCATCTTTCATTATATATCCCCATTTTTAATATCCTTAACATTCAACCTCCAACTAGCTATTCATTATTATATAAACCTTTGGCTTTAAGTGTCTGATTTCTGCAGCAGAGTTAAAAATTTTCAGTTCAGATTGAATGAAGTGTGTGAACTATGTTAGAAAACTTAAATTTTGATTTTTGTGCTTTCTTTATACACTTGGTATTGAGGAAAGCACTCCACAATACGTTTTGTTTGAACTAAATTACAGTGATGTATGAGTCTGGCAGAAAATTCTTACTTTGTGGATTAAAATTAATAATACATGTCCCATTTAATTTGATCCCTCCTATGGACTACAACCTTGACGTGGTGGAAGGGCTTGTGTGTTCCAATGACCCCTAGAGCTGTGTTGGTGGGAGTAATGATAATTGCTCCTGGTAGGGTCAGCCATGGTTGAAGGTTAGGAGCCAGGCGAAAGGTACTTCACGCAGCATCTGTTCCTCAGTGAGGTGGCTGCAAAGGCATCTAACCCCAACTAGAGCAAGTGGAATCCTTCATCCACTTGGGCAGCAGTATAACTTGGGATGGAAGAAGCTTGACCAACATTAAGTGAAGAATAGCCCAAGCAAAGAAGGTGTTCATTGAGAAGAGGCAACAATTATGTTCAAAGAGCATAAAATTGCAAACAAGGACTCAGTTCATCAAAACGTTCTTGTGGAGCATCACACTCTATGGATCGTAGACTTGGAATATTGGAAAAGTGGGTCAACAAAGAAGAGAAGCATTTGAACATGGTGCTGGAGGAGAATGTTGAAGATTAAAGGACAGACAAAGTGAGGAATGATGAAGTATATAGAAGAGCAGAGGACGATAGGACCATATGGATTTGATAAACATTGAGGTACAATGGACAGATTAGGAATATAATAGAAGGAAAAATAGAAGGGAAGATTCCACAAAGAACACCAAGAGACATGTACGAGTACATAGGGAAAAATTAAGAAGGACGTAAAACAGGGAACCTATCAGAGGGTGAGGGAATTAAAACTAAATAGGGAAAAATGGAGGGCTGCAGTAAACCAATCTTAGGATTGAAATGCTGATGATGATAATTTTATTTCATGATCTTTCCCATCACGTATCCCTTTTATGAACTTCCTAAATTTCAGGAAAAATGTTTTTTCTATTAGAGCACTTGTGTTTTTCCTGAGTTAGGTTTTTGCGGAATAATTTTTCCATAGGGGTAAACATTGGTGATTTCTTTGGGAGCTGCTAGGGTTATCCACTGTAATTAAGTATGAGCTGATGCTAATACGCAGCACAACACCATATCAAAAATTAGTCTGTGTCAAATGTCAGTGAAACAATTTGTTTTATCGTAATCAAGACACACAGATTCAGCAAAGGATATAATTTATATTTTTTTAATTGAACATCAATATTTGAGCAAATGCCATTAAATTTGACAACTCTAGGATGATATACATTCCTTCTGGAATACCAAATTTTTTCTAACACACCATTCTGCACAAAATCTTTCTTCAGTGTCTTCTACAATGTTTTATCACATTCTACACCATATTAACCCATACCCATTCTATGCCCGTATTAATCCACACCATAACCATAGCCCCACATCTATTAGAAAATAATATTACCACTAACCTCACTTGCATAAAGTAATTGCCAGCATTTTCCAAGCAGATATGTAAATAAAAGGGGAGAATTTTCATCCAGCTTGGCTGCAATGTTGTCCACTCGAAGTAAGCATTTACTATTCACTGAAATTCCACCTTTCCTCATTAGATTTGAGATTCCTATGGAAAAGGAGCAACATTAATAAATAATCAGTACTTCTAGTTCCTGCAGAATATTATAGCCACACTTTCAAGACTTGAAGACAAACCAGCTCACAAAACTTGTCAATTTTTTAATGAAATTCATGTGAAAAAAACTCAAATAGTGTAAGCATTTATATCATGATTAAATTTACTGAAAAATATGGAAGAAAATTTTATGGAAAACATATTACTGTCTCCAGATTAAACAGTACTTAAATAGCAAAACACTTTTCATGATGATTTCAGAGATCAACTCAAAATCATCAGAATTTTATTATGTCTGCACTTAGGTATTAAATCTATTAAATACTTTGGTAGAATACACAAATTTTAAATGAGGAGGAATACGAAGAGATAAACCAGTCTGATAATTACGGAGGGTGCTACTGCTGAAAGGAAGAATTGCATCGGATGAAGAAGACGAAAGGAAGGCCTTCTCCTAGCCTTTCTTTCTGTGATTTCTGGGATGCATTAAATTTATTGTTAAATTAAAAACTTGATGAAATTAATGATGTTATTGATTACAATTGACTCATTACTAAAATTTCATCTTTGTAAACAGACTCTTAATGATGCCACTTTTAAAATGAGTAATTCAAACATTTTTATTAAAATTGGCCAAATACAGTGAGGGGATAGATAGACTGTAGCACAATTAATAATCATTTGAAATGAGTTTATATGATATAGAAAGGTGGTAAATTTAATTGAACAAACAAACTTCTCCAAGAGTATTGTTTGGTCTGTTGAGTTCCTATATCAATATTGGAGTGTGTTATTCAAAAAATGTAATTTTCGTGTAGATCAACCAAACTTAATTAGCCCAATATTTATGCACCATTTAGTCATTTATACATAAATGGCTGAATCAAATAAGCCCCTGCTTTTGAGGTGTTCTGTAAATGTAAAATATGTCCATGGGTCCTGTAAATATTCATTGTTGATTAAATACTGAAAAGTTTTTCATAAACGCAATGCCTTTCCCTACACCAAAAATGGAGATTAAAATATAAAAATATCATTTGGAGAAAAATAATTTTCCAAGAACACTAGTTTTGACTATAACCAAGAATATTTACCAGGGCTAGAGAAAAAATATCAACAATAGAAGATCATGGATGATAAGACACTACCAGATAAATTAAAGTCCTCCGCATATATGTTAATAAAGTAAAAGTATTGATAATATACACAGAAAAATACTATGGAATTTATTTCAACATGCTACCAATTAAATGTTACTGATATACATTCTGAGATGAATTCAGTAAAACTTCAATTATACAATCTCCAATTTTACACAGTCATGCAAATGAATACGTTCCTACTAATAGCAACTGAAAAACCACAGCTCCGATAACACTATGCTGGAATTATAAGCTTGCACTGCCCTTGCAAGTCTGATGACCTAAAATTTGAAATCACCAAAAATCCTGGTCCCTAATCATTGAATTTGGAGTGATTTCCCATTATCACTAATTCACAAGGGAATTGATCTGAAAGTTCAATTCCTTCAGGAACAAATCTTAAGTATCAACAATCCTAGACTATTCTCTACTTTTGATTTTTTCCTCAGGTACCTAGACCCAAGAGATAAAAGGGTAATCCTAGGCTTGAGTATTGGTGCAAGCATTGAAGAAAATGGAATTAAAACAACTCAAGTAAGGCTCATTTAAAATGCAGATGGACATTTAAGATAGAAACAAGCAAAATCAAGTCTAAATCATTGCATTCAATTATCAAACTTACCAAGCACATAAGACTCATCCTTCATGAAGATATCAGCATACCTGCAGAATAAGCACCAGGCCTTTATATTATGCCACAAGTCATCATATAATTCATAAATATTAGCTGAAGTCTCGATGCTTTTAAGGATCACAATAATGTTGAACTTTTCCTGGTCAGCATTTTTCATACCCTATAATCAAATGAAGAAGGAATTTGAGATGAGAAACTGAAAATTGTGGTTTAAAGATTCTGAAATGAGGGCTATTCCATAAATCAGGTGAGATATTTCTCACCTGCTAGAGCTTGCTCCCTTTCAGCTGTCTCAAGCAGTTCCCTCCCCACTAGGAGTTCTCACTAGCAACTGAGCCCCATGGGTGATTACTAAAAGTATTATTTGTTTCATAAAGGTTTGCTGGAGTTTCCCTAAGCCAATGACTAGATAGATATAGAAAGAAATGAGTAAATAAAAGACCGCTAAAAAAAAGTATATATCATGGGGGACTCTATGGTAAGATTAAAAAAAACCATAAACACAGTAATCAACCCAAAGGACGGTTTGGTAGGTGATGTTAGAGTTCACCCAGTACTAAGCCCAACGGCATGTGAAACTCACACATCATGGTAGGGGGGCCAGTTCCTTTGCCAGTGCATTATGCTTGCCCAGAAAGATCTGGTACCCAAAAAATCACATAGCTTGGGTGGAGTCGCAGGTGCCCAGAGTGCCTTGCCCGGGAATCAAACCTGGGACCCTCCGGTCAGTAGTCCATCGCTCTACCCCCTGGACTACTGCGACCCATGATAAGATTAAGTGGAAAAATTTGCAAGGAAAGTGGAGCACTGTAAACTGCTTCCCAGATATGAGGACTGACCAAGTGCACCACAAAATTGATATGATGGAAGATAAACAGGAGTAGCAAGTTTTGATTTTGCACATCAGAGCAAATGGTCAAAATAGGTGATCATGCAGTTAGGTAGATCAGGGATTTGTGTGTGGCAGAAAATAAGAAATTTCATAATGTCAGCATCATAATCATTGAAATAATATGCAGAAAAAATATTTGGGCCAGTAAGATTGATTACATCAATCAGGGAATAGATTGGGTGGGTCAAAGATTAGGTTCATTCTTTGCTAATACAGACTGTTGGCTGGACAATCACGATCTAGGAAGAGATGGTGCTCATCTTAATGGAAGGTTTGCATAAGCAAGCCAAACTTCTAGGTGACTTGGTGAACATATACAGGAAACATGGAAACATATACATGGCTATTGATTGGGTGATCCCTCTGGCCACTTTATTTCGGCTTGAAAAACAACACACCAGTATTATGCAAGCTAGATTGAAGGAGTGACTCATTTTCTGACCCCTTTGTGAAACCACAAGGTCACCACAAAACTGAGTTATAGCCTGGCCACCCAAGTTTTGGAATAGCCCCTTGGGAGGTTTGAAAATCAGAAATATGCTGATTTGGAAAGATTTATGATCAAATTTGCACTTTTTCAGACTAAACACTTTCCAGAACCAGTTAAAAATGAATGCGAGAATTATTATTATTTATACTACTATTCACCAATGGGTAATAGATTTAATGAAGGATCTCAGGTTTTCCCGGCGTATGGTATTCAAGAATTTTTCTCGGGTTTCCCACCGGGTCAGGTTGATGAAGTGCACCGACGTTTCGAAGGCTGACTCTGCCATCGTCTTCAGGGTGAAGTGACTTCCCAGTGAAGTCACTTCAGTGAAAGTCACTTCACCCTGAAGACGATGGCAGAGTCAGCCTTCGAAACGCCGGTGCACTTCATCAACCTGACCCGGTGGGAAACCCGAGAAAAATTCTTGAAGGTAATAGATTTATTCAAAATAGATAAAAAATAAATAGAAAAATTAAAACAGATTGACTTGGTTTTACCTTCTCAACAGCATGTTCCCATAGAGCAACTGCAACATCCAGCGTTGAATTAAGAAGTTGTTTTTGTTTGCTTGACTTCAAACTCAACTGCGAGGGCACAATATCACATGAGGAAGCACCATCTTCCACAGTTTCTTCCTGGCTAATTACATCTATTTTCCTTGGAACTTGCAGAGGAATGGACCCATCACCATTTATTTCATTCTAGAATAATATAACATGCTACATTTAAAATTGTGCCCCAAAATGCTTTAAGCAGAGAATTAAAGATTACACCATTATATTAATGCGGATGGCATTACATTTTGCAGGCCTGGATCAAGCAGTTGGAAGTTATTATGGGAAATTATTACAGAATGAGGTCATTTGCACCATTAGAGATAGGAGGGTAACCTTTAGATGCAGGATGTTTGGGGAATGGAGGAAGGGTGGAGAGAAACAAAGTGTCAGCATTAGCCTAATCTTAATGATAGGTAACAAGGGGTATCGAATTTTACATTCTATTTTATAACTCTCCAAATTCTACATAAATACTAATGTAACTAATGTAACATTCTAAAAGTGCCCTACAATTAATAAAAAAATTAATACAGGAATTTTATACCAAATAATTAGGTTTAGCATTCAAGAAAATTGAAGTTGCTGCCAATAGATAATTTTATAAAAATATTAAGAAATTATCAATTTAGAATATATTGAAAGCAAAATCAATCCCTATTAGGCAATTGATACTGTGATAAGAAAATGGTTACTCTTCAGGTAATTAGAGTCCATAACAAGTATAGAAAATTTAGTTTATTGAATCAGACTATCGTGTATTCAATTAAATTTGCTGACCCCAGTGGCAGCGGGGTAATGTGCTCACCTGCCTACCCAGATGTTGCGGGTTCGATTCCTGCCTAGGTGATTTTTCCTTCATAGCACAACACCTAACATAAAACTCTAATTGTTATACCATTAGTCAAAGTCCAATGTAAAGGCCGAATTGCTCTTTTTGGATTAATGCAAAATAAATAATCAAATTATCTATTAAAAACTTGAAAAAGACTTGGGACTCCTTTGATTGCTATAAAGATTGTCAATGGGCAACTGACATTTACTCTTAGAAATAAATCTTACATATACACATTCAGAAATATTGTGACAGACTGGGTTAAGTGGATTGTTCAATAATACCATAGAAAATTCCACCAGATGGCATTCATAGTAATGGAAAATGTTTGCTTTTAGTAAGTTCCATCTCCCACTTGACTGTTGTTTAAGTTTCCATCCATCACATGATTTCATATTCATAGTCGACTGAAGCAACACTCTTTCGTTTATTTAGAAAAATGGAAAAAATGAGGTGTGGTGAATATACACTTATATTTAAAAAGTAACATTAGAAGGGGTCAAAGCCATGTTGGATGAAGTTCATGGCATATCTGCTCCTGTGTTTGTGACTGTTTAGTAAATGAATTTAAACATGGCTGTATGTCCACAATGGTGAACATCAATTGGGACATTCAGTGGAGGTGACTACCTCCAAAATGATCGACAAAATTCATATGGTTTTCAGTGATCAACAAATCAAAGTTCATCACAAGGTAGTGAGTGTTTTCAAATTTGCACAAAAATTGGGCATGAAAAAAATCGCAGCAAGATGACTGCTGCATTTGCTCTCACTGAAGAATAAAGGCAATTGTGTGGTCAATTCGAAGGCTGACTGGGTGGTTTTCTATTGCAATTCTGACAAGTTTGTGTAGATACATAACCACGGACAAAACATGGATACATAACCAAGCTCCAGACACAAAAGAAACAGTCGAAACAGTGGTTTCCTAAAGGCAATCCAGCTTCAAAGAAGCCAAGACCGTGAGATTGACCAACAAGGTGATGGCCATGGTTTTTTGGAATGCACATGGAATTATCTCCAACAATCACATACAAAAAGGAGAAACAAATAGAAATTATTGTGTGTCATTATTTCAGTGCTTGAGCGAAGATATAAAAACATAATCATCATTTGGTAAAGAAAATATTCTCTTCCATCAAGACAATTCACAGGGGCAGACATGCACAATTTTGATGGTGAAAATTATGTAATTATATTTCAAATTATTACAACATCAACAATAGACATATTTTCCTACAGTGACTTCTTTCTATTTCCAAACTTCATAAAAATAAAAGTGAAGAATCAGGTGTGATATTGTGGAATCGAGACATAATGAAAACTTCGTTGCAATTTTCCACAGTTAAAACTTTATTGCCGACCATGGTTCCGATACACTGTATCATCTTTAGGTGAAGATGATACAGTGTATCGAAACCATGGTCGGCAATAAAGTTTTAACTGTGGAAAATTGCAACGAAGTTTTCATTATTTCATAAAAATAACTTGGCAGAGGACAACTCACGTTGAACAAGGTCATTGCCAACACAGAAGCCGATTTTGAAGGACCTTCCAAAATCCTACATTTTGGACAGCTTAAAAAGTAAGAGAACCACTGGTCTATCCCGCTAAAAGGACATGTGGAATAATAAAAACTAACTACCCAAAATAATTTATTTTTCTATTTTTACTAGGTTCTTATTGAACGACCTACATAACCAAAAGGGAATTTACATACAATCTCATAGGTTAAAAATTTTACTTAACAGACACTTGATAATCAAACTAAAAGGAAAAATTCAACCCTAAAACCATTGAACCCTAAGGGAAATTTTTAACTTAAGATAAACAAGAAGAAAAAGAACTATGATATTAGGGAGGAGAAAAGAAAATGTAAAACTAACATAAAACTTGGCAATACCATCTCTTGTCAGGCCGAAAAATTGCTGCTACCTATGGAGCATCATTAATGACAAAAAATGCTTGACAGGGAAAAAGTGAAGAAAATCTCCAGCAAAAGAATTCCAAAACTGAAAGAATGTATTAATGAATAATATTTTGGCATGGTGGTCAAAATTATGTTTAAACAATTTTTGTTCAAATGTGTTGACACATGGAGATGAGACATGGATTACCAGGTAAAGGAAAATAGCATGCTTTGAAACACAATTGGGTGAAGAAGAGCAAAACGGAGTGGTATTGCAAGCAAACATAATCACTGCTTTCAATTGTTTTAAGCTCAACTTTGTAGAAGTTTTATTTTTTGTACCTGATGATGACGCCTAAGCTTGGAAACTAGTTGTACGATAATAAAGAACAGTGGATGTATACATTGTGTTCTTAATAAAATAAATATTGAAGCATAATCGCTTCTTAATGAACATTTTATAAGGAATAGTGATACAGAAGAAACCTATAGGATTTCTAAAGCTGAATTCGTTAAGGGCACAGAGTAAGAAATGGACTTTCATAGGGATCATGTGATAGCTTCAAGGAAGCAGTGATGGTGACATATGCTGTTTTGACAAGCCTTGCCTTTAGAAATTGATAAAAAAATACCACACAGTAATTTATTTCAACTATTAGTGCAATGAAGGTAAGATTTTGTGCCAAAAATAGCCCTTCACTCCCCAAGGATCTTCAAACATTTACTTATTTTTAATCTGAAACAAGCAGAATACTTAAAAATATTCATAATACATACCTTTGCTTTTTTCCGATTTAAACAACACTTGCACAAGTACATCAAGTAATATGCATGTCCTAAGACACAGAGCATTGCAGGTACATTATCTGATACTGCTGCATTCCTGATCTCCTTTTGGAAGTTAGCAGCAAGCTTAAGGCAGGAATTAAAAGCAGTTTTCAAAGTGTCAAGCATATCATCCTGTTTCATGGCTCCCTCTGCAGAGTCCATAGGTGTCTCCCCAAATATTACATTACTTGATCCACTTGTGAATGACATTTCAATTAAGCAAAGTTGTGCTTCAGCCTTCAAGACAACATCATCACTAATTTCCAAAATTGTGTTGCATACATCCTCAACTGCATTGTTCATACGAACTCTAAAAAAATCATGCACAAAAACAAAATAAATCAAATGAGCAAATGATAAAGCATATAGTACATATGTACATACATGTTTGCATGATTTAAGTTCTCTAACTGATTTTGTGAGTGAAAATATAAGACAAACTTTTCATCAGGCACTACATGCATGAAAACATTGGAGCGAGGATATACACACAATGATAAGGACAAAAAAAGATATCTGGACTATTCTAAAGATCACTAGCTCAGCCAAACCAGACTCGCTCGACTCGATGGAGTATTCTTTTCTGTGAGTTATCATGAAAGAGAATCTTGCCCCAGCTCACAAAGCAGAGCAATCCATCTAGTCCACTCCAACCAACATGATTAGCAAAAAAACAAGGCAAGTGAACAAAACCATTCCAATTTCTGCTCTAAAAGCATTAGTTACGCTGATTTGGTGGACTGGCAGGTAGGCAGTGGGTGGAAGTTTACAACTTGCCCTTTATCACCCATGGCTAACCATTCATTTTTGTACTTTTAAAGTAAATACTCATAAAAAGAAAGTGCTTCCTTCCTAAAAATGAACAGCAAAATAGTTATTTACAGAGTTGCTGGGTCAATTTATCCAGTATTTTAATAGATAGATAAACTGGCATCATGATTTAACTGGAAAAAAAAACAGAACTTCAGGACTTTTTAAAAATTGGTTCAATTCAACTTTGTTTGGTTCTTTAAATTTCGGAATAAGATTTAACTACCTAAATAAGGTAATAAGGTAAATAATTATGGTCATAATAACAAATATGTTTTTCTAGCATTTTAGTAAGAGGCAAAAAATTAAGTCAACATGGCCCACATAAAAATATAAATGTAATATCATAATTAGCTAAAACCTAACAGCAGAGTTTTATATTACCTTAAAGAATAATTACAACTCTTTGACTTATTTGCAATATTTGTAAAATACTCTTGAATGCAGTGAAATAATTAGGAAGAAAAAATAAACAAAATAATAAAAACTCACCTTCTGGACACATATGCATACAGTTCCAATTTTAAAAGTTGACTTACTTCCTCATTAGAGAAGGGCATATTTTCACCTTTGACATTCTCCTTCAATATGTGATATATTGTGGAGAGCTAAATATAAGAAAAAATTGAGACACATAATTAATGATAAAACAAATTATATTTTTAGTTCAAATAAAAATAGACCTTAGCTAACATATGAGAAATTGAACATTTACAGAAATGGCTGAAGGGGGGGGGGGGGAGAAGGACAGGTGTATCCCCATTAATATTGCTGGGAGAAATCATCCCCCAAGAATAATGATAAAAGTATAGTGAAATATAAAAAATATTTTAAAATTTTTGTTTCTCATGTTACTCTTTACATGTAAACGTTAATGTAAATATTGGACAATGATCCCCGGAAGTCATGAGCCATCAGCAAGCTTCCAGGAAGCAAAAAGGAAGAACACAAACATTCTAACAGAGTAAGGAATTATAGTGTCAGCACTATAAATATGCATATGTATACAGTGAAATGACGCTGACAAGTAAATGGAGTTTCAACTTTCTGGTTTTGTTAGTTCACCAGAAAAAATTAGGACACATTATAACTTTAATATACCTTGTATGAATGGAATTACAACAATATTTATTTCATAAAATCAAATATGCAAAAATATATTTCTAAATTACGGGAGAATGTTAGGCAAACAAGGAAAGGGCAGGAACAGGATAGGGATGTTGGATGGGATAAAGGGAGGAAAGAAGTACATAGAGATGAAGAGGGACTTGATGCAGAGTAGGTTGTTGGATTGGGTTTTGTTTGGAGTTACAAAATATTTTTTTGATAGTTGTGTCCATCCAAAAACCTACCTTAACCAGTAGATTACTTAATAATAATATCTCATCTTACGTAGTGCATAGTTCACCACGACTTCTTGCTACAAGGTCAAACGCTCAACACAGAGTACTAATTACAAGTCGAATGCCCTTTGCATGAAACAATCTAAAAAAAACCATATTTGTGGTGAAACAATTCATGGGTTTTACACCAAGACAATGCTTCTCCCCTTCACTTCACTGCTTTTTTTGGAAATTTCAGAACAAAAACAGCATTGCAATAATTTCCCAGCCCCCATATTCGCCAGACATGGCCCTGTGTGACTTTTTTCTGTTTCAAAAAATAAATAGAATCTTACAGAGCGATCATTTTAGATGAGATTAAAAATGTATTGCTGAGAGAGCTAAATGCTATACCAAAGATTGAGTTCCAGAAGTGTGTCAAGGATTAGAAAAACCGCTGGCATAAGTTTATAAAATCTAATGAAGACTACTTTGAGAAAGATAACATTGATATAGACGAATAAATAATATTCTTTTCAAATAACTCAAATCTGGTTATTTAGTGAACACACCTGAGATCCTGTATCATGCCCTGGCCAATTCAGCACTTTAAGGAGTAGTCCCTACTTAAAAATTAGGAATCCAAATTCACCCACGGACACATCACTCACACCTACAAAGATGCCATTTTTATTTCAATAAAATTTGTATTTTTCAAAAAATTCAGTCTCTTCATATTTTCCTATTAGTAAAAGTTGCCATTAATGCAAGGGCAAAAGGCTAAAATTTGAAAAATACTTATCCACATACAATAATATATGAGGCTGCCTGACATACTTTGAAAATCAAATTGATCACCTAATTAACAACAGCCCAACAAGTAGGAGAACATAGTGTATGAATAAATATGAAAAAAGATAGAATAAAATAATCAGCACTCAATTAGACACAATAATATACCACATATAGAAAACAGTGCCTAAACAAAATAGGAAAGTGGAGAACCATGTAGGATCTCAAGAAATTAATGACATTTATTGGAAGAAATATAAAGAAAGAAAACATTGTTAGCAACGCAGTATCCATGTGCAGTGTATTGATTCCCTAAACTTTGAGGTTAAAACTTATGAAATTAATAATCCTTTCAATTAAATAATTGATATTAGATTGAGAATTCATTCAAACAAATATATTGAAATAGAATTAAGGAATCCAGTTTCCAAATTTAAAAACACTGTCATTATCTTATTAGATTTCCTCTTATATTCGTTCACAATTAGGATGGAAACCTACTAATTTACCAAAAACTCACAGTAAGGAAAAAATTGTAAGAAAACGTGAATTGTCATGCAAAAAGATTCACCAATTTAAAATCAATTAAAATTAAAAACAAATCAACTTTTTTGCTTTTATAAATGTACATTAGATGAATGTTATAGTTGAAATAATAACGATAACAACCAAATAAGTGTCATGCACAATACATTTCCACATAAATCATATCACTACACAAACATTTACAATAGTAAAACTAAAAAAAATACAAATAAAGACCATATCACTCATTCAATGCTTAACAGTCATATTTTTAAGTAGTACCTATGCAAAACACATTGCCATCAAACAATCAAATTTTGATGCGATACAACAAAATTTCATGTTTTGACATTTAAGTTCAATTTGGATAAGCAAGTCCATCAGTTTGAATTTTAGCAGAGGAGTAAAAGGTTTCTAACGTTTTTCTTTTTTCTGTCATTATATATTGTACAAAAAATTTAAAAAAAAACTAAAATAAAAGTGTAGTATATTACTTTGTGATAAAACAGAAATTCTTAGGGCATTCAAATATATAGTATAATTTAAGGGAAAACATGAATTAAAATTATTTAAGTGAGACTTCACTTAATGGCAAGGTAGAACCATGTCATAGCCATCAATGAATCAATCATTCCATATCAGGCCAGATTTATACCTTACATATTCAGACAAAGTTATTTATCAGTGAATTTCTGAACATTATGTGTTAAAAACCAAGTTGAGGTAAGCCTGAAGATCATAAAAGGTCATTACACACTTTTACTCACAGAAAGAATTAAATCTGAGGAGCAAAACTTGGCACTAAAGTTCTCAACTGATAAGAGCAATTCAACATATTCTCAAGGGAGATCCTTGTAAAAATCTAAGCATACAGCAGATACTTAAGGGTTCTTTAACACTTAGTGGTCCACACGCATATTAGTATGTGTTTTTATCGCCAGTGTCAAGTGGCTGCTAACATATTAATACATGTTCATGCAGTCTTTGGCTTTTCATCTCCAGTGGTTTAATTTGGAACAATTAAGAGCTATCTCATTAATGCTTATCTGTCTAGAAGCTTTTTTGTGAAAGCTCAATGTGTTTTTGCAAGATTTATCTTTTTCAACCTGTAACATTTATTGTTACCCTTATACAACCATGGCTGCAGAGAACAGAAGCAGAATGCACAAAAATGGTATTTTAAACTAAGGTTTTGCAGATAATTTATCTAATGTCCCAAGCTGTGAAGGGCATGTTGGATATTCTGATGAAAACGATAACGAAATCCCAAATGACAGTGATGAAGATGTAATAAATACCAAGAAAGCTGTTCTTGCTATAACTTTGCACTATTCCAGTGATTCTGACATTGATGACAATAATGATTTGACTAACACGACAATAGGCGATGTTTCATTTTGGTCAGACAACAGCATTATTCCTGCTTTAGAAACATTTGCTGGCACACTAGGTGTGAAAATTACTCTACATGATCCAAAAAGTGTGAGTGGCATAATTAGTTGGTTAATTGGGGATGACCTTTTTTTAATGAGTGGAGGAATCAAATTGTTATCACGATCAAAATGTTCATAAATACAGGGAATCTCCTAAAAGAATGAAGTGGCAAAATATTGCCATTGGAGAAATGAAAAAATGTTTTAGGATTGGTTATCACAATCGGGCAGGTGCATACAGACATAATGAATAATTACTGGACACTGGATCCTCTAACAGAAATGCACGTTGTACAATAATGAGAAAGACCACAAAGTGGTCAAAGAAAACAGTGCTGTATTTGTTGAGCAGTGCCCTCTTCAATTCTTTTAGGATGCATTTAGAGCTCAATGGAAAATAAATTATGCATAAAAAATTCTTGCATGAAGTTGCAAGACACTGGGGGAGTTGCAGAGATACAGAAGAGCCCTTAAGAGATCTTAAACACACTAGAGAAAAATATTCACAGTTTTCCTAGAAGGCGTGCACCTAAGATGGACCCAACTGGAAAGACTTTTAATGGACAGGAAAAAGGATAATTAGAGGAAATAGTTAGTGCTTGGAGCAAGAAAATCCCTTGAAAACCTAGCAGAGAATGTGCAGCCAAGAAGTAAAACCTGCTTAATTTGTGGATTTTGTTGAATTCCACAGAATAGATGGATATGTTTTGAACAATAACACACAAGTTGATTACTATGGTATGACACTATGCATTTAAACTTTCACTATAAAATATCCAGTAGTCCAAGAGTCGTGTGTGGATTGAACAGTGTATTGAATGCTTATACCTTTTCATGCGGAGGCATAAAAAATGGCTGGTCCCAAGGGCTGGTAAATTTAAGGGGCACACAATGAGTTAGGGACATTGCTTATATACAATTCCACGCTCTGTTTAATGCTCCCTGTACTTAAACAACATGGAAAATTTTGTCAGGAAATACCAGAGTGTCTCTCAGAGTTGGGCGATAAGTATAAATACAGGCATAAAAGAGTAACAGTAGAAGTTTTTAGAGTCCTCCAAAGGTATACAAGTCGCAACATTATGCTAATAATCTTCAGAATTCGCATCTTAATGATTTCATCACAACAGTGCAAACAGCATTAATATCCCAGCAAGTTAGAAAAAAAATCAGTAAGAGGTAATACAAAACTCAATCCTGATATTCATATATTTTCCAGCCCTGATTCTCACTACAATTTTTCATGCTATGGTAGTGAAAATATTCCCATTAATTAGAAATTTTGCTATAATTTATCCTGTAAAAACCCTGTTTACGGAAAAATCAATCAATATGAAAATCATATTCACAATTAGTCTTTATCTGTTAGGCATACCTTCAATTCAGCAGAGTCATTTACTTGTGCATTTATTTTAACCTTTGCCCATTCATTAAAAACTGAGGAATAATTTTCAATCATTCTGCTTTCTACTGCAAGGGTCAGTGCAGCAAGAGCTGCCCGGAACTTCTTCTGGTCCCGACGGCATTTGCAAAGAAATTGAATGCACCACCAGAGGTTGCCCTAGACAGTAAAAAAAAATATTCACAACAATTACTTATAAATCAAGCATGTGAAAAAAAACATGCTTAAAATAAAAAAATGGCATTTGCATACACCTATGAAAAAATTTATGGATAGATAATGACAACGCAGAGAGAAATAATAAAAAAATTTCAAAATGTTGGAAGGTTTACAAAAGGTTCTAAGGTGAGTTGTACAGTTATATCAAATTGCAGTTGTGACTTCTGCAATAATTTTTCATTTTCAACTAGGAGATATCCTCTTTATCTATTTATTTTATACTGTATGGCATTACACTTATTAACAGATTGCACATCAGATAGCTAAATTTATAACACAAACCCCCCACTTTCATTGATATAATGATTTTACAGTATTAATCATTTATTCCCATTTATTTAGCATATATATTGGGTCGCAGTAGTCCAGAGGGTAGAGTGTTGGACTACTGAGGGAGGGCCCAGGTTCGATTCTTGAGCAAGGCACTCTGGGCAATTGCAGCTCCACCCAAGCTATGTGATTTTTTGGGTACCAGATCTTCCTGGGAAACCATAACCGGCACAGGGAAAGGAACTGGCTCCCCAACCTTGATGTATGAACTTCACATGCCATCGGGCTTAATACTGGGTGAACTCTACCATCACCTACCAAACTGACCTTCGGGTTGATTACTATGTTTATGGTTTTTTTTAATAGCTTATAGACTAGTACCACTAATATGTACCCGCGGAGGAATACATTTTTCAAAATATTGGAAAGGATAAGTTTTTAAAAATCAGATCTTTCCCCAAGGTAAATTAATTTTATCATGCACTTCCTTGTTTTTCCTGATCTCTCTTTTACACAATTCCTGAGCGAATACAATATTTAAGAAATATGAGCTGAGAAGCAATGTATGCTAGGCGCAAGAGAAGGGGAATACCTATAACAGTCACTGAATCCTACAGGACTACTACAAGTAACCCAGGAGGATACAAACAAAATCTAGTTTTTTATCATTCGTAACCACAGTATATTGAAAGCGGTACTTGACAGCCATTTTTAATATTTAAGATGATCAGATTACACACTAGATAAAAAATATATAAATACATGAAAACCAAATAGGAAAGACATAAAAAAGAACTATCCTTCATGCCAGACAACTACAAGTAGGGAGATAAAAATGTACAAGCTGAAGGAAGAAGGAATGATTTGAAGAAACTATCACAGAAGTAGTTTAACAGCGAGTCCAGCATTAGATGCATTCGGATTCCAGGTTTTGAAGATGAAAATCATTTTCAAGGTTATTGTGCCCACATTTTTACTATTGGCCCAATGTAACCCCACAGACAAAGCTAAACCTTCTTTTACATTGTATTTCATCATTTTTTCCTGAACCCTAGACAATTACAAGTAGTTATTTAATTTTTAAAAATGTTTTCAAAATTTTATAGCTCACCCTCATAAAAACCCTGCACACTAGAGATAATTTAGCCACAGATTTGGAATCATTCGGAAGAATTCCAGATTCCCAAGTTGTTAGAAAAACCCGATCTTTTGGATGATTACATTGATTTAGTCAGAGAAGAATATTTCAGACTAAAAACCAGAAATTTTGCCATGCACCAGGGATATGGTAGTCCACAGAGTTGGCTGTTGTACCACTGATCAGAGAGCCTGGCTTTGTTTCCCAGGCATCTTTGTCAGAACCCTGCGCTTCACCCAGGCATAGTAATTTTTCAGATATCACATATTTCTGGAAAACCATAGGCAGCACAGAGAAAGGATCTGGCCCTTAACCCTAATGTGTTAATTTCACACACCATTTGGCTTATTACTAGGTAAACTTTACTGTCATCCATCAAACAAACCTTTGATTTGATAACTGAGGTTTTGTTGGCCTGCAACAGTTTCATTAATTTTTGTCCATCCTAATAATAATTACCATTGAGAGATTTGAAATATGATGACCATCGTAATTTCAATATTTATCCGAACTACTATGTACAAGAAGAAATTCAGTGTGGTGCAAGAACACAAGCTTTCAATTAAATCTATTTTAGATAAACACAGATTGAGACATTATCTGTTTCTTTGGACCCATAAAAGTTGCATATGATAAACTATAACTACATCATTCAAAAATATGTTTAAATGCTTACCTTAAGAGTAGAAACTACATGAGACCATTTTGATATTAGCTTATAGTATTTCATCAAAAACTCTTCACAAGTAACAAATAACTTCTTCTTCCAGAAAAGCTGAATTGCAACAGGCAAGACCTGAACTGAAAACAAAAAGAAATTACAGAACGAATTTCAGTTAATAAGGTTCACACTATTCAGAATATGTCCTAATACTCACTGAGTGTATTCACTGCAGCCTTTGAGTTGTTTGACTGGAAGGAACTGATTTTTTCTTCAACATTCATGCACATTATTAATATTTCATTAGCTTTTGCCACTTTAGCATCATATTCACCAAATACAGTATCCTCAGGATCAATGCTCAGCAAATGAATTACTACCCTCAAATGTAATGCCATAAACTTCAAAGAATAAGGTAGGTCAGATGCAATATTAAGTTTGCCACCCAACTCCAACAATAACATTAAACTATTCCCATCTTTTAAGCATACCCCTATTGAACCATCTGTATTCTGGTTATTCCATAGATCAACTATTGCACGGCAAACACATTCTGAAGCTTTTAAAAAAGACAGTGATTTGAATTTAATCCCACAATATATATGCTCAGATTTAGTTCCAACATCGTTATCACTTAAACTCTGTATCTCACATAATTTGGCATAAATAGCATGGAATCCTCTCCTGAGAATATCATCTTCACCTGTGGTTACAGCCACTTGAGAAAATATATCACACAATATATCTAAAAAACCATTAAAACTTTCCTTCATATATCCACTGCCACAACACATTTTACAATATTTGATGCACAAATCAAGTCCTGCCTTTCCCTGCGAGTACAAATTGTGGACTCTCATAACTTCGATAAGAATTTCACTATAAGACTTCACACACACAGCCAATGAGTCAGTCAATTCAACAGACATTTCTTGGGAATCAATGAGACGATCCGAGCTTAAAAAACTGTTCGCCATTGGAGTTGCAATCCCAAGAACATGACTGAACATTTCAGAAATAGCTTCCGTTAACACGCTGTCCTTAGTAACAGCCACATACATACGTGATGTTACTATGAATCGTTCTGACAAAGTAGGAAATTTACTTGGGTTGGCATAAGAAAGTAGCTCAATGGATGTCAAACGCAATTTGAGCACCAAATCCCCATCACCACCTTTCTTTTCAAGCTCAATGCTACCATTCCAGAACATTAAATAAAAGTTACTAAATATTATGCTCCTTTGCTTTTCGTCCTTTATAGAGGATATGCCGTAACCAACTTCTTCAATACGTCTTCGCAACGTAAACGAGAATTCATATAAACCCTGAAAAAATGAAAAATTAAGCATTAAATCGGAGCATCACGTATAGCAACAGATATAATTAACCATACTTCAAGACATAATGTATCTGTGCATATGTGCAGTCCATCTAGACCCGACACAATGAAATACATTGACATAACCACGTAGCGGAAGAATAAAGGTATGGTGTAAATGTACTCACCTCTTTCAAGAAGTAAAGAATTACATGGTGAAGAGATATTATATAGTTCTCATCCTTGCCATCAGAAGTTTTATTTTTAATATACAAAGCGGAAAGGAAGTCCGAGAGCTTGAACAAATGGAGAGGAGTAGCACTAGGAAACACAGTGTCTAACGGCTTGGATTTTAATTCAAAAATCTTTGATGCTAACGAGGAAAATGCCTTAAGTGCAGTGACTTCATCACATCCATGGTCAAGTTCATTCAATACCTAAAAATATTTGGAAATTTCAAGTGTCAAATATCTCTACTGTATAACGAAAATCGAAGTTATGAACACTCAACAGGCAATATCACAGAACGGGAGCTAATTGAAAGGCAATATCAGTTAACAGGGAAATAATTAGTTGAAAAAGTTGAAGTAGGTGGTCAACGAGGTTACTATTATTCGTGAAACTAATGTTATTTTCTATCAGCAGTTATAATCAATCTCAGATAACAAGCCTACTATACAATTTTATGTAATTGAAATATTTAAACATACCGATTCATCATTTAACAGCTGGGTTACTTCCCCACATTTTATAGATGAAATCCAGGTCTTGAGAATTTCAACTGACGCTGGTCCCATTCCGAAATTACCACCGAAACGAACAAATCATGAAAAATTATAACACAAACATCTTTCCGGTGACAAACGCAAGTGTACAAATGTAATGAGCATCCCATCGCCGTTCCCGCCAGATTTGGAGCTGCCTAACGCGCTTGCGCACGCTAATCGATCGGTTCATTCCTGAACGGTTCTTTTAAAGGAAAATTGAACAACTCATTGAATCGTAGCTAAGAGTGCGGTCTATCAACATCCACAGGTTCTCAAATTGATACCGAGACAAATGGATTACCCAAACTTGAGCTTAAATGAAGATTTTGAAGGAAATAAATATTCATAAAAAATGAAACTATTGAAAAAACAGGGCAATTACAAATTAGACTTACAAATTAGACTCTAAGATGGTTGAAAGAATTGTATGACCTAGAGCTTAAATGAGGCTTGATCCTTTCAGTGCCACCCATGCCAGTACGGTCGAAAAGTAAGAGCCAAATAAAAGGAATTCCGCCCAGAATTTGTTCCTCAAATAGACGCCTCAAAGACGTCTAATCCAATGGGAGGGGGGAACCAGTCAAGTGATGGGTCATATTTAAAGCACTATCGAGGAAGGCAATGGGAAACCCCAGCATTTATTTCTTCCATGGTAATAAAGTCTACGGTACGGTTAAGGATCTACGATTCTCGACCAACTAGCCCTGATGACCTCCCTGGCATGAAAGTAGGCAAGGAATTATAGATGCATTCAATTAGAAGGAGGGGCTGCAGGGATTACTGAAGCTATAGTGACAGTAATTTCTGGCAGCGGAGAGGCATCATAGAATAGACGGAGTACTGAATAATATACTGAAGAGAAGGGTAGTGTATCGACATATGTAAGCGATTGTCAATCGATGGTTGGATTTGGGTAATCCCAATAAAATGTAGAAAAATATAATATCAAAATTGGTATTTTAATTAAGGGCATGTCAATTCATGTGGGCCGACCTTCAGTCTCATTACTCACACAAACCTATTTTATTCATAATGCTATAACGTAAAAATAGGTATCCAAAGTAGTCTTCACGAAAGCTTGCGAAAAGCTTTTTACGCATCTTCGAAAGGTTTCTTCAGGATTTAAAATTCTCGCATTCGATTTTCAAAACGTTTCCAGCCGATGCAAAAACGTTTATTTTTCATTGAAAAGTATTTTTTTTCTGTTTTGAAAACTGCGTATATCGTCGTTGTAAACCTTTTTTTAATGTTTTTTTCATTCTTTGAAACACTTATGGTCCATATTATGCAAAAACTAATTTGAATATTTCCCAACAACGATAAATACTGTTTTCAGAACGGAAAAATGTAAAGAGCGACATATTTTTAGTCGGCAGAACACGTTGTTCAATCAAATATCGAGTAGTCTTATCTCTTGAAGGTGGCACGTTTTAGCAGTGTTTAGATCATGCTAAAGCGAGAAGGACAAGGCATGAGGTAAAAGAAGTGCAATGGATATAATGTGATTGGGAAACAAGCGGGAAAAAATGGAAAATGTTTGCGGAAAAAGAAGAGAAAGAATTGTAGCACATTACAATGAGCGAATTAAAATAGCTGTGGGAATTTCAAGATAAAAAGAAAATTGATGATTACTGGGCGAGGGTTATAACACGTGGACCATATAAATGGGTCATTGGTTATATTTTCTCAATTTTTTCAGCCATCTCCTCGAGTTTGACGCACATTGGTAGGAAAAAAAGATTCGAAAGGAATAATGTAGAGTCGAAGGCCTCTTTTGCATTAATTCATCTTGTACAAGATATATAACCAGTTTATTGATTGCTTAAACCCTCTGCCAGTTCAAAACTGACTGAATTAGTTTCCTTTTCTCCTGAAAAATGTGACCAAAATACAATACTTCATAGAGGGAGAGTTGTTTAAGCCTATGGTTTCTCCCTCCCGAAGAGGCCTAAGCCATACATATTTACACCAAAATTGGTCTGAAAACCAAAGTAAAATTTACATGTAATACATTTATTCCAAATTTTACGGTTTAAGCTCAAACCTACTCATTTTTATTTTGGCACTACGACTAGAACGATTTTGAAACAGCTCCAAATAAATGAAAAAATAAGGTCGACAGTCAACTTTCACGTTATCATTCAAAAACTTCTTTGTACTTTTTCATGGAATTTATTGCGTACCGGTAAATTCAGTACAAATTCATCACCTTCAAGTACAAAATAAAATATTCTCTATACTTCTCCGTGCATAAATAGAGCTGAGAGCGGGGTGATGAGCGGGATATTTGGAAATGGGGAGGAGGGTGAGAGAGGTGTAAGTCATTCTCAGGGGTTTTTTAACCAAATATTTACGTGATATGGAAGGTCAGGACTAAAAAAGGGAAATGATTGACGAACGTCAAGCCCCTCAGTATTCCACCCCCTTTCTCGCGAAGACTCTGTTAGATGCCTTGCTACGAAGGATGAAAGTTCTCTCCCAATCTCACTTCTTAGTTATGTTCTTCAATTCTAAGAATAGAAATTCTATCCATTTTACCTTTGTACATAACACAGGTGTCATAGGTTAGCCTATTTACCCCACGCCTTTTACATTGATGAAGCTCCAATTAAAGTATTAATTTCCAGATGTCTTCTTTGGTAAAAAATACCTTTATTCAACTTAAACTTATATACTATCTCCCTAGAATTTTAACGGAATATAAATTACGCAAAAATTAATCTTGTTACGTACGTTAATCCTGTTATGTTACATGGTGAAGGAAAAATATTGGATATATTCGAAGAAATAAATTTTAGTTGAAACTATGTGTATTAAGTCGTCCTAACCTTTTCCTTGTGCTGTTTCGCTTTCTTCATATTGCCTATTATTTTATTCCAATATATACAATACATTATGAAAATCTCATGTTAAAGAACTCAAGTACTGCCTGCTAATAATGATTCATGCTAAAGGAATGACTAGAAAACATAGCTGAGAGGGAGTTAAATCCTTCCCGTCTGATCAGGCCAGTCTTCCGGGGGATCTATAAATGTCGTTCGTGCAATTACAGTAAGTGAATGCTTGAGAAACAATCAACAGCATCTTCATGGTTATTTTGACTCCGGGTCCGTTTATACATAAAACTGACTGAGACAGTGTCACCCATGCCTTCAAGCCTCCGTGTAAGGATGTCTGTAATGCGTCAATACATATTTGGAAATAAACTACTGCGTTGGTGCAGTACTCAAGGGTCTAATTCTTATGGAGACTTTCTTTATCGCATAAATAAAATTGCATTACTATGCTTTTCATTCCTATGCTACTTTCCGGTTCAAGTATCTACGAGGTAAGGTGTCGACCTGCACGAAGGCGTCACGAGATCTAACGATCCTGGGTTCCCCTTCGTTCCTCCTACCTCTTTCTTCCACGACCATCTTCCTAATGGCGCTCTCGGAAAGTGTGTTCACCTGAATGCTCTTGTCATTACTCCCAGATCTCCATACAGAGGGGTGGTCGTCCAAATTCAGAAACATGTCAGCAGATGATGAAACCTGACACCCCCGGGCCAAGTTCGCGAATCTCGCGAACAAGTAACTCTCGACTGAGATCAAGTTCCTGTCTTCGGGTGTTGACGTGAGCCGGCTTCCTGACTTTACTTCCATCTCATTTACCCCCAGTATTTTAGCCGCCCTCTCACCCGGCGTCAAACGGATCAAGTCCTCCTCCACACCCTCGAACGCCATATCGTCTTCCTCCATGGATCCAGTGGACAGGGAGATCCTGGGGCCGTACCTCGACTCCAGTACTTTGCCGCATAGCCTGTCTAGTAGTATGTACTCGTCCTGAACGCTGTTTATGTCTCGACTCGCGTGGAGAGCCTTT